>OY540802.1:27840776-28291649 GCA_961205885.1 Ptychoptera albimana | reverse complement strand
CAGCTTTTTTTTTCAATTTTCAGCGAGAAAAAATTAATTCCAAATGAGCTGAAACTTTGCAGGAATACTCTTTAGGACGTCAGAAATCGACTTTGTTCTACGGGTTTGCCCAAAAAAAAATTATTTTTCGAGTTATGATCAAGTAAATTTTCCGCAATTTTCAAAAAAAAAATCCTGATTTTTGAATGTCCATTACTCGAAAAATAATTTTTTTTTGGGCAAACCCGTAGAACAAAATCGATTTCTGACGTCCTAAAGAGTATTCCTGCAAAGTTTCAGCTCATTTGGAATTAATTTTTTTTTCACCGAAATTCGGAAAAAAATGCATACAAACCATCAGCTTTTTTTTTCAATTTTCAGCGAGAAAAAATTAATTCCAAATGAGCTGAAACTTTGCAGGAATACTCTTTAGGACGTCAGAAATCGACTTTGTTCTACGGGTTTGCCCAAAAAAAAATTATTTTTCGAGTTATGATCAAGTAAATTTTCCGCAATTTTCAAAAAAAAAATCCTGATTTTTGAATGTCCATTACTCGAAAAATAAATTTTTTTTGGGCAAACCCGTAGAACAAAATCGATTTCTGACGTCCTAAAGAGTATTCCTGCAAAGTTTCAGCTCATTTGGAATTAATTTTTTTTTCACCGAAATTCGGAAAAAAATGCATACAAACCATCAGCTTTTTTTTTCAATTTTCAGCGAGAAAAAATTAATTCCAAATGAGCTGAAACTTTGCAGGAATACTCTTTAGGACGTCAGAAATCGACTTTGTTCTACGGGTTTGCCCAAAAAAAAATTATTTTTCGAGTTATGATCAAGTAAATTTTCCGCAATTTTCAAAAAAAAAATCCTGATTTTTGAATGTCCATTACTCGAAAAATAAATTTTTTTTGGGCAAACCTGTAGAACAAAGTCGATTTCCGACGTCCTAAAGAGTATTCCTGCAAAGTTTCAGCTCATTTGGAATTAATTTTTTTTTCACCCGAAATTCGGAAAAAAATGCATACAAACCATCAGCTTTTTTTTTCAATTTTCAGCGAGAAAAAATTAATTCCAAATGAGCTGAAACTTTGCAGGAATACTCTTTAGGACGTCAGAAATCGACTTTGTTCTACGGGTTTGCCCAAAAAAAAATTATTTTTCGAGTTATGATCAAGTAAATTTTCCGCAATTTTCAAAAAAAAAATCCTGATTTTTGAATGTCCATTACTCGAAAAATAATTATTTTTTTGGCAAACCCGTAGAACAAAATCGATTTCTGACGTCCTAAAGAGTATTCCTTCAAAGTTTCAGCTCATTTGGAATTAATTTTTTTTTCACCGAAATTCGGAAAAAAATGCATACAAACCATCAGCTTTTTTTTTCAATTTTCAGCGAGAAAAAATTAATTCTAAATGAGCTGAAACTTTGCAGGAATACTCTTTAGGACGTCAGAAATCGACTTTGTTCTACGGGTTTGCCCAAAAAAAAATTATTTTTCGAGTTATGATCAAGTAAATTTTCCGCAATTTTCAAAAAAAAAATCCTGATTTTTGAATGTCCATTACTCGAAAAATAATTTTTTTTTGGGCAAACCCGTAGAACAAAATCGATTTCTGACGTCCTAAAGAGTATTCCTGCAAAGTTTCAGCTCATTTGGAATTAATTTTTTTTTCACCGAAATTCGGAAAAAAATGCATACAAACCATCAGCTTTTTTTTTCAATTTTCAGCGAGAAAAAATTAATTCCAAATGAGCTGAAACTTTGCAGGAATACTCTTTAGGACGTCATAAATCGACTTTGTTCTACGGGTTTGCCCAAAAAAAATTATTTTTCGAGTTATGATCAAGTAAATTTTCCGCAATTTTCAAAAAAAAAATCCTGATTTTTGAATGTCCATTACTCGAAAAATAATTTTTTTTTGGGCAAACCCGTAGAACAAAATCGATTTCTGACGTCCTAAAGAGTATTCCTGCAAAGTTTCAGCTCATTTGGAATTAATTTTTTTTTCACCGAAATTCGGAAAAAAATGCATACAAACCATCAGCTTTTTTTTTCAATTTTCAGCGAGAAAAAATTAATTCCAAATGAGCTGAAACTTTGCAGGAATACTCTTTAGGACGTCAGAAATCGACTTTGTTCTACGGGTTTGCCCAAAAAAAAATTATTTTTCGAGTTATGATCAAGTAAATTTTCCGCAATTTTCAAAAAAAAAATCCTGATTTTTGAATGTCCATTACTCGAAAAATAAATTTTTTTTGGGCAAACCCGTAGAACAAAATCGATTTCTGACGTCCTAAAGAGTATTCCTGCAAAGTTTCAGCTCATTTGGAATTAATTTTTTTTTCACCGAAATTCGGAAAAAAATGCATACAAACCATCAGCTTTTTTTTTCAATTTTCAGCGAGAAAAAATTAATTCCAAATGAGCTGAAACTTTGCAGGAATACTCTTTAGGACGTCAGAAATCAACTTTGTTCTACGGGTTTTCCCGAAAAAAATGTATTTCTCGAGTATTTCAGAAAGCTTAATGCTACTAAGATGAATAATATAAAAAGAAGTGTAGCACTTAAATCCACCCCTGTTTACATTGAATAAAATAGGAAAATAGATTAAACAATTTTTATCAGTAATTCTAATATTTATCACTTTATGACGTCGTTATATTTATCCATAATAACACCCCTTTATTTGGTTTGTTTATTATTTGCGAAACAAAAATATAATTTTATATTTCTATTAAGTTGGTAAACGAATTTCCTGTGTTTCTTCTCATTTCTTTGTTTAAATAAACAGATTTTAAATTGAATAAAATGGCGTTTTTTTTTACTACTTGTTCTTCTTCTTCTTGTTTTTTTTTTTTTGTGATATTAAATTGATTAAAATTGAATTATACAAGTACGAAAAAAATATATTTATCTTTATATGTCGACAAAATAATATTTAATAATTTTTTTTTTATTATCCACAAATCTGATAATAATTTTCTGCCATTATATTATAAAGAAAAAAATAAAACGAAATTTGATTATTTAATGAAGATTTCTATTTGCAATTTAACAACAAGAACAACAAAAATATTACCGAAAGTAAGATAAAGTTAGTCATAGACAAGAAAAAAATCAAAAATAATCATGTAATGAGACATTCAGGAAAAGAATTTTACTTTTACACGATGATAATGAATACGATAAACTAATTTTTATATTCTGTTCAACAATTTTGCTTAAAAGGAAACAAAAAAAATTTCTATTAAGCATTCCCAAAGAATTATTAAGAAGAAGAAGAAGAAGAAAAAAAGTTCTTATGGTAATTACTTGGACAGACAAAGAAATAGAAATTATTTGCTAATTTATATATAAATTAACCGATTGTTATTATCATTTTTTATGATAAGGAAATTAATTAATAAATTTTAATATAAAGCAAACTTAAAATTGTAATGCCATTAATTTAATAACAATAACGGATGATATAAAATTTTAAGAAAGATCTAAATTTATTACTGTTAACCGTAGCGTAGCACCTGTTTAGTGTCTTTCTTAATTAATTTGACGTTTTTATTAATCTCTATAAATAATCCTTCACATAAAAATTTAACATACGCTATTAAAAGTCTTTAATTAATATAGCGTTTAAAATAAAATGTTGATTTTTCAGATTAGAACTGGCGCGTTAAATTCATAGGATAATAAGGGCTACATATGCTATTAATCATTATGCTAAGAGCTCAGATTTTTATTGTTTTATATCCAGTACACCTCTTGCTTAGTTATCGAATAATACCCGGTCGTAATATTCATAAATAAGTAAAACTCATAAAAAGTTGTAATTAGCCATTTTCTACTTGCCAAGACTAAGACCATACAAAGAGACTATTATTTCCAAAAAGTTTATCAAATCAAAAAACTTTCTTCGAACACAGTTTCTGTCAGTTTGCTATACAAACTATTGGATCCGAAAGTGTATTAATCAAATTGGTTAATTGCTTAACAACTAATAACCATAATTGTGAACAACAAGCAGAACATTAGAAGACGACGGTTATATTTATTAAATCTTTGATGTATTATAAGTGTTAATATATTTAAGCTTACTTCAACTAGAGCTTCATAGTTGGGACACAGATCAATTCGACAAACGTTTTGCTACGAATTACCTGGTTTCAATCAAAACCCTCTCACGTTTCTACTTTACAACTTCATCAATATGCTGACATCGTTGTAAATAAATTAAATAAATCAATAGTGGATTTTTTTCCTGAAGTTTTTCTTCTTGTAATTTCGACCAGTACATATCTGCTCTACCTGCTTGCCAAGTAAATTATAACGAGACTACATTGTATAAAAAAAAAAAACGAATGTCCCGTAATAAAAAAGCCAGCAAATCATTAAACAGAATATTTGCAAATAAAATAAAAAATAATTTTGTGACAAAAAACTTTAATTTTGTTATCACGTAAAATTTGCAAAATATTCCAACATAAATTACTTTCGAGAAATAAAAATGAAAATAAATTAAGAAATAAAATTAAAAAAAAACATTATAACGAACCCACGCCTACCAAGATTCTTTCCACATGGCCAGCTACGTATGTAATTTTATTTTTTAAATAACTAACAAAGAAAATGCCATGATACGTATAAAGAATCTGTCAAAAACCATAAAAAAGTAAAAAAAAAAAATTTTTTTTTTGTTTTTTATCATTGCTAATAAAAGGAAGAAATTTTTGTATTCCTTGCAAAACAAATTTACGCCCACACCCACAGGTACAGAGAAATTTTTTTTTATTAACGCTGCTATTTTTTATAGCAGATAATTTTCTTTTGTTTATTTCATGTAATAAAAATACTTTTAACAAAAATTATTAGTAGACGGTTATATGACAATAATTAAGTTAATAATTGTTCAGGTTAAATTCAGTTTATTATACCTTATGACCTGTGGAACTTTTATTTTAATATTCTTCATTATCTTTACTGTGAGCTTTTTTTGTATGTTAAAACAAAAATAAATTATTGTTGATAAGAATAATAACAGTTTTGTTAAATATTTATGTTTATTCCTGGCTTGTTTGTTTAATTTCAGTACAACAATAGAGTGAAATATATTTAGCCCAAAATGATTTATAATCAACATAAGCTTTAATAACTAAAGCTTGATAGAATGTTTTCTGCATATGATGGATTGATTAATTAATAATTTTTTTTTTTTTTTTTTTTTTTTTTCATACATAATTGACATGCTACGATTTTTAGTTAAAACAAATAATAAATGTTTACAGTTTAAAAATAGAGACAAGAAAAAAATGTTTATTTATTGATGGTGAAAAACACAATAAAGACAACCAAATAAACTATAATGGAAGTGACAGAAGTCAGTTAAATAAACATTTGTTAATGGATTAAACGATGTTTTGCTGTGAGTTTTTTTTTTTTTTTTTTTTTTTTTAATTTATAGACAGCACAAAAGCATAAACAAAAATATGTTGCTAAAACTAAATGTTGTAATTTGACAGATTATTTATTATTAACGGATAGTGGATTTAGTAGATAGTTCTATTAGAGTATTTTTGATTTATTTTATCAGAAGAATATTACACCAAATAATATTTCCAAAACGTTGCTTTAAAGCAAAAACAAGATTAATGCAAAGTATTTGATAATTTCAATCAAGATTCTTGTGTTTTAGTTATTACTAATTAAAAAGTCTAGCAAAAACTTTTTCCTGAATTTACAATAACCGTTGAAAACTTCTTAATTCATTTATATTCTTATTAAAATTATGTAATAAAAGCTTTTTATTAAACCAACAAAGAACTTTTCTTTCTTTTTATGGTAAAACTTTATCCAAAAAAAAAAACAGAAAATAAATTCAATTAAATCCTAGATAAGAAAAACAAAAAAATTTTAAATCAATTTTTTATTGTTACCCTAGAATTTTTAAAAAGCTAAATCACTTTGTAGAAAAGGCATTACCGCTATATTGGTTATAATCAAAATAAGATACGATACATCCAACACAGTTTACAAATAATAATAAAACAGAAAATGTTTTTATCCTTATCATTTCCCTATCCAAAAATTGGTCAATAAAAGACAAAAACCAAAATAAACAAAAAAAAAAATTGTTATAAATATTTAGTAATAAAGATTAGTAACATACATGATAATAATGGTAAATTGTTAACAGGCAAAGAAACTGTTATACATGAATGTTTCTTACAAATGAAAAGTAAAAAACAAAACGAATAAATCAATGGTGAAAGTCTGCTAGATTTTTACACTACCATTATAACCGGTACGATACGGTCAGGTCGTTTATATTACAAGAACCAAACCGAAAAGGATGAATTACATTCATTCAAAGTAAACTAATTCATAAAAATTATAATAAGAAATTTTATCAAGCAATAATAAAAAGTAGTAAAATTAATAAAAAAAAAAAAAAAAAAGTATTTTCCCTTTTGTTTTAATCAATAAATGTAAAAATGTGTAATAAAAGTGCTAAATAGTTGATAAAATGTAGAAGAATCGTTCTATGAAACGAATACGAATACCTTAAGACGTCTAGAAAAATTTAGTGTTAATAAATTTTATTATGCAGGTTTTACAAGGCGTAGATAAATGATGTAAAATATTTGTTTGAACATTTGAATGATCTACTACTCGAAACATTAAAAACCGAAATTTTCATGAGTTTTTATAGTAAATAAATAAAAATAGAAGAACGTAAAGTGTTTTATAATCCATAAAATTGAATTTATCTGAAATAGAACCACAGAAATGGAGGGGGAATAACATTTTTTAGTATTCAAACAGCGGTTTAATGCTTTAATAATTAATCATGTAAATATAAACATCGCCAAATAGCAAATGATACGATTTGAAAGTACTCAAGAGTTTTAAAATAATTATTATTTCCTTGGACGAATAAACTCATATCAAATGTTTACTGTAATCCAGAAGATTAACGATGCATAGTTAATATTTGGCAAGCATTACCCAATTTAATTCAATAAATTTATTAATAAATTCTGAACAGACTAGTTACCACTTAACTATTACTCTGGTTACCTTTTATCAGCATACTACCAATGTAATTATACTCACATCGAGTACATAATAATTTTTAACGACAATGTAATCCAAATGTAGACAATTTTTATTATATGTTTTGTCCACTGTTCTGTTAATAATAATTTTTGATGAATGAACCAAAGCCAATTGGCAATTACTAACAGAATTTTAAAGACACTTTACTACTTCTTTGTACTGCTGCTATTCCCAAAAATTACACGAATCTCTCAAATAGTTTAAACAGTTGCAGTTTGTAATAAATTGTATTCGGTTTTATTCTTTCTAAGCTATAAAATATTACTGCAAATTACTTCTAAACTGTCCAAAATATTTTTTTTTTTTTTTCGTTTGCAACATTGTGAATCTAACTTTATATTTCGGTTGAATGAAATTAAAGTAATATTTTTACATGAAAAAATACCAAAATACCGAATGTCAACAGTTGTTTAATAATAAAATCCAAAGAATTAACAAAGATTTTAATGAGTTATAACTAAGTCAGTAACCGTTGTTTATGTTTTTTCTTGTGCTTTTGTGTTTTTTAATTTTAAGCGCCAAATAACTTTTGTTTAGAAAATAATCTTAAAATTTAATTCAAAAAGATTATTATTTTTTTTTTTCTTTAAATAAACCAATGGTTACCATTAGTTTTGGTAATGCAATAAAAATGCTTTTAAACATACATTATACATTTATTATGAAATTATTTATGTAAGTATACACTGTGTAATGTTCTTATATTTGCCTAATCCATCTGGTATTTTTATTTGATAACAAAATAAGCATTAACGTACTGTTAGTGCTCAGTAACATGATATTTTTGTGAAAGAATTATTTTTTTTTTTAAACGCTGGTAATAATGAAGGGAACAGATGGTTTTGATTAATTGCATTCAATATAGATGTTGGTAACTGATGGAAACATACCGAAATGTACTTTTAAGATGACAGTTTAGGGCGGGGGAATAAAACTGAACAAAGATCACATCGCTGTATGATAAGCTAATCGAAATCTTTTACATAGTTTAGATTCAGTAGATTAGCAACGATTTGTATCTATTAAATAAAATTTGCGATAAAATATCTAAAAACTTGATGGTTTAGTGTCGATAGCACTGTACATCCAGTGTTACAAATTTTTTATTAAATTATTTTCCATGTTTTTTATTTTAATTTTGGATGAACACAATTGTGTCTTTTGATATTATTCACAGTGCATAATTTAAACCATATTTACTTTTTTTTAATTAAAACATTAATTATTATTTACATTGAATTAGTGGTTTTTTTTTCGGTGGTTAATTAATTCAAGCTTTTCCATAGAAATTAATGTGAAACAAATTCATATGTAATTTCGGTCAGTATATTTTCTATTTAATTTATTCTTTTATTAAGGTAGTGAAATGTAAATATGTATTAGTGGTATTTCCTGATTTGTTCTGTTCATACAAAAAAGTTTAGTTAAAACAACATTTAAGCAAAAACTTACTGCAACTTTTTATTAAATTAAAAAATTGTAGATCATCATATTATACAAAAAAAAAAAAAAAAAAAAAACATTATTGTAGCGCCTACGTTCAGAAATCTATACTCAGTACCATGACACCTTTATTTATATCCATAACCTTTATGAATGACTCCTACGAGATAGCATTATTATCATTTTTATTTTTAACTATGGTATTTTGTTCAAATAATTTATTTTTTTTGTTAAATTGCGTAAAAGTGGTTTTTTATTTGGGGAGAAAAAACATTACATAAAAATTGTAAGCAGCACTCTAGTTAAAAATGTAGTTGGTGGCATAATAACAAATAGTTTAAACACAGATCTACGTAGGATATAAGTAAAAAGCAGTTAAAATCCAATCAATATTATATTAATTTGTATTAAAAACGAATAAAAAAAAAGGAGACGTAAAAAAGCTACAATAAAATCACAAAAAAAGCTCAAAAAATACAATGAAATCAAATGAAATAATAAAATATTAATAGATCTATAAAACCAAAAAAAAAAAAAAAAAAAACGTTGATTAAGATTTTAATTTAAATAATTAAGCGAAGCTCTAATGATAAAATCAATACGCTTTTCAACACATTCAGATATCTTTTATTATTAACTGTATTAAATAATTTTAAGTATTCTATTACCATCATCATCAATCCACTTTATAACACCATTACAAAAGACAATTAGGTATACTTAACCTCTTAGTATTATCATTTGTTCAGACATTTGAAGACACTAAAGGCAGCAAACACTGGATGAAAAATCGATAAAAAAAAAAAAAAGAAACAAACCAAAAAAAATTTATTCTTTTTATTTTTAACACATGCAGATGGTGTAAAAAATTCTTGTTTCTCTTGTACAATGTCTATAAAAATTATTACCGAAAAGAATTTGATTTAAATAACTTGGTGATGTGGAAATTTTGTAATAAACAACCGAAGCTTACATAATTAAAAAAAAACAAAAATTCTGTGCGTAATTTTTGTGTTTTTTTTTTTTTTAATATATTTGTTGCTTAAAATTAAACATTTACGTCACTAAATTGTAATGAAAAAAAAAAATTTTAATTTTTTTTTATGATATTCATCAAAAGTAAGTAAAGTCTTTGTATTTTATAAATGTAAATTAAAAGGATTCTTTCGTCATCATAGCATAGAATTGGAAAAAATTCTATAAATAAAATTTGTTGTGTACAAATTTGTTATTAATAATAATAATAATTGATTAATTTTTATTATAATTGTTGATAACAAATGATGATTGTTTAGATACCTATCTATGTAAAGTTTACTGCATTTTATATAATAATGATGGATAATAAAGTTTTTAATAAGCATTTTTATTATTATTATTTTTTTTTTTATATACTCGTGGTTATTAATCATAATGTGTTTAAAGGCAGTAGCGTAGTAGCAGAGAGGGCACAATACAATGGCTGATAACGAAGCTTATTAATAATGTCTATATACCTTCAAGTATTTTGTAAATAATCGAAAAGTTTCCGGATATAAAATGTACCATCTAGAAGTGCAGTTAACTTTAAATAAACAGCCCCCAATCTCTTAAATCATTCCCCTATACACTGGCTACTTCTGCACTGCAATTTATATAAAATAAGCGACAATCTACGTCAATATATCTCGTTGCATATATGTTAAAAAATTTAGTAACATTAGGGTAGGAAAAGTGCTTTTTTAATTATTCAAAAGCAAAGCTGTGTTATCTTTTGCCATTAAATTAAATTTAAAAAAAAGGCAAAAATATGTTTCCAGCCTATGATGTTAATACAGAGTGAACATTTTTTGCCAGCTAATGTTTGATTTATAGAAAACATCTGATGCAAGGTCTGATACTGGATAAAATAGAACTTATAAAGATAAAATATTATCGCCAGACAAATTATAATTGAAAAGTTAATGGTAGAAATTTCACAATTTTCCTTTCTCCCTTTTTTATTTTTGTATAAATAATTAATTTATTAAATTCTTTATTTGATATTTATAAGTTTCGATTGGTCCTTACATATAAATAATTAATGACGAATGAATTATTTTTAACTTGTCGCTCTTGAATTACCATTAAAAAAAAAAGATAGAAAAGAAGAAGCAGCTAAATAATCAATACTTATAAATATTTAACAGCAATGAAATGCAATTCGTATTGATTAAATTCATTTCAGGTGTGTCAATGATGTTTTTTTTTTTTTTTTTTTTTATTTAATTTCTTTTAAACTTAATAAACGTTAAATCAAAGCAATGGAATATTATTATTATTAGAATAAAAAATTCATTCAAACCATTATATAGTGATCAATAAACCAAATTGTTTAAAATCATTATAATTAACACCCACACACTATTAATTTTTTTTTTTTTTTGTTTTTTGTTTGGTAATAATCCTGTTGATTATCAGTTATTCCCGCTTAATTATTCTTTTATTATGATAATCAATGATTTATTCTATAATGATAAATTACTTGATTCACATAAAAATCATAACATAACTGCTCTAGGCGTGTTATGTTATTTTTATTATATAGGAATAGAAAAATTATGAACTAAATTATGAACTAAATTATCTTTGCGGTTTTATCTAATTTATGCTCTTGGGTAAAAAAAAAATGCTCCTAGCACACAGAAACAAACATCTTTCCTTCGGTTGTTACGTAAATTTTTTATTTCAAAAATACAGCCCGGAAATCTCACAACAAGTACATATTCTATGCTTTTAATTAAATTTCACCTGTTAAAAAAGGTGAGATTGCTACCAAATTATAATTAAAAAATTATAGTTACCAATTAAATGCTCTTTTACGAAATAACCTTTATACCTAGTTTCCCCTGTCAGCTATTTAAAAAACGCTTCAAAAACAATTTTCTCTATATCAAAAAATGTTTGCATTTGTTTGAAATTAATGAAAACACAAAATTGTTGACAAATTAGTTTAATTAGATTGTTTTCCAGGTTGTAAAAACAAACAAATTGTTTAACATTTACAGGAACTAGATAATCAAGAACTTCCAAGAATTTATCAGAATTATCTCTTGATGCATAATTAAAGTTAATAACAATTAATTAATAAATTCAAAGCTTTTTTTTTTTTTATTATAATTTAATTAAATTCAAAGAGAAATTTAATTTATGTAAAACTACTTTATTATTATTGTTGTAGTTGTTTGTTCGTTTGTTTAATTTGTAAAAGCTCTTAATATTATTTATTTTAAGTTTTTGTCATATTTTCATTATTTTTTTTTTTTTTTGCTGATTTTGTTACTCACTGTCTGCCAGACAGACTGTCTCTGTATTGTTTTATGTTATTTTTCCTTTTATATGGTTATCTGTTTGTCCACCTCTTCAACACAACGATGGTTACTTATAAATTATTAAACTTTAAGCCGTTAAACGTTTATAAATAAGTAATTAGCGGTTTTACGTAAGTGTTTTCACTAGTTGTACATTGATCATAATATTTACCTTTTAAACTACCGAGGGGATTTTTTTTTTTGTATAAAAGTAATTTAAGGAACAGAAAATATAATATCTAGTGCATTAAAAGCTCACAAATACTGTGTAGGCCCTGTGAGAGTGATAATTATCTTATTCTAATATAAATTGTCAAGAGATTTTCCTAATTCTTATGAAAAAAAAAAGAATTTTATTTGCGAGCAGTAATCTCTTCTCAAACAATCAACCAACAATATGTGACAGTATTATATATACAAACTACTCGTCTAAAGATACCAAAATCAACTAAGCTTATTGTTAATTCAGCTTATTTAACAAAATAAATATGCTGAATGTGTGCTATGATTACACTCAGAAATACATTTTTCTACATTGTTAAAGCCGTATTAAAGTTTTTCTTTTTTTTTTTTTTGTTAAACAGTTATAGCATAGCAGATTTTTTAAGCCTTTAATCGAATAATAATAATAATAATAATCAATAAAGCTACAATTAGTAAAATTATTATAGAAAATTCGCTTCGCTTATTAAAATGTAATTTAATTTATGAAAAAAAAATTCTTTAAACATGATTTATCAAAATATTATATTCTAAGAACAACTCGTTAATCCTTTTATTATTTTATTTAAATTAGAGAAAATAGGACAACGGTAAGCTTTTCTTATATAAAAGCTTCATTATTAGTTTGAACAATTAGATAATATTTAACCATTGTTAGACTGTTTGTATAAACGTTTGTTAGAATAGAATAGAACGTTTAGATAATTTATATTAATGCTTTCAACACATCATTTCAGTGTGTCATCCGATATGTAATAAATCGTTTTTTTTCATTTCCTATTTACGTCCCCATTTAAGATGATGTGAGTAAATAAATTAATTCATTAATCATTTTCATAGAAAACAAAGAAATCAGGTGATTACTACCCACAAACGGTATATAAAAAAAAAATTATTTTTAATCAAGGAAATAAAATTGATTTTTATTAATTTAAACCTTTGAATATTCAAATGAGATTTGATTTGATTTTTTTTTTTTATCAAGTAAAGCAATTTACTTTGTTTGTACTTTCTACCACCCATCAGCAAAGTATTTTTTTGTTTTTCAATCATTTAATTTTCTACAGAAATGTATAATGGCGCTTTGATAACGAATTTATTTCTCTGAACTATCGTTTTGTAATGATATTGATATATATATATATATATAATTTTAAATTAATTTTATTCTACTAGTATAAAAGCTTTTTCACCACTTAAATTGAACATTTTTTGTATTAAAAGGTTCAAACCAATTGACATTTTTGTTTTTGCTTTAACGTACAAAACGATGATTGAAAAACCCATGTATTTAAGATCAAACTATTCTGATTACCTAACGTTTATCGTTAAAGCAACGGAAAATCACACAAAAAAAAATTCATTCAGTACGTTAAACATAACACTGAATAAAAGTTTATTAAAAATAAACTACAGCTTTGTCATGTGTAGAATAAAATAGAAGCAACCATTAGTTACACGTAATATATGTGCTTTTATGTTATACAAACAAAAAAAAAAATTTTGCATACAAAAAAAAGACACGAAACGAAACGAAACGAGAAAAAAAAAACACATTTGCACAAAATAATATAATTTAAACCGACATCATATAATATTTTCTACATTTCTATTTTTATTATCATCATTTTTATCAACGTGTAATGATATAACATAAACATTTTGTTTGTTTGTTGCTAAGTATGACGCTGAACAATTCAATTAATAATGAAGAGGAAAATTGATGCAAAATATAAGTTAATAAATAGTTACTGTAATGTTAAAAGTAAACTTGTAAACTAATAATAATAATAATAATAATAACAAGTAGTGTTATATAGAGTTATCAAAAAGTTATAATAAAATCAGGGTTGTACAAAAGAACACAAATCGTAACCGAACTGATATTGAATATTGTTTCCTATGGGATTATTACTTTGTTATCTAAAAATTAAAAAAAAAATCAATAGTGGCAAATCAATGAGGAAACATTTTTTAATCTCCTTAATTTATTTTTCATTATTTCAACACGTACCAGACTATATAAATGTAAACCGATTGAATAAGTTTTTGTGTCTGTCTATTATTTGTATAAAATCTGTTGTTTAAGGATTCAGATTAAAAGTTTTTAGTTTGTTGCGGTTGAAACTCTAAACCATGTATGGCTAACCTGAGTCTCGTACAGTAGTTATGTGTAGGAAGTTTGATTTTGGGTAGCAATTCTAACGCTTTTTATGTTTCTTAAGGTAATTTCATTCGAAACAATGCATTTATCGAATACAGCAATGCCTCAATTATCGTTACAGTAATCCAACAAATATGAAAAAAAAAACAAAAACCGATTCAATTACCGGTAAATTATAAACTAAGTAACCTTTGCTTCAAATATTTTTTTTTTTTTTTTTTATGAACTTTATTCTCAAAGTATTAAATGCATAGAAAAAATTTTTTTTTAATTAAATTTCCCCCAGGTGTTTCAAAGAAAATTTATTTACTAAGAAAACCATAAAATATAACCGGATATGTATGTCATATATAAATAAACTTTGTCAGTAACTTAATGAATTTTAAAAATAATTAATAAAATAAAAAAAAAAAAAAAAAATTATTTCCTCTACTTGAAACATAATTTTAATCATTTTCAAGTGAAAATGTAAAGTAGTTTTCGGGTATATCATTAACTTTGTTTTCAAATTTCATGTAGAAGTGGTTTATTTTGATTTAATAAATTATTTTTCTAAAAAGGGCTTTAAGCTTAAAAAGCTTGGTATCGTTGCGAAATAGATAGGAAATTTGATTATACAACAAAATTAAATTAAATTTAAAGAATTTTTTTTCTACTAAAAAGCTAATAATTCTTATCTCTTATCGCATCAAAATTTAACAAAAAATGTCAAAAGATCTATGCATCACGATAATGCAATAAGATTTAAGCTTAAATTTAATTACATTTTTAGCTGATTGAATGTTGATTAAATTCTTTTTTTACTCAGAAAATATCGATTCTAACCATAAATCAAAGATTTTATTATGAAATAATATTAAAGAATAAATAAAAAGGCGAAATGTATCGTAGGAAATGAGATATAGTCTACGTGTTCTATGACTCCCAACTACTGTGCTATAAAGAAACAACATTTAAATGTTATTTCATGACAGAATCAACAAAAAAAAAAGCATAACAAATACGGTGGTAAAACCATCCCCTACATATACCTGTAAAAGCGGCAATAGAATAATAATTCCGCATTAATATTGGATATTTGCTTTGTGTTGTTGACTTTCCATATTTATTTTCGAATGACCTTTTATTTTCCAATTATATCATTTTCAATTTCATATAAACAAAAATCATTTACTTTGTTTTACACAAAATTACCTAAAAAGCTAACACTTTTTCTACTCATCTCTCAACAAAAAATGATTTTCTTCTCGACTTTCCTTTAGCTTTATTAAGTAACTTTTATTATGCAAAATTGTTTTTTGTTTGAGAGTGAAAAAATAAAAAAGAAAAACCAGCAACAATAAACTTTCAAATACGAATAAAACTTAAATTATAATAAAAACATCTTGTCGTTACTCATTTAAGCTTAATAAACTATTCAGTTGTTGATAGAAATGAAAGAAATTTTAGAGAAAAGTTTAATGAAAAGTTTTTCTGTTTTTTTTTTTTTTTTTTTTGCAATCATTTGTTGAATAAAATTAAATATATAATATTTGAATAAATTTAAAACAAGGAAAGAAAAAAAAATTTTTTTTTTTTTTTTCTTTATCGAACGAAATAATTTTTTTTGTTCATCATTTTGATGATAGACTAAGGCATTAAGCTTCTTTTTTTAAAAGACTTTAAATTAACTTTTCATTCGCATAATATTTTTTTTTTAACTGAGTTTAACGGGAAAAACTACCCATAAAAGTGACTTTATAAAAACGAAGGAAACATACGGTGGAACATGGGAAAATGATGATGATGAAATTTTAATAAACAATTCATTTCACGGAAACAAAGAACATTTTCTATTAATTAAAACATAAAACAAAGATAAAAAAAAGCAAAAAAAATTACAGCAAACAAACAGAGATAATTTAAAGTAGAAGAAGAAGGAGCACATTTTTTATTTGTTTAAAGGAATAGGAATAACAGCATTAGAGTGAATAAAATTTTATGTTTAAAACGAAAGTAGAAAAATATTATAAACGAGAATATACCGACAAAAGCTTTAATATAGGAAATGTGATAAAGAATATGAGTTGCAAGTGAATTTATAAAATAAACGGAAACCGTAAGAAAACATTATTAAAGTTTATGATTATAGGAAAAATATTATTAATAATATTAATAAAAAAAAAAAAATTTTAAACGAAATTGAGGAAATTTGTTAAACTTAAACGCTAAAGTGCTAAAGCTATAAAAAGCTGGTTTTATAGCTATTTTCAAAAGATGTTAGTCTAACAAGCTGCATAAATCTTTAAAAACTCTGTTAAATTTCTGTGCCTTATGAAGTCTTTACCAATATTACTGTAACATCCTTGCTATTCGTAACAATTATGCTATTAATATGACTTCTAAAATCCAACACTTTATTATACGAGCCTTTATTATTCCGAAACACAAAAATCATGCCTCATGATTAGCATAACCATCACTTATTACTTCCGACAGACCATTACTTGATATAATCAATTTAACAGCAAAAATAAACTGAATATAAAAAAAAAAAACCATCAGAAATTTATAACGAACTGTTTGAATGTTACTTAAAATTCATTTAGAAATTAATTAGAAAAATATTCAATTAGCAACGAAATATAAATAACGAAATAATTATAAAACAAAAAACAAAAACAAATTGTGGATAAACAGAAAACGTTTGATGTGCCTCCCATCATTACCCATCCTCTAAATATCAATGTCTTTTGTAATGATAACAAAAATAAATTCAAATTAAGAACATAAAATTAAAATTTTATTTATAATTAATACAAATCCGCCCACAATCATTTATCTTCTAGAAAATATAATTTCAAAATAAATCACCCACCTACAACTTTGCGTGTCTATCTTCGCTGTATTTTTGTTCAGCAGGTATCATGTTTTGTTAAATATCTAGTAAAAGGTTATACAATAATAAACTAAAGTAAACAACGGTGGAAAACATACGGTAAGAAAATCAAATAAAATTGATTTAAAAGACTCAAAACAAAAATAAAACAGCAAAGTCTATAAAATTACGTTTAAAGGCATTTTAAAAATGTGTTCATAATTGCAGTAGGGATGAAAAAAAAATTAAAAAAAATACATGCGTTGGTTTCATTGTAACGTGTGAAAAGCACCCATAAAACTTTTTTCGAACAAAAACACTGATATACACAGTGGCAGCTCTTAATTCGGTGCGTGAATACACAATAAAAAAAATCCCCGTATTAATGGCGTACAGAGAAAAATAAAATATTATATTGTGTTGGTAAATAAAGCTTAAGACACTTAGGTGGTAAACTAATGTTATAATGTGGTTGTTTTATGTACATAGGCGCATATGTTAATCATTATAGACGGTTTTTAAACCATAAAAATAGGGTTAACACTGTAACAAAAAAATAGAAAAAAAATATTTAATACACCACCTGAGTTACAAAATAAAAATAAAAAAGCTTCATTTATGAACCGAATTTACATAATCTAATAAAATATTTCCCTGTTTTCAGTTAATCTTCATTTAAAGTTATTTAACGTAAAGCATAGTGAAAAAATAAAATAAATCGGATTAGCTTTGTGCTTTTTGTATTAAAAAAAAAAAAAAACTGTTACGAGCTTTTTTCTTTTTCATTAAAATTTTCTTGTTTTTTTTTTTTTATTTGCTTTATCAAACTACATGATCCCAACAAAATTATGATCGTTAGATAGCGATCGCTTCACGTATTCTAGATTTCTTGTTTATTTATTAAAAATTTGTATGCAAAGGAACAAATTCTGTACAATAATAAATGCTTTAACGTGAACAATGTAACCGAAAAGCTATAAAATTAATTTGGTAAAAGCTTAAATGTTTTATTGTTGCTGTTGTTGTTGATGTTACGGTTTCAAGTGATATTTCATTTAAAATCAAAAAAAATAAAATTTATGCAAAAGATAATTAAGTAATTTCTGAACCACTACAACAACCGTTGTATGCTTGGTAACATAAATTTATTTTCATTAATCAGTGGTATGAAAACATTATTTATTTATTTATTTATTTATTTATTTATATCTACGTGCAGTAGGCGATACATAAATAAATTGTTTATTAAAAAATTGGGGGTAGAAAAAAAAAACCGAAATATGTTTCGTTAGAAATTGAATGTAATAACACGAAAGTTTTCATATGCATATTATGTTACTCCTTGTAAATTTCTTGTAAATCTGTTGCTGCTGCATAAACTTATTACAACATTAAAGCGGTTTTTGTATTTAATTTCACAGTAGATTAAACAAATTAGATAATATAATTTAAATTTGCAATTATCAGTGATTTTTCAGCAATATTTTCTTTAGTAAATTTTCTGCTAATTTTAACTTTAACTTTATTAGTTTTGGAGAAAAACGACTTATGACGTACTTACGATGCTAGTAAAGTAAAGTAAAGTAAAGTAAAGTAAAGTAAAGTAAAGTAAAGTAAAGTAAAGTAAAGTAAAGTAAAGTAAAGTAAAGTAAAGTAAAGTAAAGTAAAGTAAAGTAAAGTAAAGTAAAGTAAAGTAAAGTAAAGTAAAGTAAAGTAAAGTAAAGTAAAGTAAAGTAAAGTAAAGTAAAGTAAAGTAAAGTAAAGTAAAGTAAAGTAAAGTAAAGTAAAGTAAAGTAAAGTAAAGTAAAGTAAAGTAAAGTAAAGTAAAGTAAAGTAAAGTAAAGTAAAGTAAAGTAAAGTAAAGTAAAGTAAAGTAAAGCAAAGTAAAGTAAAGTAAAGTAAAGTAAAGTAAAGTAAAGTAAAGCAAAGCAAAGCAAAGTAAAGTAAAGTAAAGTAAAGTAAAGTAAAATAAAGTAAAGAAAAGCAAATTAAAGTAAAGTAAAGTAAAGTAAAGTAAAGTAAAGTAAAGTAAAGTACAGTAAAGTAAAGTAAAGTAAAGTAAAGTAAAGTAAAGTAAAGTAAAGTAAAGTAAAGTAAAGTAAAGCAAAGCAAAGTAAAGTAAAGTAAAGTAAAGTAAAGTAAAGTAAAGTAAAGTAAAGTAAAGTAAAGTAAAGTAAAGTAAAGTAAAGTAAAGTAAAGTAAAGGAAAGTAAAGTAAAGTAAAGTAAAGTAAAGTAAAGCAAAGTAAAGTAAAGTAAAGTAAAGTAAAGTAAAGTAAAGTAAAGTAAAGTAAAGCAAAGCAAAGCAAAGTAAAGTAAAGTAAATTTAAAACAGTCGACTTTCAAC
Organism: Ptychoptera albimana; assembly: GCA_961205885.1. Classification (NCBI taxonomy): domain Eukaryota; kingdom Metazoa; phylum Arthropoda; class Insecta; order Diptera; family Ptychopteridae; genus Ptychoptera; species Ptychoptera albimana. The sequence goes on along the minus strand of OY540802.1, from coordinate 28,272,197 downwards.
ACTGACTCTATTACTTTTAAAGTCAATAATCTTTTATAAGCTATTAATTCAACATTATTGACGTTCATAAATTGATTATTAGTAATTTAATTCTTTTTACCATTAATAAAGCTAACACACCATAAGAAAACAACCGATGTTTATGAAGCTTTTTATTTATTAATAAATCAATTGACCTTATTTAAAAATAGATTTTATGTTATTAAATATAAAACCCAATTATCATCCGAAAGTAAACTAAAGTAAATTAAATCCTTTAAAACGTTAGATAAACTTTACAATAATTTTGCGGAAGCAATAAATAATTAAATTTTTTTATTTCATTTTCATTTCACTTTATGTTTCTTTTTTTTTTTTAAATACTATTTCCTATTTTATCTGCAGAATGAAACTATTTCAAATAATTTCTTACATTATTCTGCTTATATTTTGTAATCATGCCAAACGCATAATCTATAAACAAATGAAAATTCATCATTATGATTTAAACAAAAAAAATGCCTGCGTCATAATTTACCAGCTTTAATTGAATTTTTTTTTACTTTTTATATTATTATTCCTTATTAAATATTTATTTCTATATGTAAAAGGTAGCGAATATATTACAACTCTGCATGAGTGATAATCGATTAAATAATGTTATTAAATAAATAAACAGGAGCGTTAAGAAATCATGAAAGGTTGGATACAAAAAGCAGAAACATATTAATGCGCATAAACATATTTTTTATTACATTTACACAGCAAAATACTTTATAACCGAACATACGTTAATATAGAAATTTGTCATATGGAGAATACATATATATATATATATTATCCCAGAATTTTATCCGTTTGGTTTTCCTTCTTCATAGTTAACCAGCTACCTTATTCTTCGTATTTTTATATTCATGCGTGTTTACCATATAAAAATCAAACAATCATTTCACAGTCTACTATAATACGTTCTATGCTTTCTTTTATGTTTTGTTTTGTTTTTTTACGTCAAACTACACGTGCGATTTTCCTCCCTTTTTTTTATTACCTATTGTGCCTAATAAGAATGAGGAAAAACTCTGAAAATTCATCAATTTAAATTCAGTGGTATTTGATCGATTTTTTAAAATGGAAAATGGAAAATGAAAATAAGAGGAAATTTAAAACCGTACGTGATAAGTCAACAAGTATTGCGCCTTTTTTCTAATTAAATCAAATTTTAAACAAACGTAAGTTTTTTCTATATATTTTTTAAATATAGTTAAGTCCATAAAGTCATAATTATGTTTCCTTTTTATCTAATTGTCTACTTCTAAAGTTTCCTACAATTTCCTGTGTACAATGGAACAGAAATTTTAATTTTTCACCATCAAATGGTTCGTTTTTCTTATTTGTTATTTGGTTTATGTAGAACTTAATGATGCGCTTCAACAAACATGCCTAAATAGATTCATTTCCATATCACATTATTCGTTTCATCGAATATTCATATCAATTATTTTATTTAACAATTTATAATACAACCAACAACCAAACTACCTAATAAACATGATGTAATATGTGCTGATTTTTATGGGTATTTTACACGTTTTCTTTATTAAATATATTATATAAAAAAAATTTTTTTTTTTATATGGCGACAATAGAAAATTACATAAAAAAACATTTTTTTTTATTGAAATATCTAGTTTCTATCTATCCCCAATTTTTTTTTACATCAAAAATCCATAAAGTTGCTTCAAGTTACAATTTAATAAAAAAAAAATGTCAAAAATATCATGGAGATAAAAAGTTTTATTATTGTTGACCCTACTTGAATTATTCTTACGGTTGGCATATCAATTCTCAATGAATAACAGAACTTCTAATCACAGCAATATCAATACACTGTGATGTTCACAAGCTAATCAGAATAAATGCTCTGTTGATTAATAATTTTATACGGGAAGATCTATAATAGTTAATCACCGTGCTTAAAAAAAAACTTTTTGCATCATACTCACTTAGTTTTATTTTGTCGATTGGTTGTAACTTTCTTAATTAATCCATTTGCTAAATTATCATCATCAACATTTTTATTTATTTTAAGTAGATAAGCTTATTTTTAAAGTCAAGTTTAAATTATTAATTAAAGCTGATCGGTTTAAAGTTTCACGTAAAAAAACGTCTAGGGATGAGTGTTAATCCTCATAAAACTATCTCAATTACCAGCTTAAAGTTAGCCAGACAATATTTTTTATACCAATAATTATTATTATCTGAAAGATTTATGACCATCTCGAATTACAACCTTGTCAAGCTACAAAAATTTAATTGGTTTCCCCTATTCATTTTTCTCTCTTACAAAAACACAAAATCACTATATTTCAAATATAATTGATGAAATTATCATCGAAATGTCACTTAAGTATAAAAACTTTCACAACCAACTGTCTGTTATCTCAATTTAAATTTAAAATACTTGAAAATAGACGACATAAGCAAATTAAAGATTTCATCAAACTTTAAGAGAAATTATTAAAACCGAAATTACTTTGTAACTTTTTTTTATTTTATTTTTTTTTTTTTTTTGTTATTTATATGCTTTCGACATAATATTTAATTAAATTAAATTAAATTATGAAAGTTTTAGTACTTTCATCAACTGTGTACATGTGTACGCGTTGTTTTTTATTATTTTTCTTTTAATGATTCGTTTTACGTATTTGTGTATAGACGTTACGTACGATAGTTGTGTAAAACTTTTACTAGCGTTTTTTGTATAAAACATAAAACAGGAAATAAAAAGGGGAAAATTAATATAAAAAAAATTTTATTTTTTTTTTTTTCTTCATATTTTTATTATTATTTTACATTCACGTATTTACATTTATTTATTGTAAACACTTGATAACGTAGAAGAAGCAGAAGAAGATAAATACAAAATATTTGTTTATTCACTGTAAATTTTTCATTTATTACATTATTATTTTTTTTTTTTTCCACTTCATTTATCAAAACAACAATAAAGAAAAATTCCATGAAAATATAAAATAAATATTTTAAAAGGAATAAAAACAAACATTGTTGATGAGCTGTTATCATTATTATTATTATTATTATTAATAATAAAAATAAAAAATATTTAATGACAAATAATTGAAATAATGAGGAGGAGGAAATGAAATAATGAATAAGACATGATCCTGAGAGCTTAGAATAAGAGAATTAGAGCAACACACCTAACAACCAAATTTTAAAACACTACCATATGGTATTTAAGGATTCTTAAATAAAAAAATTCAAACTATCGCAAAGCAAATAAATTACATTTACACAGAAGTGACCGATAATACATTAAGTAATCATAGAATACGTGGCTGTATTGGATAAACACCGAAATTTATTAACACTAGAATTATATACGCACGTAAACACTCGATTAGATATTAAAAAAAAAAAGAAAGGGATTAATAAAAGAAATCAATAGAAGTAAATACTGATACAAGAAAAGGCAACGTTCCGGTTACCGTAAAAAGAATTTGCGATAAGGCGTTTAAAAGCGCTTATAAAAGACTGTTCGGGACAAATAACCGGGGATAAGTTTACTTGAGATGTTTACTGGAGATGTGACGCATTTTACTCATTTCAATGCCATTAACTAATTTATCACATATCGTGTCATAGGAAATATAAAATTCAGTCAAATATTCCCAAAACAATTAATAACGCAATAGAAAACACTGAAAAGGGTAGCTTTTACTCCCAAATACCCTTATTTTGTTATCTCTGCGAAATAATAAATATACAAATTCAATGTCAAGCAAAAACTATTCAAAAACTGTCAAAACTTAAACCATCACGTAATAACCAACACGAAATACGATACCTTCCTACAAACGATAAGCTTGTGACAAATTTTTCATGATTTCAAGTGTGCAGAAATGTATTTCCGGAAATTCGTTTTTTTTTTTTTTTTTTATTTTTTAAATAGATTACGAAACGTCTTTGAAATGAATACATTTTAACGTTAATGATAGAAAATCCCTTTATCTTTTAAACATAACAGAAAGTTTATGTAAAAAAAAAAACAGAGAAAAACGCTCCATATCCACCCTGTTTCAAGTGGTCAAGTCAATTTGTTATTAAATTTTTTTTTTTAAATCGAATAAAATGTTTATTCGAATTATTCGTTGTCTTTGCCTTCATTCACTTTATTACATTTTAATTTTCTCATTTTTATTTTCTTTTTTTTTTTTTTTCAGCTCCGTTACTAATATAAGAAAATATTATCCTTTTCCAAACGTAAGTTAAGTAAAAATACAAACGAAGTATCTAATGACGCAGCTTTTCATATTTATTTATAAAATTTAGGTCAATTTTATTTGATTTTTTTTTTTTTTTCTAATGATATTTTCTTTAAACAAGAAAAAATATTTTGGCAACCAGAATGTAAATATGATAAAAAAAAAAAGCTTCTTTATAGTTTTGTATTTTTTATAACTTACTATTCACACTTAAATAAAATTCAACAAATAAAAATATTAAAAATTCGACAAAATGACTGGTTAAAGCAAAATGGTTGATTTATAAAAAATTCAAATCACTCCTGGCTAAGTAGTATTCGGTGTTTTTTTTTCTTTGTTTAAATTAGCTAGCAGAGGTTAATCGTGTGCACATCCATTACTTAAATTAAAAACAAAATCTTTAAAAAAAAAAAATGCTTTTAAAGTGAATGCAAAAAAAAGGAAATTTCAAAATGAAATACGCATGCGTATTTTACTTTTAAAGAATTCCATAATTGGGTTAAAACTGAAAAATCTATTAGGTAGAATCTGGAATCATTATATTTTTATAAATACAGTAATATGGCGAAAGTTGACTGGACTATCGTTTGGGAACCCAAAGAGAGAAGAAAAAATAAAATTTACTTAAGTGACTAAAATTTCAATTATTCCAGCTTATGCTGATTTAAAAACGAAATAATAATAATAAGATTAGAGATTCTGTATTTCGCTATTTTTGTTGATAGACCGTGTACCACCTTAATTATGTAGAGGATATTTAATACAGTTAAAAAAGCTGATTTATGGAGATTTCAGAAAATAATTATTCTTGGAAAAACTTTTAAAGAGATCTAGGATTGAAATATTCGTTTATAAAATCGCTAATTCAAAACTAAATTTGAATAATTTACCATCAGTCGTATCGAGATACCTTCTAGATTTAACTAGGGTTAGAACTTGGCACGCACACCATGAATCAACGCACTAGCTTATATACGGATTAGAAAAAAATATGAAATAAGAATTAAATTTTAATATAGAATGGGACTCTAAGCTCTAATCATTTATGGGCATAGTTTTAGTATTTAAATTGGCTATAAATCCGATATAATTGAAGCATGGTCACTTTAAGTTAATCATCTAAGAAGATTAATTCCATATGATGGATCCTAATTAAAAACGGAAATAATCCCTATCCCACAGATCAGTCAAGCTTTAACGAATTCCATAAAACACTTTCTTAAAATTGACATCGAAGCCATATGATATTCATGGCTTGATTTTCAATCACCACCCTGATTAGAACGATGGTTCTTTGTTCCTAGAAAATACAACTAAATTATTCCAGATAAAAAAATCATTTAATCATCAATAACGAAAAAAAAAGGAAAAATTCCTATTGCCGCTTCTATTGTTAATTTTTGCTTAAAAATTTAATTGCTTTTTCCCGGTTTAATGTAACTAAAAAACCGAAAAAAAAAAAAAAAAAATCTAATCACTATTATTGTAACCGGATATACGGGTGTATTACTCCCCTAAAACAAAAAATTGTGTTATCATGAGAACAGCAGCTACCAGTTAAATAAACATTTTATTGAAGTGGCAATAATTCATTTGTTTGCATTCTTCAGCAAACACAGGTAGAAAATCATTTTTTTTTTTTTTTTTTTTTTTTTTTGTTTTAATGAAATTTTTCCCTTTTTTTCCAATTTGATAACCTTCGGTCAAAAGTCATTTCATTGTTTTAAATATTTAATTGATTGCATTTATATTAAATTTCATTAATTCATTAATTAAATGTTTTAATATACCTTGTGCAGTTTATGCCATTAGGCCACCTTATGGATACATAACCATCGGGCATTACAGTAAACGCTTTAATACACTGAAATGAATCTTTACTAATTTTCTGTTGCAAAAAACTATTTTCTTTAATTAAAATCCAAATGGATGTCACAGCATAGTTTTTTAATTATTTTTTTTAATTCAATTTAATTTATATTAAACGGTTTTTCTGACTTAACAAAACTATGGTGATAAGAAAATAAGAAAAAAACAGACACGTGCAGCAAGTATGAGCAAAATAAAAATGTTTTTTTTTTTCTTTTTTTTTTCCTCGTATATTTCTTAACAATTCATATAGAAATGTAGAAAAATGTAGGAATATTGAGATTTATCTTTCAGTAATTCAATGATATATGTGATAAAAAAAAGAAAAGAAAAAGAAAAATGATTATTATTATTCAACAGAATGCAAAACTAAAAAGCTTTCAAGCTGAAATTGATCAATTTGAATATTTTATCATAAAATAAAAAGATGAAAATAACAAATGTTAGTTGTACATAAATTAAAATTTTAATTGAAATTAATAAATATTTTTTCACATTAAAAATGATAATTTTTAAAATTTAAATATTCAATTCGGAAGCTGATATGATTGAACAATTGCTAACGCTTCTACATGTGCAAGAATTTGAAACAAATTTTAAATAATCCACAAGCAATCGTATGTGAAAATTTAATTTTTCCAACTCACCCTAATTAGTGTGACAGAGATTTCATCCATTCCCCAACTGTAGTTGAGTAATGATGGGAAATCCAATACGAAATAAAGAATCGAGGAGTTGGAAATGTAGATTTTGCAAAGGACATTTTGTAAAGATACCCCTACACAATTTCGTTAAAAAAATAATACCCAAAGCAATATGTGTCTTTGCTACTATAAAATGTTTTATTTGCCTTTCGCTATATATCGACAAAAAAAAAACTTTATTTATTATTACTGTGTCTTAAATAAGCAAAGATTTTTGTCGATTTTAGAAATAATAAAAAGAAATTTCTTTTAAAATTATTTTATTTTCGATACCACATTTGTAAGGTTCTCATTCGTTTGACTTTCTTTTGCAGTTGTAAAACTGCATACAATAATGCTTCGGCAGAAGGTGGACATCCTGGTACATAAAAATCAACTGGTATAATACGGTCACAACCGCGTACTACAGAGTATGAGTAATGGTAGTAACCTCCACCATTTGCACAACTACCCATTGAAATTACCCATTTAGGCTCCGGCATTTGGTCATAAACTTTACGTAAAGCTGGTGCCATTTTATTTGTTACAGTACCAGCAACAAAGATAACATCAGTTTGACGTGGTGACGCTCGGAATACGACACCAAAACGATCCATGTCATACCTAGGACCAGCGATATGCATCATTTCAACAGCACAGCATGCCAAACCAAATGTTAGTGGCCACAATGATCCTTTTCTACCCCAATTCAAAACATCATCTAAGCGGGCAACCATCCATTCACCATAGCCTTTTTGTTTATGTCCAAATGGACTATATTTTGGAATATCTAATGGACAGGCCTCATTAACTCTTGGCAAAGATTTTTGTCTTTTACTTGGACTTTTTAAAACATTATCAATGGTACGCAAAAGATGTTTATCTGCATAATTACGGGCAAAATTTATATTTATTGAAAAACCCCGCAACATTATGATCTAATTATAATAATAAACCACTGAAAATCACTCGGTATCTGTCTTGGAAAGTATGTTTCAAAAACTGACACATTTAAAGCAAAATAAAAAGCCAACTATGATCAATTAAATTTAAATTTAAAAACAAAAAAAAAAGATGAAATCTTTATACAGTGAAAATTGATGGTAATTCCTGAAAGTGTGGTAGAAAATAATAAAAAAAAAAAAAATTCTTTTATTTTATGTTAATCACATTTTATTGATTTACTGAATTTTTCTGTATTTACAAACACTTTATATTGCGGAAAATTGCAGTAGCACTTTTAACTTTATTATTCTTTTAAATGATCTAAAAACAATTTAAATAAATTTACTTTCTATACCACATTTGTAAGGTTTTCATTCGTTTGACTTTCTTTTGGAGTTGAAGGATTCCATACAGTAATGCTTCAGCGGTAGGCGGGCATCCTGGCACATAAATATCGACGGGTATGATACGATCACAACCGCGTACTACAGAATATGAGTAATGATAGTAACCTCCACCATTGGCACAGCTACCCATTGAAATCACCCATCTAGGTTCTGGCATTTGATCGTAAACTTTACGTAAAGCTGGTGCCATTTTATTGGTTACCGTGCCAGCAACAATAATAACGTCAGCTTGACGTGGTGATGCTCTGAATACAACACCAAAACGATCCATATCGTATCTAGGAGCAGCAATGTGCATCATTTCTACAGCACAACAAGCTAAGCCAAAAGTAAGTGGCCACAACGAGCCTTTACGACCCCAATTCAAAATATCATCTAAACGTGCAATTGCCCATTCTCCAACACTCGACTGTTTATGTCCAAATGGTGAATATGGTGTTTTCTTCAACGGATGATTTTGCAGGACTACAGGTAAAGTTTTTTGCTCACGCACTGGAGTATTTAGAACTCCACCAACACCTCTCATAAGCAGCTGATTGGTGAGGCCGCCTTGAGCACTATTATTTAACGAAACTAGTGCCGTACGCAGCATTCTACAAATAAACACAATGCATAAATTTATAATTAATAAAAGAAATAATTTTTGTATATATTTATTACACAGACTTGATATTTTTTTCCTCTGCTAGTAAATTAAAAAATACGTAATTAGAAAATAAAAAATTAAAAAAAAAAATTAATTTTTCGATATAAAAATTTATGTAATCTTTATTTTTATATAGCCTACGGTTGGCTACAATGGTAAAATGTCAAAGTTATGCAGGGCACTATAAAAGAAAAAAATATTCCAATTGCAAAGTTGCTATAAAAATAAATATTTTTTATTTTTGGTCTCCACATTTTTTTTTTTTGTTAATTTAAAAATGTAAAATAAATATTTTTTTGTATATATTATATAATTATTAATTATATTTTCACAATTAGTTTAACGTTTATTCATATAATTTTTAAAATATATTTTACATTAAAATAGAAACTTATAAAAAAGACAAGAAATAAAAAAAAACCAGAAAAATCTGTTATAGAAAATTTTATAAAAAAAACCAGTCAATAAAATAATTATTTCTTATTTGATTTTGTAATTTTATATTTAGTATATATAGTTAATAATAATAATAATTATAAAAAAAATAAAAACGAAAACATCTTAAAAATGTATATAAAAAATATAGTAAAACAGGAAATGAAGACAAAACGACATTTCTTTAACTGAAAGAAAGCGCGGCTAATAATCAACGTGTTTAAATCGTGCCAATTAAAAAATAATAATTTCTTTATTTAACAATAAGTATTAACAATATATAAAAGCATTTCGTAATAATAATTAATTGAAAAAAAAAAAACTTATATTTGTAGAGCATATATAAATTTGGCCCCGGCCCTGTAACAAATAGCAAAATATAAACCTTTAATTGCCTGTGTTGTGCTTTTCTTTAGTGATAAAAATTCATCAAGTTATCACAAAATTAGATAAAATAAAATAAAAAAAAAAAAATATTCTGTTAAGTTTGTTTAGTTTTCATTGATCCGGAAGAAATGCTAATAAATTAATTAACACACATTTAATTCACTTTATTAGGGGGCTTTTTAAAGTGTTTTCTTTACATTTTACACTCAATTTGATTTTGTTTTATTATTTCTTATTAACTCTTCCAGCCAACATTCCCTTAGATTAATCGTTTTAAACAATTTTTTCTATGTTTTAAAACCACAACAATCATATAAAATTAGCATTAAAAGGTGAGAAAATAACGTGATTAAAAAAAATTTCAATATTAATTAATAATTTTGTAAATAAAATGAATTTAAATTTTTAACCAAGAAATTTCTTTAACCTTTAAATTTCATTAAAAAAAAAAAAAAAACCAATAATTAAAAACAGCGACAATAGTAGGTTAACTCCTCTGTCACTTCCTTAATTAATCAATGAATAAATGCTTAATTAGTTTAATGGAATAAAAAATGTAATTAAAAACAAAAAAAAAAAAGTAATGAAATTAGCAAAAGACATTTTTAATATTATACGACAAATAAACAAACAAAATAATAATAAAAAACAAAAAAATAAAAAAAATAATGAAATGAAATAGAAGGATAATAATTTGCACGTAATTTTTCCTTAATAATAATAATAATAATCAAAGTATTTATGCATAAATATGCACAGAAAACTAAGGAAACAAGAATAATAATTAAATATTTATAAATATACGTAAGTATATATATGTATGCACATTAGAAGGATTAATATATTTATTATAATTATTATACGAGTGTTATTATTATTATTATTATTATTATTTATTTATATATTATAATTAGTTAGTTAATGAATATTTTCTTTCTTTCCTTTCCTTTTCATTTCTTCTTTTTTATATATTTTAAAATGCAAACAAATCGCAAAAATTGTGCCTATTATCATCATTATTATTAATATTTTCTTCTTCATAATCATTATCACCATCATCATCATCATCATCATCATAATTATAATTCATATTTTCTTGTTGTTTTTGTCGTAAATAACTACAATTACGTTGTCACTCGTCTTTTGATTTTGCATCACTTGATTTATTTGTTTCAGTTAATGGACTATCATCATCCTCATCTGAATAATTTGTTGGTTGTTCACCTGGTTTCAATAAACGTCCAACTAATATATACTTTTCTATGGAAAAAACAACAAAAACAAAAAAAAAAAAATTGAAATTAATTTATAAAAAAACAAGAAAAATAAATTATAATAATACCTTTAAATTGAAATTCCCATTCTCTAACCGAATCCATCTCCATAACACCTAAATCAGTTAAGTCATCATAATCAAAGTTATCTGATGCTGTAACGCTGAATGTTGCCAACCCACGAGATGCATCACGTCCACCAAATGCAGCATACACACCACCTGTAATTACATTTATAGAAAAAATTATTTCTTACATTAAAAACATGCGATTTCCTAGCGCACAGCATACAACAAATTTTATTATAATTATCGAATATGTGTGTGACTGACTGAATGATTGACTGTAGCCGTTTTTTGCTATATTACGTGATAAACTTTCATTTTATTATCACATCGTATGTAAATACAAAAAAAAAGAAGAAAAAAGTGTAAACAAAATGATAGTAAAAAGTAAAAAAAAGAAGAAAAAAAACTAAACCAAACCAAATAAAGTTTTTATATCATGCCCTTATCAATATATTAAGCACGAAGGGCAATAATTTTAAGGATTTACACCATTCACACGACATCATAGCATAAATAATAAAAAGAGAAAATTTTATTAAACTCGGCAATGGATATGACGACTACAACAACAACAACGACAACGACTTGTCACATCAAAGACAAATTAAATAAAATAATTACGTGTACGTGTAGTTAGTTAGATAAGTAAATTCTTTTCTAATTGCTTAATTGTTATTTTCATTTATTATAAATAATAGTAAATTCTCGTTAATGTTAACTAGACAAACCTTTAATTACATTTCTTAAGAAACAAAATTAGTGTAAAAAGAAAATTGATTTTCCGGATTAAGTCATTACAGAAGCTTAAACTTCTAAAGTATTTTCCCTATGAATAATATTCGTTTATTCATATTTTAGGATTAAAATTCCTTGTAAAAAATAATTTCAAACCATTTCAACAGAAAGTACGCTTCGATATAAACAATAATATCATGATAAAGTATCGATGCCACTTGAGAAATTACAAACGACCATAAAGTGTTACTTTATGAGGTATTCAAAAGTCCCTTTATCACAGCTTGTAATTCGAGGAATTCAACTAAAAGTTATTTATTGTAATAAACAACTAAAACTCCAATAAATATAAAAACAAGAATTCAAACCAACAAAGGTAATTAAAAAAAAAAAAAAAAACAACTTTCACCGAAATTAACCACAAAATTAATTTCAGAACACACATAAAAAAAAACCTCACCACGTAAAAATGAATTTTATTAGCAATAATCATTGCAGCATGGTGTAATTACAATCAATAAAATATTTATTTTACAACAGATTGTTGATAAGAAATTAAATAAAACCGAAATGAAAGTTTTAAATTTTCCATTAGAAGAATTAACCAAGGGAATTAGAAAAATTACCCAAATTTCTGATAAATTTTATTGAAAAATAAATGAATTTTATGTTATAGGATCTGAAGCAATGAATAATGTTTTTTTAAATTGTTTTTATATACGGGAACGTTCAGTTAAAAGATCCATACGAAAAGCATGCAGTTAAAATGGGGTTAATGCGACTACTATTAGTCTTTAAACATCACAGTCATCAAAGCAACGTTAAATTGTCCTATAAGCGACATAATATTATAAAAATTAATAACGAGACTTTACTGTATTCTTAATTAAAAAAAAAAAAAAAAACGAAATCATCACCAAGATAATAGAGACAAAAAAAAATTTCTCAATCAAAATTGTAAATTAAAAAAATAAAAAAGAAATTTTAAATTTATACAAATATAAAATCAAAAAAAAAAAATTCAGAAATATCCAGAATAAATTAATAAAGAAGAAGAAGAATATTTTTTATTCATTTAATATTAAATATGCATTAAAATGATTTTCCACTTTGGTTCCACCACCGATAAAAAAAAAATAAATAAAATGAATAACAAGGAGCTTATTTAACATTTTATTATCAAAAATTTTAAAATTTAAAATTTCTATTTATACGAAATGATGGTAATAACACAGAACAAATTCTCATTTGCATATTTTTTGTTTTTTTAAAAGTAAAAATAAAATTTATTTTTGTATGCAAAAATCCATCTAGTATAGAGAATACATTTTTTTTTTCTTTTTTTTGTTTATTTAAAATTCATCAATGTTAAGGTTAAATTAAATTAAATTTTAATATTAAAAGAAAAAAAAATAAATAATCGCGGTACATACGCACTTGGAGAAATTTTATTCGTTTTTTTTTTTTTTTTTTCTATTATTCGTGTGAAAAATAATGAAAACGAAAATTTTCTGGGTGTAACTAACTAACTTATGTATCGTTGGTTTTTTTTATCATGTTTTTTTTTTTACATTTAAATTATATAATTCTATAAATTAAATCAGGAGAATTAAATGATTTGTCGCAATATGTTGTTTAAACACTATGGGAAATAAGCAAACATTTTTACATTTGCATTTATTGGTTATGATAAGATAAACTGATTTAAATAATACCTGGTCCATAGAAACGTTTTCCTTTAGTTACATCATAAACACTTCCATTAACAGCGACCAAGACTCTACCATCTGGTTGTGTACCATCATATTCGCGTAGTTCTTGCACTGTAAAATCACGACGAAGTTTTGGCAACTCTGGCTCTGGTGGTTTTACATTACTATTTCCATCCTGCATACGACTTCTCAATATTTTATATACCAACAAAATAATAATACCCACTAAAGCTAAATTTAATGGACTATTTATTATTTCACTAAATATATTGCTAAAAAAGTCCGGTGATGCAGCTTCTGCGGTTTTTGTTTCAGCCATATTTATTTATTTAAAAAAAAAAAAAAAAATTTTCTTTTTTTTTCTTTATTTAAATTACTAATGAAAAATATTTTCTATTTTTTACAACTTCTCGAAAACAAATAATTTAGCTTTATGAAATTTATCGTATATATTTTATTATTTTTAATTAATAATTTTTCATTTATTAATTTAATTAAATTATAACAAACAAAAAAATATAAAAAAAAAAAAAAAAAAAAAAAAATTCAACTAAAATTAAAGTTCTATTAAGAAGTCACCCAAAAAAAAAATAAAGGAAAAGAAAAATAAAAACAAAAATAACACTTCAGTTGAATAAAACAAATACTGAAAGAAAAAAACTTCCAAAACCGAATGTCATGTCATGCTTCGTCGTAAAAATAAATGTATTTCTCTTGTTTCATTTCGTTCAGTTTTTTTTATTTTTTATGTGTGGTTATTTTCGTTCAGTTTTATATGACTAAACCGAAACGAAACATTTGTATAAGAAAAACTGTTCGAAAAATAAATATATTTTATTGATTTGTTATCTAAAGAAATGATTATTTATTCACACTTTTCTTTATGTAAACTATTCAAAAATTGAAAAAAAGCAGACAAAAAAAAAATTATATTTATAATGTCAACTAAATTTATTTTTTTATTTATCAAGTTAAATGCATTCTACGTTCGTTTTTATTATTATTATTAATTTTTTGATAGCATATAAAAAAGAGATAAAAAAGTTTAGATTGATTACAAATTTATCTCTAGATTAACAGAAATATATTTTATATAAAAAATTATCTATTTTTAAACATATTCGATAAAAATAAAATATTATTATGTACAGCTGTAAACATATTGCTGTAATTTACCGCATAAAACAGAGCAACAGGTACCCAAACAAAATTATATTTTTTCGAACAGTTTTCTCTCAATTTAAAAAATTTCCATTATAACAAATCTGCTATAATTTTTTTTTTTTTTTGGTTTGTGTATGAAATAATACAGAAGAAAAGTATAAAACACTGATAATACAATATGTCTTATGACAAATACACCAATTGGAAAATTATTTTAATGAAAAAAAAAAATTTACAATGAAAATAGAAAAAACAGATGCCGATTATTTATTTAGTAATAAAATATCAATAAGTTTTTATTTCAATTAATTAACGTCATCCAAATAGAAATGAAACAATACTAATATGAGCTATAATTATTCGATTACAAAATACATTCTGCGGTTACAGTGCGTTGTTAAACTATTTGAATAATAATTTGTTTCATAGTATAGGAATTTATAATATAAACAGCAGGTTGCTGCGTGCTAGTGTTGGATTAGCAGAAATAAAAAAAAACTTGTTTCGAAGCAGCTAATTATATACGTTTATTCCCTTTGATTATTTCTTTGGAGTTTTACTGTTCTTTGGTTTATGTCTTCGCTTATATTTGTTTAAAATTTCCGTTACTAAAGCTGACCAATTGCAGCATTTAATTCGTTTGTTTTCATTTTTTATTCATTACGTTTGTTTCTGTTCTTCAGTTAAGTTCTTTACTCTATTCTTTACTGCTGTATCACTTAAGGGAATTAATAAAGGAAAGTAAATTAAAAAAAAAAAAAAAAACGTTCGTATTTAAGGCAAGTTTAATCTTTTTTTTATTTTCTTTTTTAATTCTTAACAGTTGAATTAATTTCTTCTGTTTTGTTTTACTGCTGTTGTTGTTGTTGTTGTTGTGGTTTATTTACGATACTAAAGAAAAAGATTGTTTTTTACCTTTCAAATGTATTAAAAGTTTTTTTTCTTTTTTTTTTTTTTTGTTAATTTTTATTTATAACAAACATAAAGAAATATAAAAATAAAAACTTGCGTTTTTCATCATTCACATTCGAACCATGGTGATAAACGTTTTGTTGTTAAGAAATCATATTTAAATAAAAAAAAAAAAAAACAACTTTTATAAATAAATAATTAAAAAAAAAAACATGTGCATAGTGTAACAAAGATACAAATAAAGAAGAAGAAGAAAAAAAAAATAAAATAAATAAATAAATTCCATACTGGATGCTGGATAATAATTATTATTTCTCTTACTTAATACTTAAATAGTGATTAAATATTATTTAATAAATATAATGCAAATAGAATATAAAAATTTAATGATTATTTCATAATTAAATTTAATTATTCTATTTAGGTTAAAATATGTGTGTGTGTGTGTATGTGTTTTTTTTTGTTTAGTTTACACGTGTTTTGAGTGAGCAAAAACCAAAAAAAAAAAAAAACAAAAAAACCGAAGAAGATAATTTTGTTTTGTTTTTTTTTTTTTTTTTAATTACATTACATTCCACGAGTGGTACGTACACCAATTAAATGTAAACAATTAGTGAAATTCTATTGTTTTGATAACGAGTTTTTAATAAATGATAAGGTGAAACAAAAGTGAAAATTTATGTTTTGTGAAATAATGTTTTTTAATAGTGAATAAACGAGTTTTTTTTTTTTTTTGTTCTAAATGATTAATGCTAATCGAAAAGATACAATTATTACGAAATAGGAAACGGTTACAATCCTGTGCTAGCGCAGTTACATTAGATAATTAATCAAAATAAATAAAAAACAAAAAAAAAAAAACAAAAACATATTATGGCATCGTACGATGAACTAAAATTTGAATGGTCAATGTTAGCTTCTGAGAGCAGTAATTGGTCCAAAGCTGGTAAGTTTATCTTTTAATATTTAATTAAAATTCTTTTTACCTTAACTAATGCTAAAATTACCTGTGTATATTATGTTGTCATCGATTATTTATAAAATATTTATTATTCTTATAAAGAAAAAATAAAAAAAAGTTGTTTTTAGTGGGTAATTTTTTTTTTTTTTTTTTTTTTTTCGTGTAAATACAAAATTGTTAATTAATTCTACGTTTTATGTAAGTTGTCAGGTGTTTTGTGTCTTGAATAATTAATTTTTGTGTTCAAGTACTACCATTTTTGTAGTAATTTGGCTAAGACTGTAGGTATTACAGTGGTTAGTATTAATGAGAGTCCTTTCTACTTAGCCGACCATAAAATTTGAACTGAATTTATTTTATTAATGATCGTTGGTAGTCAAAAATTATTGTTTTTTTTTTTTTTATTATTATTATTATTTTTGATTTCGAAAATCAGTGTCAAAAACACATTTGTTTTATAAACGTTTAAATGTATTGAATAATACTAAAAAGGCGATTACGTAATTAAACTGAATGCAGTAAAATGCAATTAACACATTGACTTGCTCGTTATATTTATTTATATAAACAAAAAAAAAAAATTTTAAATAAGAAAAATAAAGAAAAAAATTTAAAACAAAAACATTAAAACACTCACACGTTTTTTTTCTCCATATATTCTCTATTGATTTTTGTCGATTTTTTTTTGTGTTTTTCTTTACTTAATTTTTTTTTTTTTCAAGTAAAAAACGAAAATCAATTACAAAAAATAAAAGGTGTTAACGATTGTACAGTTTTAATTTTTTTTTTTTTGATGTAATTTAATTATAAAAATTATCTGTTTATGCTTAGCGGTTTAGAAGCGATTTTGTTTTGTTTTCTTTTCTTTTCTTTTCTTTTTTATGTTTTTAAGTCGAAAGGTTTTTTTTTTTTTTTTTTTTTTTGGATAAATTATGTGAGAAAAATGATTTTTAATTTTATTAATTTATTTTTATCTTGTAGAAAATAATTTGCAATAATATAGTGAATTGTTTAATTTGATTTAAAAAATTTCATTTTTTTTTTTTTTTTAATTAATTAACATAAGCTGGGTGGTAAATAACATTTTTTTTTTTTTGTTTCTCTTTTTTCATTGTTATTAATTTTTATAGCATAAATCATTAAATCATTAAAAATCCTTGTTACCATTTACTGAAAAAATTCATTAATAAAAGGTTTCTTGCTGTTAACTTATGAAGTCTTTTGTATTTTCACTATGTTTTGTCGTTAATTTCAATGAAACTATGCTAGCTTAAATTTATGTTTAGGTCACAATGAAATTTTATTAATTATATAACAATTTTTTAAATAAAAGCGAATAAAAAATCAATAAAATGTGTATTAATCATCAGTCGTCCAGTAAGTCAGTTTTATTTATTTTTTTATGTTTTTTTCGCATGTTATAAAAAAAAAAATAATAATTATTCGTAGGCAGAGTTTCTGTTTCAACAGTTTTTTTTTTTTTATTTTATTTATTACGTGTATCGTAATGTTGTAAAATTTTTTTTTTTTAATAAATAAAAAATTGATTCGTCATTTCAACGAATAAAAATTATTAAAAAAAAGAATTTTTTTTTTCTTTATTGATTTATGTTTTTATGTTTCTTATTATAGCAGCAAATACAATGTTTGTGTGTGTGTTTGTAGTGTATGGTATGCATTATGAATATTTGAATAGTGTAACAGTAAAAGAATTTTAAGTTTTTCTTCTTTATTAAATGAAACTTTAAAGCCACATTTTGTCATATATAAAATTCATTTTTTTTTTCTTTAATATTTCATTCATATTATACCACGAAATTGTTCTCCATAGCAAAAAAAGGAAAAAAAAAAAAATTTAGTAACACAAAAAAAAATGTTTTCTGTATTCAGAAGACAACTTTAATGCAATATGCATGACGCCATTCAAAAATACCTCAACTAATTCTTATTGTCTTTTACGGATGATATATTCTGCTTAAAAGCTACAAAAAAAAAATAAAATAAATAAAAAATTCTCATTTTATTTATTTAATTTTTGCTGCTGCTAGTTGCTTCTTCAATTTTGTTTTTTTTTCTGTTGTCATTTAAATAAGCAAATCAATTTAAGAATTTAGATGAAACAATACAACTATACGTGTGTTGTTGTCGGTATCTCTATTTCATTTTTATTTATTTTAATTCTCTTTAAAATAAAATTGTTGACCATTCCGCAGGCTTTACAAGAAAACTATATAACTTTGCGATTGACAAAGGTCATTAGCCGCCCGCTTTAGTTAAGTTAAGTGGGGAATAAATATTAAAACAGCGGATGCTGCTAAACTTATTTATTGTTTTTTTTTTTTGTTTTTTTTTTTCAAAATATCAACCTTACTTAAGTTTCGTTTAAACAAACGACAAAATTCTTTAATCCACACCACTTCATATTAAATTTGTTTTAATGAAACTTTTAATTAAATCATTAATTTACGTTAAAATTTAAAAATTACTTAGCACACAATAGATAATTAGGTAAGATCAAAAATAACGAACAATAAGCCATGAAAAGATATTTATTTATTTATTAAAAGACAATGCTATTAGTTGTTATAATTCGGTGGGGATAAGTCATTTGGCTAAATTAAATTAAAGTGCTTAGAAACAAAAATAAAAAAATGAAAAAAAATTCCACAAAATAAATCTTTTCGTTATTATTGTGTCATAATTCATGAAAAATAAAGCATAAATAAGACATTATCTCATTTATTAATGCCCATCCTTACTGCCTTACTGCGAAATTACTCGAAAATCCACTCCTATAAAATCATTTTTTTTTTTTTTTTGTTGCAAATTGATAATTAAAGTTCAATTTAATTCTAATTTAATTTCCCTCCATATTTCTATGCGCGCATTAAACTATAAAATTACTGTGCTTTGCTGCAATGCACAGTAGTAATTTTAATAAATTAAATATTTCCTGATGCTGTTGTTTTAAGTAAAAAAAATTCTACCGACTTAAATTGTGTCATTCTTTCTTCAATTAAAATTTAAAAAAAAAAAAAAAAAACCGTTTTAAGCTTGCATTTTCTTGTTGAAAATGAATTATGAATGGAAGATACGTTAAAAAATAAAATAAACTAAATAAATAAATGATGAGACAGGTAAAATAAATAATTGTAGGATTTTTTACCATACTGAAATTTTATTTGTTCATTCTTTTGGTATTATGGTATTTTATTTTCATTAAACTAGTGACAAACCAAAACCAGTTCAGTTATTTATTTATTTATGAATTAAATTTTTTGTTTGTTGTTTTTTTTGGCAAAGTGTTAGGTAAGGCAAGGTAAATTTATATATAATGCGAGTAGGTTACAAACAAAAAAAAAAAAAGAAAAAAAGCTTTTCTATTTGTTGATTAAATAAACGAAAAAACAAAAAACCAAAAATCGACAAATACCTGTCTTTAGTTTGTTCTTTTTTTTTGTATTTAATGAAATAAAATACATTTTTGGAGCAAAAGAAAGTTTTATTGTATTGTGAAAAAAAAAACAAAAAGATAAAAAATGCTGTCTGGAAAGATAAGATTTAATTTTTTGTTTTTCTTATTTAATTCTCTGCATGTAATGAAAGCAATAATTATAAAATCTGTTTATTATAATTAATTAATTTATTATTATTAACCTGTGTACTCAATTATAAATAAGGCACCTCTGGATTACTTTACTCTTATAACCGGTGTTACTAGTCTAGAAGTAACAAATCAATTTGACCACAAACTGTATTTTATATGCAGATATTTTAATGCTTATAATAATAATAAAAATTAAATGCATGCAAAGAAATATAATAAGCATAACTACTTGTACGCAAAAGCATATGACGTTAAAATTAAAAAAAAAAACCGTTGATATTCACATTCCATTTCAAATGATTTAACCGTTTAGCTTGTTTTGTATTATTATTATTATTATTATTATTGCAAATATAATGTGTTAACAAAAAACGTGTTTATATTAATTTATTTATATGCTTTTATAGCATTGTTGCTTCGTTTAGCACGGCAACAACAAAAAAAAAAAAAAAATAAATATAAAAAAAAATATATTAATCAAAAATCTATCAAAACTTCAATAAAAATAAAAATAATAATAACCGTGGAGAGAAAAAAATTAAAACAACAAAAAAAAAACAGCAGAAACAAACACAAAAAAAAATAACCAAATGAAATATGCAAATTGATTTTGAAGTAAAAATAGAAAGAAAGAAAGAAATATATTAAATTAAATAATAATAATATATCAGGAAGTAAAATATATTTAAATAAATAAAAAAAACAAAATAAAAGAAAAATTATTTATTTTTTGAGAAAAGTTGCTCTGATGTTCACTCTGCTTTTCACAAAAGTTTTCGTTAGTAAGCGAAAATAAATGGCAAAAAAAAAAAAAAATTAAAAAATTAAAATTAAAATTAAAATTCCTTTCACATATAAACTCTAAAAGTAATCCATTTTTAGATAATAAAATAATAAATTGTAAAATACTTGATGACTTGACTTAACTTAACTAAAGGTGTGTTGACCGCTTTGTTATAGTTTTTCTTTTATTCTCTTCATATGTTTTACTGCGTTGGTCAATAAAGCGCGCAATCTAGAATAGGTGAAATCGACTTAATTTTATAAAAAAGTAAAATACTTTCATAGGTTTTTTTTTAAGTTATTTATTGAATAGATTCACAAAAAAATGAAAAACATGAAAAATTTCGTTTACATTACTTATGTTTAAAAAAAAAAAAAACTTTTGACTTACTTTTACATGTCTGCGCTTAAAACATAACCAAAACAAAAAAAAAAAATAATAAGAAAGAAATGGTCTGTATATGTTTAGTACTTATTAAAAATGTTTTATTATTGATAAAAAAAAAAAAATCAAATAAAAGGAAAATAAACACTCAAGAAACGGATATATACAGTGCATGTATCTAATGACACATCTATTATATGTAAAAGCATAAAACATACCACGCATATGTTTTATGTTTTCTAAATGTTGACCGGTGGAGATAAAAATAAAATTAAATTAAAAAAAAAAAAAACGAGTCAACGCCTACTATTCGCGTATTATTTGAATAAAAATTCTTTTTCTTTTCTTTTTTTTTTTTTTTGGTTGTTTTGAGTGCAGTTTTTTTTTTTTACTTCTTCTGTTTTCGTCTTAAGTACACATATCACGATTTCTACATTCATGTAAATATAATTTTTTTTTTTTACATTAATACTTATCGTATGTACATTACTCGGTTTACATATTCATAGTCGTCGTCGTCTTGTTGTAATCATAGATAGAAAAACAAAAATAGAGAAAAAAAAAAAAAACTGAGTGGCTGTTTTATGTTTTTTTTTTTTTTTTAAACTGTCAATTTAAGTTTATTTATTTTGTTTCTAATAACTTTTAACAGGTTTCTTATTTATTTTTTACTTAAATTTAGATTTAAGCTGCTGCTGCTTTTTTTTTTTTGGAAGTAAATTTAGCTTTAAAGCTGGAAATTACTGTAAAATTTTAATCGAAAAAGAGACTTTTTCTGTTTATTAAATTATAATAGAATAAAAAATGTTATTATAATTCTAGTTAAATTTATTAATTGTTGAGATAAAAACTACTGGAATTTCTATGCAAATTATGTTTGTTTTAAAAAATATTCTAACTGGTGACAGTTGTTGCTGCTGCTACAAGTAGAAATTAATGTGAAAATTCAATTCCAACACAATGCATTTTAAATTTTTTACATTAATTTAACAACAAACGCACATTTACATGCATGTAAATTATCATTGAATGAAGAATATAACATAAAAACACAATTAAAGACTATATGCACGTATAGTAATTAAAAATAGAAACAAAACAAAAAAAAAAAAAATAATAATTAATTAAGTTAAATGCAAGTGATAGCATGCATAATTTTTTTTTATTTTTCTTTCTTTTTCTATAATAACAAAATACAAAAAAAAAAAAAAAAATGCAAAATGATGATCATGCAATTTTTTTTTTTTTTTTGTTGTTTAACTACATTTCCGGACTATTTATAAATTAGGTTATAAATTAAAATATCATTTGTTTTTTAAATGCTTTATTTATGTTTTTTTTTCGTTTTTGAAAAGCATAAATTTTGTATCGTTTTTTTTTTTTTTTGCGCTAAAAGAAAATATTTGTTTCGATTTTCGTTAACATGCAATACTAATTCAAATTAAGTAAATTATATTATATGTTGTTATGATCAGAATTTATATGTTATAATGAAATTTGAAAGAAGCAATAGCGAAATATAGCGCGCTTATGAATTCAAATTTTTTGTTTGGGACAATGAAGCACGAATGCAACCAATTTGCGTTTTTAAGTAATGTATTTTGCAAGGTTAATAGGTTAATGAAAAAGTAAAAGATAAAATTTGTTAAAACAGTTTAATTGCATTAGAATTAAGACTTGAATGAGAATTTATCACTTTAAGTTGTCTTAATAGTGTGACTGTATTCTGTGATAGTTCTTGCAGTAGTTTCGTAATTAATTTCTTTTCTAAATATAAATTAAATTCTTGAAAAATTTGGCTAACCAAACTATTGTGAGTATTTCGACAAGTATTCAGCTTGGAAATTTGTAGTAGACGATAGTAATAGATGCTTTGAGTATATCATAAAATATTCAGTACCATGATTAATATTTTGTCTCATTTTTAATGTCTGAGAGTTGAGACTGTTTTGTTGTGTTTTTTTTTTCTATAAATTTTGCAATATATGCTGTTGAGCAATAGAATTAACTCTAATATTGCTTTAAGAATCTTATTTAACTGAAGATTCTTTCGTTATAATCTTGAACCATAAAAAAAAAAACAAATTTCCTGTGTTAAAACCATCAAAAAGCAGATTAATTAGTTTTTAACATTGAATTAATTTTTTTTTATTACCTTTTAAATATGTAATTAAATTTAAATTTAATTTTAAAATTTTTTAATTTTTTGTATTATCATTTGTTTATATTTTAATAATAAAACACGGAAATTACATAATAAACATAAATAAAATTAATTAATTAATAATTTAATTTACACACATACTATGTGAGTGCATATAACATATATTATTTTTATTATTATTAATTATCTAAGTAAATTTTTTAAACTGTTCGTTTGCAAAATATATAATAATAATAATAAATTAATTTGCAACAAGATGAAAAAATTTTTTTCATTTTTTTTACAATTTTACCTGTTTGGTATTAAAAACATAAAATCAACGGAAATAATCTTGTTTTTTTTTGCTGAAATCGCCCACATTGTATGCAACCAGTAGAACATGTTTTTTAATAGAAAAATCATTTTTTAATGATTTTTCCAATTGAGTAGCAAAAAAAAAAAAAAACAATAAATAAACTGACATTGACAGTTAGATCCTTAGAAACCAAGTACCAATAATTATTTAAATTGTTTTTTTTAACGTGTTTATTGCTTGGTTTTTTATTGTATTCATAAAAGAAATTGACATAAATTCATAATAACCAATAGAAAGAAAAAAAAAACCTTTTTTTTATGAATGGAACGATACGTCAATAGATGATAACATTTTTTTAATTTCTTAAATGACATAAATTGTATAAGAATAACATTGAAAACGATAATATTACATCTAGTGTGTATGTATGTTTTTTTTTTTTAAATTAAATATGCAAGTTAAATGAAATTTTACATAATAAGAGAAAAAATAATGTTGTGTTACATATATTGACCTGTTGCTACATATATTGTTTACCTGTTGTTAGAAATTTTATATAAATTTTTTAGGTTACTACTCAATTCAATTGTTCTTCCGTTTTGAGTTTTTTTTTTCGTTAATTTTATTATAAAATTATTGGTTATATGTAATTTATGTTAATTTCCTTTAATACCGACAAAAAGACGGTAAATTTATCGTAAGTCTGCTAAATAGGATTTATTTAAACAAATATTTATTGATTGGCACGACGATTTTTATGTTTTTTTTTTTTTTGTTGTTTTTTATTATTAACATGAATTCACTTAAACTATTAAAAGATTATGATTAATTAAATAATTAAAAACATTTTTTTTTTTATAATAGTAATAATAGAGTAGAGTAGATAAGATCACACGTTTTTTTTTCAATTAAATATCTATGCAAATTATAAATTTATTTTAATAGATTAATGTTGATTAATTGTTTTAGTTTTTTTTTTGTGTTATTAATTACTTAAGTGTAAAATAATAATAAAAAAAAATTAATTAATTAATAAAGTATATTAATTTCTCTTTATATTTTTTGATATAAAAATGTTTGCTCATTACATTTAAGTAATTAAATATTTTATTTTAAGTTTTATTGATACTTTCTTATTAAACAGTTGATGTTTAAATGATGTTTGTTTTTAACTATTATTATCGGATTAGGAAAAACGATTTGTTTTTAGTGGAATAGAATTAAAAAGAGCGGAAAAGAGTGCACTATGCAGATTCATTACAATTTATTTATAATGATTTTTAGATTAATTTATGCAAATTATAATGGTTGGCACACTCGTATTTGATTGATATATAATTGGAATGGTAATACAGGATAGTGTAAAAGGTAATAGACAATAATCATCAAAGTAAAAGAAAATTAATGCAATTCTTGTAGAATGTTTTATCGAATAAATTTTTATTTCCATTTATCACATTTATATCCAGATGATTGATATTAAAAATAATTAATGTTTTGTCTGTCATTTTGGTATTTAGTATTTAGAAAATTTTTTGAATAACAATTCCTTGTGAGTCAACGTTCTAGGTACTTACGTTCTAGGGCACCTCGGCTTAATTTTTTAAATAGTTTAAATTTTTTTTCTTAATCAAAAGTTCAACCAATGAATGTTTATAGCATATTTTTCGATGTATTAACAGAATAAAAATTATTATTAGATGTATTAATTGGATACTAAAAATCGTAATCGTAACGTTACGACACAAACGATGCATTTTTTTGATTTAGTGATGAACCAACAGCGTTTATTGAATGGGTCGCTGAACGACATACATGATGTAATTGCTGTTTAATTAAACCTAATGAACGTCACATAGCCTTTCAATTTTGTTTATCATTATTATATAGCAGCTAAGCAACTAGTTACTCTCCATTCTGCATTAATTAAGTGAAACAAAATTTTTACATTTGATTGATATTAGAAATTGAAACTATTTTATCCGCCTCTTAGTTTCTGCAATATATATTTTTTCTGCTGCTTAGCTTTACATTATGGAATTAATTATGAATTAAAAAAAAAATGAAATAAAAACAAATACATTGTTATTGGAATAAAAATTAACTATATGCTGATGCTGTTGTTGCTTACTGTTTTTTAAGCTATTTTCTTATTGTGTATTTGTCGTTTTATGATAATGAGATGACAAAAAACATCAAAATAAGACTACAATGCTGCGACAAAAGAAGTTAAACAGAAAATAGATTGGCATCAAAAAGTTTAGAGAAATAATAAATTTAAAGATGATTTATTCCTGTGAAATTTGAATTAAAATTAAAATCATAATAGATGGTAGCAGCTTTCATTAATTAATTAATTAAACTACTGGTTTCTGTTGTTGCTGAGCGTCTTTACGTAATTTTTAATTTTTTCTTTGTTTTGGGAAAAGAAAGTTATATCACGAAGATAAGCAGCATAATGACAAATCAAATTTTTATGAATTGATTTTTTGTTTTAATTTTTATTTTTTAACAAATTTATTTCAACAATTACAATTTCCTTACTTAATTTAGTAAACATTTTGTTATTGATTAATAATTTTTTTTTTTTGGTGTAAATATTAAAAGAAAAAAAAAAAATGAAAGTAAAAACATGTTTTTTTACATCTCCTTAACTATTTGAGAACGTGCTTTTAATTATATATATATATATTTTTGTGTGTGTGTGTTTTTTTTTTAATGTTTATGCTTTTTAATATACATCGAGTAATAATAATTAAAAAAGGTGTTTTTTTTTTTTAAATTTTTTTTGGTAATAAAATAAATCGTCTTTATGAAAATTAATTAATAATTTTTATTGACTCTTAATTCGTTAATTAAATTTAAGTAGCTTAAAACAAAACAGAAAAATACAAAAAAAAAAACTTTAATTAATTGTTATTTAAATAGCATACACATACACAGGTGTTGTAGTTTTTAAAAACTGTAAATTTTATTCATTTATTTTATTTTATTAAATTTTCATCGATTATTACGATTTTTATTGAATTTTTTCAAAAATTATTTTTGCATAAATCTGCATTTATCTGCAATTTTTGCATAAATATTCAAAAAAAAAAAAAATATATATTCAATGTAATAATCGATTGTTCCAATAGAATAAGAGTCAAAAGTTTGATAAATTCAGTAAACATTCCATCCACTTTAATATACTTAAAAAATAAGTAGCAACCGCTTTTATATTTATTTTTCATTAAATTTTAATTGTCAAAAAATGAATAAATATTTTGATTTCTAATCAATAATTATTTAACATAAAACTAACGACACGAAAGTATTTATTGATTTAATTAACTTTTTTTTTTAAATGGGTTTATGACTTTAATTTGTATGAGGGTCACAGTTTAGAAGTTTGTTCAGTTTAGAAAATTCGACTTTTGAACATCGGTAATATTTGTTTACTAGTTGAAGATTTTGTTGCAATAATTGCCGATGGTGCACGATATCGTTAAATGATTTTAAAATCAAATTATAGATAATTCACGACGTGCAATTGTTTACCGGAAACAATTTCTTTCCTACACCAAAACATAGTAACAAAGTGATACAAAGTGCTAAACAATTAGCTTTAGCAACGAACGTTTTAATCGCAACAAATTTATTATCGCTGCTGCTATCACCAATGGTTTTTGGTCTTAAAGTGCATTAGCTAATTATAATCGAAATTGATTAAATTTTACGTATTGATTGAGAATATTTATGAGCAGAGTAATGTCTCTTGTAAGGCAAATTAGCTCATGATATTGGATGATAGAAAAAGAAATTATTAACACTAATCTTCTAAGATTAGTTTCTTTTAATACTTCATAAGTAGTATTTAGAATAATTAACCAAAAAATGATTTAAAAAACCACACTGACTATGTTTATCTCTTCTTATTTTATTTAATCATAATAAAAAAAAGAAGTAATTAAATTAAAAATACTTTCCTTTACGTATCCCATTAAAAAACTCGTCTACAAAAGTACTATCACCTTACTTAGTATAATTTACATCAAAGATAACTAATTATTATTAAACTGATAGCTAAGATAACCATTTATTAACGTATATTAACACTTTTTAAAAGTTATTAAATAAATCTATTATAACTAATAATTCATTATTATTATATAATAACACTCGACTTAACGCTATTATTATTTATTATTAAATTTTTATTATTATTATTTTGTTGTTCAAACACAAAAGCAATTGCGTGGTTTTTGTACAACAAGAAAACTCTCTCCATTATTAAAATAAAATAAATTATCGGCGTTTATGTTTTTTTTTTGCCAAATCGCGGTATATGTATAATACACAGAAAATACAATTTCTTTAGAATATATGTACATATTTTTTTTTTTTTGACAACATGTATGTTATATTAATTAATTAATTAAATTTTATTTATTTTTTTTTTTTGTGTATATTGCTTTCAAATCATTAAAATCGAATGATTTTTGTGTAATAGATAGTTGAAAATATTAAATTTTTACATTTAATTATGTGAGTTATGTTTATGAATGATTTTTATTATGTTTAAGAAAATAATAATTATAAATAAAAAAAGTGATAATTTATTGATATTCAATACATTAAATTTTAATTAACAAAAACGAATATGTTATTATTAATTCATCTTAAGTTTTTTTTTTCTTTGTAATACTTTTTAAATGATTAACTCGACGTTAAAGTTATGTTTTTTTTTTTCGGTTTGCAAATTTATTTATTATGATAGTAAAATTTCTTGTTAAATTTATTTAATTAATTGTTATATAGATTTAAATAAAATTTATATATATGTATATGCATTACAATAAAAAAAAAATAAAATAAAAAATAATTATTTTATCTTACTTCCGACATCTATGTTAAATTGATATCGCGATTATATTGATAAAACAAAAATTAATTGAATGATTATTTTACTATCACGATCTCTATCGCGTATTTTTTTTTTTTTTTTTTTTTTTAAATCATGTTTAAAAATTAATTAAAATGCAAAAAACATAAGAAAAAACGAAAAAAAAAAAAAAAAAACACAACATAATACACATTTAAGAGAGCTTTTGTTGTACCTCGTTAGCTTTATTAGTTTTTTTTTTTGTTTATATAAAATAAGCAAAAATAGTGAAATTTATAGCCATCAGCTATTTTAAAATTACAAAAAAATAAAAAAAAAAAATAAAATTGTTTAAATTATGTTTGTTGTTTAATTTTTTTTTTTTTTTTTTTTTTTTTTGTTCCTTTGATAAACATAAAAGAAATGAAAAGCACACTGCAAAGCACGTAAGATTTAGTTTTATTTTAACACAATTTAAATATTGCTTACTTTGTCTCTATTATTGTAATTTTAATTTGCTTTTTTTTTTTTGCTGTTTAACGAATATAAATTAATAATAAAAATAAATAAAAAAACATTTTAATTGGACATTTTTATATTTTGCTCTATCGAATTGCTTTTCTTTCAAATATCTACTAGTTTATTTAATGTGTGTGGCATGGAAATGTAAATTGATAATTGAAAAACAACAAAACTAACTATTTAAAGGTAATTCTTTCACTTCTTTTGCACCCATTTATGGGCGACGTATGCAAAAGCAGAAGTAAGCAGCAATACTGTGTAATATATTGCCCACAAAGTAGTACCTCTAACTAACATGGCAAATAAAGCAAAAAAAAAAAAGCTATAAAATTCTCAATAATAATTAAATTAGAAACACACTTTGCTTTATTTTTAACAAGACGACCGTGGTAATTTATTACTTTTTAATTTCTTTTAATAATAATAAAAATATTTTTTATTTTTTTTTTTTTTTTGTAAGAAAATTACCTTACGTTTTCTTTGGTACGTGAATGGCACACCCGCACACCCAACTATGTATTGTAAATGATTAACGATTTGCAACAAAAAAAAAAAAAAATTAAATTTTTTTATTATTTATTTCCAGTTTTTATTGCATTTCGTTTTCTTTAGAAAAACATAAGTAAGTAGAGAAAGAGAGTGATTAACAAAAAAAATAAAGAAAAAATTGCCTACATTGTAATGTCAATTATTTCCGTATGTGAGATTTAAATGATTTTATTTTTTTATATATTTCTAAGAAAAATGTGAATATAATCACGGGATCTTGAGTAAAATGCGAAAGACATCAATAACTTTCTTTAATATGTTTTGGTAAATAAGATGAAAATGTAACAAAATGATTTTTTGAATATTTTAGATGACTGAGTTGTTATGCAACAAAAATTAAAAGCTTTTTCTATACCCCTACTTATCTTCTTTACCCTAATTTAATTATAGAAATAAAGCAGGAAGTTAGTTAATTAAAAAATAAAGATTAAGACTTTAAGGAGATTCAAAGAATAATTTTAGAATAATCCATCCAAGTGGGTAAAACTCTTTGGAGTCCGTCGAATATTTTTTTTTTTTTGAATTCGCATTGAATCGCTCTTTATCCTGTATTATTTATATAAGGAAATCTTAATTAAAATTGCTGAAAAAAAATAATTTAAAACGCGAAGGATTTGATTGATTATCTTGAGATCAAAAGTTCCCAGCAGTACATGACTTTACTTACTCGTGTACGAGAAATTTATCCTTTTCTTAATTACTTTTCCAGTAACTTTAATTATTTTTTAACACGTTTACGGAACGTAATTTAACTGCAGTTCATACCGAAGTAGAGTTTTGGGCTGTAAGCTTAGTGGAATTTTAGAAATAAAAATTATTTTCTTTTATTTCCGTATGAATTAATTAAATAAAATAATTTATTGAACAATAAATACTTTAATATTGCTTGTTACTAAGGAAGTAATAAGGTTAGGAAATATACTGCTGTAAACAAAGCTGTTTTGATAAGCTAATTAGACATTAAAATATTTATATGAATAAAGCATGTATAGACAAATATAAATTGAAATCATAGGATTTTCTACTGTATTTACTAAAAATAAAAGTCAAAGTGAATTTCAGTAAACGGTAACCACATAAATAGAGGAATTATTGCATTAGAAAACTACTCCTATAAAAGCATTAATAATTAATTAAAATTTCCATAAAAAGTTTAAACTAATGACAATTGTAAAAATTGTTTTTTTTTAAATATTTATCTAATACCCACCATATAAGTAAATTAATTTTAATAAAATTTCTTGTTTACATTAGTTAGTTTTTTTGGTTTGCATTAATTTTTCTTTCTTTATTTCTGTATTTGTTTTCGCGAACAACAATTATTTTTCTGTTTTCTTTACTTTATTTACAATATTATTGATTAAAAAAATAAGAAAATACTTTTAATACCAAATGTACATTAAAAACAAGATCAATTTCACTTGTTGTGATAACAAACAATTTTTTTTTTTTCTTGTATAAGAAGTAAAAATTTTTATTTAAAATAGCAAAATGGATTTTTTGTTTTTTAATAATGTAATTAAATTTATTTAATTTTTTTTCCTTTCTTTTAGAATGTGATTCTGTAGTACAAAAAAAAAAAAATGTATAACAACTCTTGCAAAAATTAATGTTAAAAAGGAAATTATTCACGTACGAGTATTATATTTGTTAAGAAGAAAAATAAAATGAATTCCACTGGCACTATCATTTCTGGAAAGCAAATTATTGTTTTAAGCATTCAGAATGATTTGATATATATATATTATATGTATAACCAAGATGATTATTTTTATTTAATTTTGTTGTAAATTACTTGATAAAATGCGTTTAAATTGTTCAAGTTATAAAAGGTAAATATAATTCATAAATGCCTCAGGTGCACCCTATAAGATATTTTTTTTTTACTTCAGGTTACTTATTTTATAGAAAACCCATAACGATATTCTTCTTATTTATTCCTTTTTTTAAAGTAATTACGTGATAAAAGTTTTATATTTATTTATTTTTTTTTTTGTAATGAGACACGACTTTTAAGTTTCTAAGTTTCTTATGTTGCTCTTTTATAAAAAAAATTCATTGTGGCTAATTTATAATGGGCGTTGGTACTTCTATACAATTTTTTTAATTTTTATTTTTTACATTTGATGCTGCATGACTTTGAAAACATAAAAAGAAATGTTTCGAAAAAAAAAAAAAATGAGATGATGAGGTTAAGCGAATAAAAAAAAAATTATTTCTTTCTTTTCATAATATTACAATTTATTATTATTATTATTTTTAATATTATTATTATTATTTCCCTATATGAACTACAAATAAGTGATAAACTAAAAAGAAAGCATTAAAATGTCATACTTGATTTATATTTCATTAACTTTTTTTTTTTTATCTAATTAACATAAAAAAAAAATAAGCAAAAAAAAAAAAAACTTTAAAATTTGAAAATGGCAGTTGAATGGGAATTAAGATTAAAAATAAGAAAGATATTATATATATTATATAGAAAATGATTAAATATAATGACGAAAGAAAAAGCAAAAATATATTGTGAGGAGAGGACCATTAAAAATAATAATATTTTTATATTTATGAAAAAAAAAAAAAATTAAAATTAAATTATGATCGAAAACAATCTCCGTGACGTGTTTTTTTTTTTTTTTTTCCACATATATTTATTGCGATTCATTTTGGATAGTGAATTCGTTGCTGTTACTTTCCTTCCAAACGTTTTTACACTTGACAGAATTTTAATACATTACATTCAATTTTATTTATATTATTAATCATATTTAATTATATTAATACATGTCTCACGAAATGTGACACATTTTTTATTGTTACAGCAAGATCTCTCTCAATGTTGCCCTGCTTAAAACTACTTTAGTATTATGCTGTATTACTATTATTATGCTTGATTTTTCTGAAATTTCTGATTTTGTTCGTGTTTGTAGTAACTTATTAGACTTATTGGTTTAGCGGATTTTTGAATTAGAAATTAGTCGAATACTTTTAAGACAGTAATCCAAAGATAATTGCCCGTCCGGATCTAGTTTAAGTTAAATCAAAAGATCTAAATGGCTATTCAATCATAATAAATCGGATCAAAACTTCTGGAAATCACTTAATTATCACACATGTTAATAAAATCATTTAAATGTTAAAATTATCTGTTAGTCAGGTGTAGTGTTTCTTCAAGATTCAGTTACTTAAAACTAAAGGAAAATCGATAAAATTATAATCTTATAATTAGATAAAAAAAAAAATGTAGTTACGATTATAAAAAAAACTGTTTAGCATCATTAACATCAGCTATAATTGCTGATTAGACAAATTGCTGTTAAATAGATTAAAACCTTCAACTGATTTATAGTACGACATTATCTATTAACTATTCTGGAAATTAATTAAACGTTTGAATAACAATTATTTATCGCTTTTCAAGAATTAGCGCAATTCAATAATTTATAGTTATTTAAGCGCATTAAACCGATAAAAAAAAACTCCTAACACCTTTAAGTATCATTAAAATTGCAAAATCATATTATTATAAATATTCAACTCAGCAAATAGTGATTTTAATCTGTTATTTGATGGAATATAAAATTTTTTTCAAAGCATGCTATGAAATTAAATAATCCCGGTTTCTAATGACAATGTGAAACAAATGTAAAATTATTCAAACAAAATCACATCAGTCTTGCGCTATTGATACACAATAAATGTGGAATATATCGATTAATATTAGTTAATTAAAATATAATTAATTAAATTAATAAATAACTTTATTTACGACGAAAAAATTTAATTTATACAGAGAACTACACTCACTTTTTTTTATGTAGATGAAATTTTTATGTAGTCAAGTTATGTGGATATGTAAATGATAATAATCTTAAATCAAAATCTAATGTTAAGTTTAAATACGAATAAGTGGAATGAATTAAAAAAAAAAGTGAAAATCAGGTAAAAATTAAATTATAAAAGGAAGTTACAAAAAAAAAACAAAAAAAAAAAAAAATTTAATAAAATGCGTCAAAAGTAATCATCGATTAAAATAATCTTACGTATTATTTGTCGTCAGGTTTGTTACTTAAGTCTACGATTAAGAATAATAATTATAAAAATTTATTATCCGCTTTCTTGTTCAATTTCCATTTTTTTTTTTATCATCATCAAAATGCATTTTGCAGTTATACGGTTTGCTTTTACTCTTTCAACATAATTTATGTTTATTAATTCGTTTGGGATTTTATTTTGCAGAAATGTTTTTTTTTTTATTAATTTATTTCTCTGACCAACTTTTAACCATAAATTGGTTTATTAATTGTTTATTTGTTTTATTATGGAATGTTTTTAAAAATGAAAATGTGGGCCGATTTGGTTGTAATAAAATAAGACAAATCGAGCCAAATGTTTTTTTAAATTTTTTTTATTATTTATTAAATTAACATAAATACGATTATTCATTAATAATGGAATTATGTGCAAAAAAAAAAAACAATATAAAGAAAAGTAAAATTTTTAATTAATATTTAAATTCTTTGAGTTTTCAGAGAAAATAATTCACTTTTTAAAACTGATATAGCAAAAAAAAAAAATAAGTTATTAATTAATAAATAAAGTAAAATGTGAATGTTTTTTTTTGTTATTATTCTTTCTACTATATTTAATATTAAGATGTCAAAAGTTTAAGAAGAAATTAAACGAAATGTAAGCTGACAAGATACACCTTTTGTTAACACTTTCAGTGCCAAGCATTTGCCATTTGTTTTTGTATCAAAGCTTTTTTTTTAATCATGTGAATTATTTTTTTTTTTGATGTTTTTCTGCTTTTTATTTTATATTTTAAGTTAATTTGATTTGTTATAATTTCTTCTTCCATAAAGATTTATATTGTTTTGTATTTCCGAAAAAAAAAAAGAATAAAAAATTTCCCATAATTGTATGGATTTTAATTGAAATTTGTTTTAAAAAGAGTTTTTTTTTTTTTGAAAAATTAAATAATAAATGTGAAAGAAAAATATTTATTGAAGAGACGGTAAAAGACAAAATATAATTTCTGATGAAATGATTAAAAGAAAAAAAAAATTTTTTAGTTGTATTTAGACACCTGAGTTATTTTTGTTATTTTTTTTTTAAATGGTTATGAACTTGTGTTTACGTTTAACATGACTTAAGGTTATATTAAAGGTTTGTAGAGACTGCTAAGTGTTTTTTTTGTAAGGTGTGTTTTTCTATTATAGTAAATTTAAAGTAGGTTAATTAGAGTAAGGTTTTCTACTAAAACAAGTTTTTAATTTGTTTGCTTTACTTATTTATGTTTGAATGCAATTTGACATATATTGGGAACTAAGAATTTATATTTAGAAGAGCATCTAGAGGCTATTATTAAGTAAAGTAAATTAATCAATAATCATAACAATGAATTATGATGATATGTGCAGGTGATTTGCCTAAAGCATATCTAATTACAAATATTTTATAATTCGGGATGAGGATTGATTTAGTTAATTATTTTATAAAGATTCGCTTTAAGCAGCATTATTGTTAAGCATATTTTGATCGGTAAACAGAAAGATCACTCCCTTATTAATCATTAAATGAATAACAGGAATAAGGCAAGAAGTGAAGAATTAATGTTTTTATGAAAAAAGATGACACGATGCATTTAAAAATATTTAAGATGACATACGCCTTTAGAAAAACATCTTGAAAATAATTTATTAAAGTCAAAAGTCAGTTTATCCGTTGGTTTTATAACTGCATCACATATGAAATGTGTAAATAAATGAATGGAAATTATATTACAAGAGAGAATGTAAGGAAATTTATAATGTTTTCGAGAGGTTTTTTTTTCGCGTGCTTTAATGTCGGATAGTTTGATGAAAATATTTTTTGTATGCTTGGGAGTCACTAAATAATTTAAAACTTTCTTAAATTTTCCTACTCTCTGATGAGGAATAGAAAAAAAAATCCTCTAGTCTCGAGCTCACAACAATTAAAAAGTTACTTATCGATTCTAGAAAAGCCATCAGAAAATTTAAATTTTCCATATTTTGGTGATTAAACACAATGTCTTTATAAAATATAATTAATTATTTAAATTGCATCTGATTATTAATAATAAATGAACAAAGTCAAGATAACTTATGACTTAAATTATGCTTTAATAAAAATAAAAAATTTATGCTCTAATCACGGATGGTTTATAAAATCATCCGGTGAATGACATCCGTTTAATAATTTTAAATAAATTAATTTTTTATAACTTTTATATGCTTCTTATGATGCAATAAATATAATTTATCCTAAATTTATGTACTTGCATTTGAATAATTTATTAAATAGTTTCCCAAGCTTTCACCTATTTTTCATTAATTATTATTACCACGCCTTTGGTTGTTTATTATGGCTTTTTGAACTGAGACATTTTTTTTTTATTATTATTTTTTTATTAAAAATGTGTTTAGTGTTTCATAGAGCAATGAACTGTTTAATTTTGTGGACACAAAATTGGCTATGGGTTAATCAATTGTAATAATAGAACCGGAAATTAAACGAATCATGTTTTTTTTTTTGTTTCTTTAACGGTTCAATGCACCGGTAGTAAATATTTTAAATAAAAAATAAATTAATTAACGACAAATTAGCAAAGTATACTTAAGTAATCCAATTCGCAATAAAATTGTCATTGAATTTTTTTTCAAAATATACGTGGGTGTATTTTATTTATTAATAATCTTAAACACACCGGTATTATATAAAGTGATAGTTTTACATGAAATTTCCATGAGAAAAATTCTACTTAATGTGCATAAAACAAAAAAATTGTAATAGCATAAAAGTTATGTATTAATTTGTGCACGCTGTGTCTGTAATGTAATGTTTTGATCCATTACGAGAATAATAATAATAATAATAAAAAAAAAGTATTAAAATGATATGAAAGATTACTTGTAGTAATTTTAATTGAATTATGTAAAACGTTACCTTTGAATATATTCCCTCTTTTTATTATCTATTTATCTATGTACATATGTAGAAATATTATTATGTATGTCATCATCTTAAGTATTTATTATTAGCTGAGGTTTAATTTTATTATTCATTATTATTGCATTGTATACCTCGGACAAAGATTGTTAATTTGTTTCTTAGTAATATTTTCAAAGATAAACTCCATAACTAGGTCATTTAATAATTATTTTCAAAATAAAAATATTAATAATAGAAAACGATTAAAAGATGAAAAAAAAAATCGTTTTTTTTTTTTTTTGTAATGTTTATAAATTATAGAAATTTCTCATGACAAATATTTAATTAAAAGAAGAAAATGATAAAGAAAAAAAAAAAAACTGTAATAAACGATTATTATCAAAATTTAATAAATGTTAAAATAAAATTATTTTTACCTTAATCTTATATAATTATGTTACAATGAAGATATTAGTTTTATTCTAATCTCTATGATATAATATATACCTACCTACCTACCTACCTACCTGTGCGTGTATTTAATTTAATATAATAATAATAATCAAACATGACAAACAATTGATTTTGAACACGAACTAAAAATTCCGTTAATAAATTCTCATGATATAGATAGATGGGATTAAAACAAAACAAAACAAAACAATTGTCTAGTTTGTTAATTAATTGTTTATTTGTTTTACCTGTTTATTTATTTTTCTCCTAGTTTATTTTGTTGTTAATCTAGTCTTGTTTACTTACTTACTACCTACGCTTATTTTCTATCAATTTATTTAATTTAAGTACATAATTGATTTTTATGAAAACTTAAAGTTATCAAATTATATGAGAAAAATGTTTCGTTGAAATTATTGTCTATGTTTTAGGACAATTACTGTGTTTTCATAGGTAACAAATTACAGTTTGGTTGTAGTAAAAATGCATAGACAGGGTTAGTTAATCGTGGGATATTTATTTATATATAAATAAGTTAGGTAGTAAAACGAAATAAAATAAACAAAACATTGTTGAGTCGGTTTGTTGCTGAATTATTTAATTGATTTTACTCTACCTACATTTATAAATATGGCTGTGATTTTCTTTAGTATTCAAATGAACAACAATTTATGAATGGAATATAAATAAATCGTTATTAATTCAACTATAATTGACTTACGTTCTCTTCAGCTATTTAAATTTATAACATTGATCAATAAATTAATTAGTTATCTACAATTTTCAATCATTTTTAACATATTTATATTTTATTACATTGACTAGAGATTGTAAATCACACACTAATGAAGCAATTATTTTTTTTTTTTGTAAACACCACATGATGCTTTTTTTTTTATTTTTATTTTAAACATTTTATTAAATCATCAGGATTTACTAAACGGCTGTTCATCGATCAAATTAATTTAAACTTTAAAGTATTATTGCGTAATTAAAATTTTTGCATATATTGAAAATATAAAAGCTTTTTTTTTTGTTTTGTTTAAATAAGCTTTAAATGCATGTTTGAAGTATTGTCGGGCTGTATGTATTAAGTAACATTGCTATCCAGAACCACAAAGGTTTACTTAATTTTTATTTCATTTTATTGGAAATGTTTCGATTTATGATTTGTCCTTCTTAATATTTATAACTTTAATAAAACATCATGTTGCATACGGATTAATTAAGAATACGGAGAAAAAGAAGCAAATAGTTACGATTAGATAACAAATTGTAAGAATTAGATTAATTGACAAAGTTATGCTAGTTTAGAAATGATTCTAATACAAATGGGGAATATATAACACGGGGATCAGCAGGTGATCCACCAGTAATTTAAAATCGTGCGGTCCTCCAAAAAAAAATTATTCAAACTATTGAAGAGAGAATCACCATTGCTGATATTAGCCATCTTGTCAACCCGCATTGGCTCTAAACCGTTAATGAAAGAAAAAAAAAATAAAACTAAGAATTAAGAATTAAGGAACTTTTCTGTGCCTCTAGTAGAAAATTTCTTAAATAGATTGTCAAGCCCTGAATATATTTATATATTTTTTTACATATTTTATTAATCATAATTTAAATCGACAATTACTTCAATGATTTTATGTTTCTTTTTCTGTCGTTGCATGTCTTGTATTATTTACTTTTTCAATTAAAACAAATGTTTTATGATAAACATAATAAAGAAGAACAAGAAACAATTAATTATAATTAATCAATGCTATTTCAATTATTATTTATTATTTAATTTTTTTTTTTTTTATTTGTTTTATTCTAAACAAAAACCTATAATTATATTAATTTTTCTCTCTTATCTACTTTTATTTTATATGAATTTCTTCTTTCTCTGTAATCGGTGTACATCTTGGCAAAAAATCTAATCCAACGTGACTTAAGATTTTCTTCGTTTTTTTTTTTTTGTTGTAAAATTTCTTTCGTTTACATTTATATGCAAAAGATATATGGCACAGTTTTAACTCTTTGTTTTTTTTTTTATTATTGTGAACTAAAATTGTAATGTACCACTTAAATATTTTTTTTTTTACTTGACTTTTTCGTGATTATTATTGCTGTAATCAGAAGGAAATAAGTCTTTTTTTTTTTTATTTGTATCTTTTATAGAAAGTTAAATAATTTATTTATTTTTGTTTTCAATTTAATTAAAATCCATATATTTTATAGGAGTAATTATGATGAAAAATCAAATAAAACAAAAAATAAATTAAATTAAATTAAATTAAATGAAAATAAACCCTAAAGCAAGTTTTGTTTGTTTGGTTGATAAATGTATGTCGCCGCCAATATTTTTTTTTATTTACTTTCAATTGGTACGCGCATGTTTTGGTCCGCGATCATGCATAGCATATATAGCTGTGTAATGTCAAAAAAGAGTTGTGACAAATAATTAATATAATTGTAGATTTTACAATTAATTATTAGTATAATGAAAAAATAATCCAACCTCACCTTACTTTAATAAAATCAATAAATATTTATCATGTTGAATTAAAACGAAAAACAGAAAAAATTAATTAAAAACAATCAGTTAATTATGTATACAGATCAAGTTATTTGTGTTTTAATTAATTAAAAAATCATTTATTAGACGTGAATAATAAAAATAAAAAATCTTATTAACTAACCAGTTGGTTAACTTTTTTTTTTTATTACCTTTTCTTAATTCTTTTATAGACAAAAAAAAAACACAAATAATGGCAAAGAAAAAAAAAGAAAACAAAACAAAAAGTAGTTTGCAAAAAAAAAAATAAAAAAAAAGAAAAAAAATTGTTCATCACCAGTTGCCGCTGCGGCTTTTTAAATTTGGTTTTAGAAAATCAAAAGTAAATAAACAACAACGAAAATAATAATAAAACTCCCAAGTCACACGTTCGTTCGTTCAGAAATTGAAAGTCTTTTTGTTTGTTTAAATAATTTTTTTTTTTTTTTTTAAATTTTGCTAAGATTTTTATCCACATAAAAAAAAAATACAAAATGTGCGAAATTTTTATTTTTTTTTGTTTAAACTACTGCTGCGACGCGAATTTAAAAAATACCTGCGCACGGCTGCCATATTATTACTTTGAATGACTTAAGTAAAATAAAAAACAAACAAATCATTTTTAAGTTTAAAGGTAATTTCGTGATTTTGCTTAGATTTTTAATTTATTTTTGATTATAGTTGGCGAATTATTTTCTTTTTCTTTTTTTTTTTTTTTTTTATTTAACGTAACTTAAGATCAGTTTCAAGACAGACAATTGGCCTGTAATACATCAATCAGTAATTATTTTTCATAAGCAAAACGTTGGAAACGAAAAGAAAAACAAAAAATTATAATTGCAAATAGACAATAATAAAAAAAAAAAATTGTTTTTAATTAAAGAAAAGAAATTTTTATTTGAGTTTATGTCAGATTTGACAGATTTGGTGAAATAATAATCTTAGGTAGAGGATCATTAGTTACGAATCCTGTTTTAGACTTGATGATTTATGTTTGAGTTAGTTTTGAATAAAAAAAGCGGTTTGTTGGCCGTATAAAATTAAATTTTTTAATCTGTACGTTGCGGTTTAATGAACCAGTGTCGAAACTAGCTGTAGGAGTGGTTGACTCGATCTGTGAGATTTTCCATAGAGATTAAGACCTGAATTTTCTTTGACGTCCTGAAATTCTTTAGATTATCCGACACTAAAAATATTTTTTAAATTAAAAAATCCTTATATCTGGTTCCTGTTTTATTCAGGTCTTTCTGCTTCTTGACCTGCATATTTTCAACATTCATTTAACAAAAATAAAAAAAAAATCGAAACTAGATCACCAAACATATTAAATGAGAGGTGATAATACACGTGCTTAAAAATCAAATGACTTTAAAACTGCACCATAAATTCAATGATCTTTGTTTAATGGTAAAAGAAATGAAAATATTCCTTATACGGATTAAGCTATTATAAACTGGTTATTGATTTATCTTTAATTATTATTATTATTATTATAAAGCTTAAAAAGCTAATTAATTACAGGTGTTTAATGTTTAATGTTTTCTTGTTTTAATTTCTAATTGGCTATTAACATATGTAAATAAAATTTCACATTAAATAATGACAATTTATGAAAACAAATCAAAAATCCACCTCCATCTACATATGATTTAATTAAGGTAAAACTTTACTTAAGACTTTTTATCTATCTTTGGCTGGATATTTATCTAATTAATAATTTTTTTTTTTTTTTTTGGTTTTAATAACAAAAATAATAGAAGAAGCTAATCAAGACCCCCTCAAGTATGTAACCAAAAAAAAAAAAACATTCACTTGGCGCATTTATTTGTTTTCGTTTTTTTTTTGCTTTGCTCTTCAATATTCTCTTTAATCATTATTAAAATCTAATTAAACGGATGAATTTTTTTTTTTTTTTCATTTTTAATAAATTAATTCGTGTAAATAAGAAATAAATAAATTCAAAAATTTTAATTGTAAACAATTTGGCAGGTATTTAATAATATTTTGCAAGCTCGTTATTGTGCTTTTTTTTTATTATTATTATGTTTCTTGGTTGCTTCTTAATTATGTTTTATTTACGATGCGGACTTACCTTTTGTTATTGTTTTTTTTTTTTTTTATTTATTTATTTCTTTCTTTTTAATTATTTATAAAAGAATTGTTTTAATTTTTTTATTATTATTTCTTTGAATACAATTGCACTTGTATGGAAATATTTACTTTTAATATATTAATTAATTTTTTTTTATGTAGTGTTATGATGAAATTTGATTGCATTTTAATGATTGTCTGAATTAAAAAAAAAAATGTTTTTAGTTGTGTAAATAAAGAAAAATAGTTTTTCTTTCTTTCTTTTGTACAGGAGTGTATTAATTGTTTAAACTAATTTGAGAATGAATGTTTTGATAAAATTATGCGTCGTCGTCTTCTTTAATTTTATTAAAATTTAAGTGAATTGAATTGAAAAATATCACGGCTCAATCTGGAATCAAACTACTGGTTAAACATTATTACACTAGTCATGTGTTTTAGTATATTTTCGATATTTTCTTTTGTCAATCTCTTGTAATATTTTTAAGTATTCGCTAGTTTATAATACATCAGATACTTGATATAAAATTGGATAATTCTTTGCATTAAATCTACAAGATTCGTTTCACAAAAACCTCAATTATATCAATTATTCTGCCAGTTTTTTTTTTTACTATTTAAACATATTTAAATTTAATTGATTTTAAAACGTTTTTATTTGTCACGCTTTATTAATTGAATTAAATAAATATTTTGGTGAATCTTTTTATTTTTGTTACAAAAGTACAAAATTCATTTTTAGCAGTAATCAAAAGTTTTAAAATTGGTCCGTTCCGCCACTTTATAAATTATGCTTAAAATATGAAATATGA
This sequence comes from Ptychoptera albimana, assembly GCA_961205885.1. Lineage (NCBI taxonomy): Eukaryota > Metazoa > Arthropoda > Insecta > Diptera > Ptychopteridae > Ptychoptera > Ptychoptera albimana. The sequence continues at coordinate 28,229,710 of OY540802.1, read as the reverse complement.
AATCGAATTGAAATTTTACTGGTCCTCAAAATGAGTTAATCTAATTTTTGTTTGCCTTTGTTTAGTGATAGATTTTAGCATTTTATTCGTTTGGAAATATTGTCCCATTTATGTGTGTACTTATCATACCTATCACATTTGCACGTTACTTTGATTATAAGCAATAATCACCTAGTAAAGTTAAACGTTTTCTAAATGTGATGGATTGGGTAACAATAATTCCAGCTCAGTCGACGCAAATCTGATTGTTTGATTGTATGTTGATTGTAAGACAAACACATCATTTCAATTTTGAGTGAATGTTGTTGTTAATCAATTCAAACATTCACTATTTTAATTTAAAAAAAAAAAAACTATCTAGTTACCATTATAACATTATTAGTAGTTAACATTATAATAAATACACCCCTGCCTGTGCAAATATAATTTTTATATGCTTTTGCTTTAATTTTGTTTTTTATATTTTCATTTATTAATATGAAAAACGTAAGTAAAAAATCTAAATAATGATGATTATTTTGCATGTTGTCTTTAATAAAAATAAAAAACATTTTTAACTTTTATTTTTTATTAATAAACAGCGAAGCAAACAATTACATCATAAAATGTAAAAGTAAAAATATAGTATTGTGATGTGTTTTTAATATTTACTTTATTAAAATGATAATTTAATTTAATATTTCTTTGACTCACTAATCCAAGCACTCACACACATAAAATCATTTATATGAAATAATATAAATTAAATAAATTCATTGAACAAATTGTTTACTTTGCATGCAGATATTTGTCGCAATAGTTTTGTTGATGGCTGATGCTATTATATTTTTCATTTAATTTAATTAAATTATTATTTTTGTTGGTCTATCTTGATTACATATAAAAGTTTTTTTTGTAATTTCTCATACATAGTTTTAATTCGTACATCAATTAATTTTATTTGCCACATGATTGCTTAATTAAATAATAAAAAAAAAAACAATGCTTACTGTTGAAATTCTTATGCAATAATACAGTAAGCCCTCGACAAGACGATTTGGTTCTGATCAGTGAGAGTATTTCTTTCTAAGCCAAATTAGTTTTGTAAGTTTATAAAAGATGTAGCATTGGTTTCTAAGGCGGTTTAAACGTGTAACGATGCGGAACGCATTGAGTGACACCAAGATAGAAAATAAAAAATTTCACAAAATTGGCAAATGTCACGGACAGTAGCTAAATATAAGAAAAAGTCGGGACCAACTCGTCTGATATCTTAGTATAATAGTATAATTTTTAGGCATTTTCCTATTTAATGTAAAATATGGACAAGCAAAGTTCAATTTTCTAATCTTTGGTTATTTGACAAAAAATCTGCTTTTAAGCTCATTAAACAAGAAACTTCAACTAGGTGAAGACTGTGCACTAAGAGTTAACCTGTCATACTTTTGATCTTTAACTGAGAGAGCTACGATTCGGATTACTGGATCTGAAAATTTTGATTTTGTAATTATGGTAATTAAGTTCTCAACTTGGAAATCTCTCAAGTAGAGAACTTACTGTATACGAAATTTATAAATTTCTGATTCTTAATATAATATAATTACAATGTTGTTACATTGTTTTGCTTCATTGTTTATTTATTTATTTATTTTTTAATAACATTATTCAAATAATTTAAATGATTAATTTAATTAATCTTTATTATTGTTAGCAACAGTAAAAAATTATTGATATGTTTGAAATAAATAAATAAACAAAATAAATTTGCTTTACAGATAAGATTAATCAATTTTATTATTTTTGACTATCGTTCATGTTTCTTTGTAGTTTAATTAATTAGCTTAAAAACGTTTGATAAAGTGTATGATAAAATATAAGGTTTTCTGTTATCAGCAAGCTGTGGTAATTAATATGAAGGCTAGTTTAGTTAAGCTATTTTATTGATGGTGATAATTATGTGAATATAATTTGTATCTACAATGTGTTATCGTAGGTCGTTTTTTAAACTTTTTAAATGTTTAATATGGTTTTGAAATCTATTTGTTTGATTTATGTATTTCATATTGGTTTAGTTGCAAACATTATTTACTCAGGATTTTATTTGAATTTAATTGTATCCAAAATTTAGTGTAATACCCAGAAAATATTCTTGCAAGGCGGTATATAAGAAGTAAGGTCACTCGTTTTGGCTAGATTGTGATTGCGATTTCTGGTTAATTATCGACTCTTTAAGTTAAATTCCATATATTTATTATTTAATTATACAGAAAACATTGTGATGAGTATGAATTTAATTAGATAATGCAATTTCACAACATTGTTACTTCTGTAATTATTTTTTTTTTTACGTAATTATGCAAATGATATGCATGATCATACGATTTATACATTAATTGTGTCGTATAACATGCATGTAATAATTAGTTATTATATATTTATTAATTTTATTATGCATTAATCTTTAAGAGAAATAGAAATTTGATAATTAAAAAAGAAAAACTCATCAGCAGGTATTATTACGAACGCAGTAATCATGCATATGCAATAAAATTGTTTTCACTGCTACAGTAGGTGATTTGAGAAGGTCTCAAGCAATAAAAATCAGACCAGAAGTGGATCAAACTCACGGCTAGTAGATAAAGCTTTTAATTGTAGGTCTCGTGCTACATCGCTTTGAAAATTATAAAAATAAGTTCTTTAAAAGATAAAAAATTTATTATTGAGATCACAAATCTCAACTCATCAATTCATCAATATCTGATGCTAATAAAATTAAAATAAAGTTTTATGGAAAGAAGTGGTATCTTAGGAAGATTTTTTTTTGTTCTTATTATTTAAAGCAAATGAAGCAAAAATAGATAGTTGACATAAATCTGCACGTACGCAATTCAATTGAAATATTTACACTGGGCAAACATTTATTATGATTTTACAAAAGTTTATGATAAATTCTGAAAAACAAATTGATGACTAAATTTTCTTTAAAAGGTTTTTTTTTTCTTAGATGTTTTTTTTTTGTGTTATTTGTGTTTAACCAACGTCATGCTACGTTTTGTAATTTCATTTCTTTAATTAAGATGCCAAAGTCAGCTAAGGTTATTATTTTTATATTTGTTTGTTTGTTTTTTTTCTATTATAATTAAGTGAGATTTAACTTTCGTAGTCTGTAGAAATATTTTTGGTTGACGTCGTATTTTTCAAAAATTTATATTTTAATTATCTTAGATTAGATATAAGATTAACTGGTGGCAAAGATTGATAGATGCTATTGCACTGAAATATAATCTAAAAATCTTTTTAATTATCAAATTCATAATTTATAAAGTTAACCATGCAAATGAATTACAAAAAAAAAACCATGATGTATTCATCCAATTCGTTTTAGAGTTTGGACTTTTTCCAGTAATTTTTATACACCTTATGAGTACTATTTCATTTGTTCTAATTTGCAGTATAGCTCTCGATGAGAACTAATACTCTATATGTGTTCTTATGAGATAAATAAACAAGATTACTTGAAGTATTTTTCTGATAGAAGTACCATTCATATAGTAAAATTAAAATTTATAAATTCAGCTGAAACACCTGTTTTGAATTACTAAAGTGATTGTAAAGTATACAGAATTTAGTCACTTTTCGAATATTATAAACGTTTTAACCTTTTATAAATACTAAACGAAAAAATAAAATAATTTATAAGAAATTTTATAATCTTGTATGATTATCATAAACTTTGTAAATAAGATCAAGAATATGTGGTTTGTTTTTTTATATATATAAAAATAAAAGGAAAAGAATTAACGGTTAGTACAAAATAATTATCTGCATTCTATAAAAAAAAAAAAAAAATTTAATCTCTTATCATAATAAAATATTTTTTACGATTTTTTCTAAATAGATTAACAATTTTATATCGATTTTAAAATAAAAACACAAGCAAAAAAAAATTATAATAATTTTTTATAAACAAAATAATGGTATTAAATTACATTGAATCAAAAAAAAAAAACGAAAACAGAGGTTATGTTTGGGTTAATTTTCTTCTTATTTTTCATTAAAATATGAACGTTTAAATATATTTATATAAATAGCTTAGATGGGATTATTGAAGCTTTTGATCATGGCTAGTTTTTATATTTATTATTTTAGAAGCTCAGCATTAGTTTGAAGAAACATGATACCGACAATTCTTTAAAAGATTAATATTTCTGCAGTATAAGGCAAAAAATTATTTTAATTTGATTTTTAAACTGTCACATTCGTTATAAATATTATTTAATTAATATTTTGATTGATTTTTTATAATAAAAAATAAAGAAACATTTTCTGTTTTTTTTTTTTGTATTGTGTGCATTGTAAAACGGGCTGTACAACGCGCATAAATAATTTTTATTATTGTGATTCATTAAAATCGAATAATAAACGCATGCGCTCGTTGTGAACGTAATAAAATTTCATAAATTCACAATTCGTGTCATTATTTGGTGAATTTATTTATATACAACAAATACGCGAAAAATTAAATTTTTTACTTTTGTTTTCGGGAATAAATTGAAACAAATTTGTTAAAAGTTTGATCAAAGGTAACCAGTTTTTGTCCTTTGTGTAGATTTTTTTTCAGTGTACTGTTATGCCTCCCCTTGCATTTTATTTGTCATTGTCGCCTGGCGTTTGTTTATAACTTTTGTGTTTTGTTTTTGTTTCTTTTTTTTTTTTTAAGCCAAGCGTCGGTGGGTTGTATTACATTTTATATCGGGAGGAGAAACATTGAATATAATTTAGAAACGGTGGTGTTTAAATTTTTTAGTTCACTACCACCCGACAATAAATCCGGTCACATTCAGTATTAACTACCAGACGTGTGCTATATATCTGCACTAGACTTATTATTTTATTTAAAAAAAAAAAAAAAACAACAATAAAAACAGTCCAGGATGAACCCAAGATGTAATTAATATGTGCTGTTTTAAGTGTTTTTAATTAATTAATTATATATGTGTAAATAACAATAATTATTTCCTAACAAATAAAACAAATCCAAACATATTTTTTTTAATCGATATTTATAAAATGCAGAAAAATCACATTTTGTGCATCCATTTTGATTAAAAATAATTTTTTTTTGTTGTTCATCCCCTAATTTTTTATTTTTTCTTGTGAATTTTTTTTTTTCAACATGTGAGCAGCACCCCTTTATTATTTATCCCTATGCTAATATTGTGTTGTCCTGTTTATTCACATAATCCAGTATTACGCTCGAATTGTAATTAATTAAAAAAAATAAAATGAGTTTAGAGATGCTTTTTCGCTAATTTTTAATAGAATTTTTTTTTTTTAAGTTATTGAATGATAAACCAAAATTGACTTTTCTATAGATAAAACGTGAATTTTGTTTTGTTTTGAAACTACTCCATGCTTTTTTAATTAAATAATAACGCAACGACCCCCTTCTTCCTCATTACAATAAAGTTTTTTATTTCTTTTCTTATTTTACAATGTCAAACGTAATGCAGTTTGCAGTGTTTAAAAACGTTTTATTTGCGGACAAATTGTTAATTTTTAGAAATATTTTGCAAATTGTTGCGCTTAGCACGTTTTTTTGTCCTTTTAAAAATAATTTTAATATTAAGTCATTAACTTATCTGTCTTTTCTTGGTCAATCAAAGTGATTTCAATCAATTTTTCAATGATTTTACTTTTTATTAGTGTTTACTTGAACAATGTAATTGATATTTGTTGGTATAACGCAATGTTACTGTTTAAATAAAGTTTACGCACACAATGTACACGATTTACAATAATAATAACAACAACAATAAATAAATTTCTGCTATTTATCTCTTTTAAAAACTTTTAATTTAACCTTACATAAATAATTAATTTTTTTTATAATATAAAAATTATTCATTTTACGTTTTATGTATGGAAAATGTTTGGTTGCTTACAGTGCGGCGTTTCAGTACACCTCATATGACCGACCATAATATAATGTCTGTATGTGCGTCATAATAATCATAATTGAAAAATTTATTTTTTTCCAGTCTTGCTGTTTAGTTTCTGCTATTTACTGTACAGTGAAAGTGGTTATTAAATATTTATTTAGTAATCTAATTAATTTATTGACATCTTTATTTGTTTTGTGTGGTAATAATTAATTAAAAAAGGGAGCAAAAGAAAAAAAATAATTGTGAAAAATAATAAATGTATGATAAGACAGCGAAAATAAATATTCATCTTGTCTTTTGGTCGGTCAATTATTGTGTTTGTGTTGCTTCTTTTCGTTGTTTTTAAAATTATTTTTTGTTAAGTGGCACAGTCTTGTATTTGTTATGATTGACTTTTATATGACGTTTAATTTGTCATGCAGACACCTTTTACCTTAAAAAAGGGCAGTTTGGATTTTTCTTATAAAGTGATTTATACTCTCTCTTTTATTAACAAAACATACAATAATTAAATAAAACTTCGGATAAATTAATAATTAAATATTTTGCCTATGGTTTTTCTTGTAACCTGTACATAAAATTATAAAATTATTACTACACATACTTGATTACCTGTGTTTCTTGTGTACTATTTACAAAGTAATAAAATAAAATTATAATAAGCAAGTTTTAACAAATAAAAACTGAGTAATAAGTGTCGTGACCTTAAGATAGCTTAGCTAATTAAATATGTAAATGTTTATTAATTATTTTCTTAAATTCAATAAATTATTTGTTTAAACATTTCTATGATGCTTTAGCATCAAAGTTTGTTGTCATTTTATTACGAATATTAAGAAGCGAACAAAAAAACGTAAAATAATGATGTTATTGAACGATTCTTCTGGACTTTGATTCCGGAGAATATGTTTAAAAATAAAAAAAAATAAAATGATTGCATGTTGCTACTTTCAAGCTGTCCTTGGTAAAAAATAATAATAATAAATTAATAAATAAAAAAAGGCTTACAAACACTGAAACGTTCAAAAAATTTATTTTATTTTTGTGTTTGTGTATCGTAGAGGTTAAATTTCATCTACTGCATTTTGTATCACTAAATCAGTAGTTTCGTTTTATTTTTTTTTATTTTTCAATTATAGAAATGTGAAGAAATTATGTGTTTTATAAAAAACAATTGATAAAAAGATTTAAAAGAAAAAAGAAAAACTTAAATACTTTTATCCAATCAAGGTTGTTCTTATTAGTTGCTTTCTTAATTATTATTTCAAACAATTATTATTATTATTATTTTTTTTTTTTCTTAATTACTGTGTTATTTAATTATTGTGTTGTTTAAAGATTAAAATTAATTATTTAACGACGAAAAGTGTAATATAAAACAAAGAACATTTCACTTGGATTACGCAAAATGGATTTAAATTCATCACAAAACACTGCTGTGTTGGCTAGACAAAATAATAGAGCGAATGCTGAGGAAGATGTTAGATTTGTTCTAGATGGTAAATTAATTTTTTATAAATTATAATAATTATTATTTTATTTATTATTAGTAGAATAAATAAAAACTTACCGGCATTCTCAATAGTTTGTCACCGGTTGTTAATTAAAAAACGAAATATTGACATTTAGTTTTTCTTCTTTTTTTTTGCTGATAAAATAAATAAAATAAAATAAATATTTCTATTTACCTTTTTAATATTTATTATAAATGTTTAATTAACGATGATATAATCAAGAGTTGTTTAAAAAAATATAATGTCGCGTCATGTTTTCCACCTGGCATAGCAAAATTTGTTTGCTGCCAAAGGTTGCACTTTACACTAAAAAATTTTTGTTACGATGCGATATTTTATTAAAATCTAACCTTTGGCAATAATATGTTTTATCAAAAATAAATTCTTAATAATTGTCCCAGAATTTTCAACAACATTTACAACAAAAATTTATTTTGACATATTCAAACATGCATGCAATTGTTTTTTTTTTTTTTAGTGCCTACGATTCGTCTGTTTTCGTTTCTTTTTTTTTTGTTTTTGTATTAAATTATCAAATCATCTGTGTAAAACAAGTTAAGTAGGCTTTGTGTTGTTTTGCATTTATACTGCACAACCGCTGTTTTTGGTTTTTTGTTTTCTTTAAAACGGAAACACGCGTGAAATGACTTGTTGGTATAAACAATATCGTATAACATTGTGATTAATGCACGCATTTTTTTTTTAAAGGTTGAATTTTTTTTTTTTTTGTATGTTATCTTCCGCATTGAATAATTCGTTTCTTTTTTCAATGGTAAATACAGAAAAACAGTTTTTTGTTTTCTTTTATTTTAGTAATGATTGTTAAATACGATTCGATTTGATTACAATTTTTTTATTGTAAGTTAGTAATAAATATCTGTTTGTTGTAATCGAATATGTTTTTATTGTTTTTATTTTAACCATCATTTGTGCTTTAATTAATATTCAAATCGATTTAATTGATTGTTTACTTGAATTAATTAATTTCATTATTGTAATCTCTGCATTTATACAGTTTCTTTTAAGTTGTGATTGTTAAAGATCATATCACTTGTTCTTAATGCATTTTAAAAGTTTAATTTAATTTCTTAGTAGAATTTTAGTTAGTTTGGTGGTTATAAAGTAATAAAAACACAAAAAAACATTTTTTTACTATTTTATTGTTAGAAAATTTTAGCCAGGAAGTAAGATTTTTCCTGTAACTTTATAACAAATGTTTGAATGTTTTTTGTGGTAGTACGATTTCATGTTAATCCTTAATTAGTAAACTGAGACTTATCACTTTAGCTCAATTGAGATACAATCAACCGAAGGATAATTTTAATTAAAATAAATAAAAAATATTTTATTTAAAACATAAAAGAGAATTAGATACCTGGCATACATTCCATCTGCATTTTTTTTTTATTAAATTGTTTGTTTGTTACATACAGCAATTACTTTTGTAAAAAAATACTTTTATCGCAATTAAATATATGAAAATATCTCTATTAAAAATATTTATAATTAAAAACTCTATGAGAAAATTGTGATTTTTTTCTTTCTATTTTCTATTTTCTTCCTTTATCGTGTAGTAAATGACATTTTTATATTTTATGAATGTTGGTGTCTTATGTACTAGCTGCGTTTTATTTCCAAAGTAACAATTTTTTTTTCGCAATTAAAAAATTGATTGCTGCAATGCGCAACATATAAGACAACAACCTTGAATTTTTTTTTGAATTTTTCTTTTTTTATTTATACTAAGCATGTGAGTGAGAGCAAAATATAATAAATTTATTTTCTTTACTTTAATTAAACAGAGTAATTATAATAAACATACAATAAAAGTGTAACTAATAAAGAAAATTTATTCGAAAGAAGAAAAAAAAAAAAAAATAGAAAAACTTTCTAGTAAAATGTTCTGTTTTAATTTTATTTATTATTTTTTTTCTTTGTAATTATTATTAACATGATAATAGATATGAATAATATATTTTCTTAATTTAAAATTCATTGATGCAAAATATTTCCGTCAATTTTATTTTATTATTATTTTTTTTTTTTGCCTTTCTTAATGTAAAAAATAAATGTAAATGGATACACAGTGAAATTTGAGGAAAATTGTGTGAAAAACTTTTGGTTTGGTAAAATAATCCAATCGTGACCATGAAAAGAATTTTGATATTAAATATTTATTACCTTTTGTAAAAATGGTAAAATGACCAAACCCCTTTTTAGTATTTGGTTTTAGACATTTAGTAATAATACTCTGGAATGGTTGATATTTACGAAGAGTTTTTTTGGCCTTAAAATCAATTAATTAATCGTACTTACTGCTTAATTTTGGTCTTTAAAATACTTATTTTATTTCTCTTTAGAGATTATTCATAATATTCGTATTATGGTTTAGTTTCATTATAAAGCGTTATGTGAGATCGCGTGTAATATAAAGTAATATTGATAAGAACAATAAAAAATTAAACAATCTTGACCTCAAAATTGATTTATGTTTTATTTTCCAAATTGGCAGTGTATTGTGTTTCAATGTATTTCAGGCCAAAAGTTTTATATATTTTTTGTTGTTGTTGTTGTTTTTTTCCTTTAAATTATATATAATTTGGCAGCAATTTAAAATGTAATTTTCTACCAAAAAAAAAAAAAAAAAAAATACACTTAGTCGTCCGCCCAGTTAATGTAAACTATCGATAAAACAACCAAAAGTTTTCATCAGTGAAATTAATTTCTTTTTAAACAAATTCTTACAAGTACCTGCTTCAAGTAAATACACCTGCTGATTTCTTTTAATTTCGTTAAAAATTTAATTTATTTGTTGTTTAAATAAGGAAATCGATAAATATTATTATGGATTTTTTTTTTTTTTTTTTACATTTTTGGTGTTAAATGTAATAAAAAAAAAAGAAAACATAATAAAAACAAAAATTCTTTAATTACAAATAAAGATAATAAAATATTTTAATTATTTTTAATATGATAATGATAAAGATCGTTAATAAATTTACCCTTAAATAAATACAAAAAAAAAAAAATAAAAAATTTCCATAAATTAATGAATATTTATTACAATTAACATAAAACGGTGTAACCTTAGGCTTTTTTTTTTTTTGATAACTGTATTATAAGGTAAACCACGTGTTTTTTTATTATTGCATGTGCGGTGGTGGTTAAAGAAAAACAAAAACAAAATAAATTTGCATATTTTAATAGCCATAAAACACACGATAATAAGAGCGAAAAGAGCAAAACACCCCCTTTATGTTACAAATTTAAACGAGACAACAAAGAATTTTTAATTTATTTTTTTACATTAAAAGTCAGACGTCGTATGAATCATGCTGCTTTTTTTACAGTTTGAAAAGAAATTAAATTGAATGAAATCAATTAAATAAGTTTTATTTTTGAATAAACAATATTTTTTTATATCATTGGGCGGCAATAAAATAAGAATTTGTGCGGTAAATACTAAAATGCTACTCCGGCCTACGGGTACAATAAAAATGTTTCTCTATTATTATGAGCAGCCAACAAATTTTATGTAGAAACACGACTCAATGGCTAAAAGATTGTCTTTTCAGATCGTCTACAGCAGCGAAGTTATCTACAGTTTTTTTTTTTGCATATTTAGTGTCCTTAGTAGTTTTGATAGCAGGCACTGCTGGATCATGGACTTTTATACGATTTTACGAAGTACTTCAAATTTTTGGTTGAGACATTTCTGATTTGGTTATTTATTGTGATTACTGAAACCAGAAAAATTGTGTTATCAGTATTGATGATTTCGTATATACGCTCTTTTTTGGCTATGCTAACGAGGTTAGCTCTTTTTATATGGATCGTACATGAGGTTTTTTGGTTATCTTCACAAATTTCGTAGATCTCTAAAGTTTATACTTGGTCCTATATGCTTAAAAACTAATAAAATCATTTTTTTGAGTACACCTAATTACGGAACAACAATCTAATAATTAATAAAAGATAAAAATAAAAAAAAATTAATTGTTTTAAATGTTATAGGAATAAGAAGAAAATATTCAATAACATTATTATCGTGATATATTAATTTGTAAATGAGAAATTTAATTATATTTTTATTACTCATTATTATTCATTTTAATAATAAAAATCGTGGTTGATATTTTATTTTAACTTGAAATAAATTTATTTATTTATTTTTTTTTTGCATATAGTTTAAGACAGAAAATACTTGTCTACATTATTTTTGCAAAACAATTTTTTTTTGTATGTTTGCTATTTATGAATTTTGCTAGCTGAAAAATAAATCAAAATTATTATTATTATTATTTAGTGTTGAGGTAAACTTTCGAACTTTTTTTTTTGTTGTTTGTATTTTCATGTAAAATTCTTTTGCTTATTATGTATGTATAAATAATATTTTGTGATAAGTGAGAAAAAGTTTTATTGATTATAAAATAAGTTGAGTTTGATTTAAACTTTTCTATAGTCTTGATTATCACTTGAAATATTAAATAAAGTTTGACCTACCTACAGTTTATAGATGTTCTATTCTAAATTCTAATTCTTACTTTAAATGGGAACTTTTAATTAGGGACACGACAAACTTGAAAGATCTGAGGTTTTGTCATTGTGGAAAAACAGTATTGTATCATATTTTCTCCATACCTCAATCATCTTCAAGACAAATTACATCACTACGCACGAATTAGCCCATTTACAAAATACAAAATAAGCAGGCTTTGCTTTAGGAATAAATAAGTTCGAAAGAAAATGATCAGACGTGAAATTTCAATTTTAATTACCTAGAAATGTATTTTCAATTGTGATTATAAGAGTTTTATTCTATGAACTACTTTAGAAAATCAGTGGTTATCTATCACCAATTGGATATTTTCTGGTCATCTATTTTTCTAGTAATAACCATAACTGATTTTATGGTTTTTTTTCTAACTCTTTCAGTCATTTTTTAAATAAAAAATAATTACTTTGATGTCTATTAACACAATTTTAATTATCATAATAAAAGGTTAAAATTATGCTTTTGTAGGTTGATGTAGTGTTTTTTGCCGTTTTTTATTTTATTTTTTTTTTTATTATAAAAAAGAAAAATTAGAAATCAAAGAGAATCGTTGGATTCTTGTTCTATGTGCAATTAATACATAAGAGACAGACAGCATGCTATGATAATTGTTTACCTACTTTTTTTTTTGTATATTGTTACTTTTTTTTTTTTTAACTATATGCTGAATTATTAATTACAATTAAAATATTGTTGTTATGAAGTAACAAAGTGTTACAACATCACACGTCTTTAGTGTCAAGCTTTTTAACTCTTAAATAATTTTCGGTTTTTTTTTTTTTTTGTTAGTTTGTTTGTTTATTTGTTATTGCATTTATGGGTAAATAGCCCAAGTTATACATATGTATATATTTTATTAAAAAGATAATAATAAAAAAAACAATACTTAGTTGTGATATTTAGGAGGTTAATTATAAGTTAATAAAATAAGAAATATTAGAAAATTGTTTTTTTTTTTCACTTGTCTTTTAAATAATTATATAGACGACGTTGCTGTTGTGTGTACAGTATAATATATGTATGTAATACTTACATATTACTAGTTTTTAATTAAAAAAGAAAATAATAAATAATAATAAATTAAAGAAAAATAAAATCAATGATTGATAATAAAATTAAATAAAGGCAAAAGAGAATGTCTGTCGTCTTATATTGTTATTGTTTTCTGTTTATCTTTAATCATATTATTAAACAAATAAAAATAAGAAAAAAAAGTAAAAATGAAAATTATTTCTCTTGTTATTGTTGTTGTTATTGGTGCTGTTTGATAATAAAAAATTAAGATAGTAAATATAATAAAAATATGTACGAAAAAGCACAGCTTTGATTTCCTCTCTATCTTAAATCATAAACAAGGGACAAAAAGCAAAAGCAAAAAATAAAAAAAAAAATAAAGTATTGATGGAAAACTAATTTACAAAGTTTTTTTTTTTTTTGTCTTTTGTCTTTTCTTAAATATTTATTTAACTTAATTAAGGTCAATATTGATTGTTTGTTGTTTGCAAATTAGATAGAAAGTATTTTTAATTGTTTTTGTGTGTATTTAAAAAATTTTTTTTTTTTGTTTAAAAGTAGTTATTAAACTACTAAATGGTACAACTAATTAAATTTAGTATTCGATGTTTGTTTTAAAATTTATTTATTTATTTTCTTGTCCATTTTTTTATTTTGTTAATTTTTTAAAGTTTATAAATGTTAAAAATTTTTATTATGATATTATTCTACACAATATTAAATAAATAATAATATTATAGTAATTAACAAGTTGTTTTTAGAAGGGCAAAAAAGTATTTATAATTGGATTGGAAAAAATAAGATTTAATTAGTGTTGTAATTAGATTTTTATAGGCAAAGTTTCTTTCAAGTTATAATAGCTGATAGGGAAAGTAGTAAAACAAACATTATTTACTTTATTTCATTGGATTAGTAAAAAGGTGGAGTTTTGACATCCTAAAATACTCTAAAATGATCGCCAAAAACGCTCTGTTTTTTTAAGCAATAACTTTGTAACTCGAGTATGATTAATTCTTTGATGGTGAAGTAAAAATGTTTACGTATCCTTCATACAAATCATACGAATTTTGATTCAAATGCATTTTCATATGTATTTTATGATTAGTTATTTACTTTGTTCATTTTATTTTAATTTGGGTTTGTACTTCTTGTGCTATGCAAAAACTAAGACGTCTTATTAAAAAATATTGTTTGGGGGTGCTTTGCCAGTCACATTTTATTTCTAGTCTCTACTGCGCCTAGTTTTTCTTACACAAATAACTTTAAAATATTTAATTAATTTTATGTATTATTACTACAAATAAAATTTCCAATTACTTTTGATTTAATTTGCATTAATTGTTACAGAGGTATGTGTCGCATCTCACATATTCATGGTAGTCGTCGTCACGTCCTTAGATCTTAAATTTTAATCAAACAATTGTAAAATAATAAATAAATAAATATTTTCTTTCTCTTTGTTTCTTTTTTTTTTTTTGATTCGATAAAACAAAAACACACAGAATCTCATTTGCATTTTAAATTAACATAATTTTGTTGAAATTTACTTTTGTTATTTTTTTTCTGTTACTTATTGACTCTCCCTTTTGTTTCGTTGGGTACAACAACATCGTGTAATATTTTCAAAAAAAAAAAAAATAATAATAATAATTTTCTTGTTATTTACTTTATTAAATTTTTATATACAGAAAGAAAATAATTTTAATTAAAGAAAAATTCATATACGTTCACCGGAAGCTGTATATGCGTATTAACTTTTATTTTTTTATTTTCACCTTCTTTTACAAAAAAAAAAAAAAAAAATTCTGTACAAGACCACAATACGTCAATTATTTTCGTTGTTTGCATTGTAAGTTTTCTTATTTATACTTTTTGGTGAAAAATATGAAAAAATAATTAAGATGAGTAAACATTTTAGTAAAATAATTTATATATTTAGTATGATAATAATTAATCATAGATATTTATAATAATTTAATAAATATTAAAAACCATTAATTTTAATTATATTCATAATTATTAACTCCTCTTTTTGTTGATGGGTAAGATAAATTTTAATAATTTTCTCTTGAAAGTTATTTTTCTTTTTTTAATAATTTGTGTTAAGCAATTCTCTTTAAGCTTAATGGTTGATATATTAATTATTATTATTAGTATTAATTATGAAAATAAATAGAATATAGAAGCTAATGGATTTTTTACAGCAGCAATTATTTTTGTATGTGAAATATGGTAAATCTACTCAAATATTTTGATATTAATTGTCGGATTATATTATCTGAATTGTATTAAAAAAAAAATAGTCATTTGTTGCGTATTCCTATGAAAATTGGTATTTTTCTGTTTACACTTCTGAATATTGCAATAAAAGTGTCATTTCTATTAGAATTGTAGTTTTATGGTTTAAATTCAGTGGAAAAAAAGTTAAATAATCTGTATTTAGGTTAAATTTTAGTAGAATTTCTAATCATGATAGTTCAAGTTGTTGTTTATTGTCTTCCTAATGGTCTTAGCATAATGGACATAAGAATACTTTAGAATTGTCATTTAATAGTTTCTAAATTTTGTAATTTATTAGCGAATTAATTCTAATATATCGTCTAAATAGATTTTCCCATTAATTTCTACAATGCTCTACATTTGCACATCTATACTGTTGCCGAACATTTGTTAAATTTTAATTATTGTTTTAAAAAAAAATTGCCTGTGACCATTTTTGTTGTTGCCCCAAGCCTCTAAAAATGCACTTGTTACATAAAATCCACAGAATTAAAAATGTTTATACAACGGAAATAATTTAAAATTGATTCAATTTATGATTAAATAATAAAAAAAAAAATTTAAATACGTATTTAAGTAACATTGTATCAATAATAATTATTATTATAATTATTTCGTTCCCACAGTATGTTAACAAATCAATAAATATAAAGCAAAAGTTTTTACAAAAGTTTGAAGTTTTTTTTTTTTAATTTTTTTTTTTGTATATAAAAGCCAACGGAACTGGTGGAATTTTTAAATAAAATTTAAATAAATTGAATGTATTTATGCATTGATTTCAATAAATTACTGAATGTATTTCCAATTATTATTGTAATAAAAGACCTGCTGGTCTATTTATTTCTGTGCATTTTGCATACCATTTACTTATTAATTATAAATTTTTGTGTAATAATTTTTAATATTTTCTAATTATCTATTATTATTATTAATATTATTTCGCTATGTATTATTGTTTTTATTTATTTATTTTTTTTTTTTGTTATTTATTAAATGCAATTTTCATGGTAATCGAAGGCCTACATTCCGTACTGTTAATAATATTCGCCTGTAATAATATTAAATATTTTATGTCTGATGAGTTTTAATATTAATATTTTTTGTTTGTAATAATAAGACCGACAAAGATTAACATTGATGGTGGTTTAAAATATAATCGTTTGACCATAATTCTACTAGTTATTGAAGAAAGTTTTTCTTTGTACTAATTTATTTTTTTCTTAAAATATTTATTACAAAAGCTAGTTTTAGGTGTTTCAAATGTAATTATCCAGTGGGTTTTATTGGTATTTAATTTTTTTTTTTGATTTACCTATTTTGATTTAGTTTTTATACTGCATATAAAATTGTTTTGTTTCTTATCTGTTGTTACAAATCTGCATTTTAATATATTAATCTTGTTGCGGGAATTTTTTTGCAGAATTTTCTGTCTGCACCTAAAAACTTGTATACCTGCTTTGATTTAAGCGATTTTATCGTATTTCAAATAAATCGATAATTCAGCTGGATTATATATATATTTTTTTTTATCAAACTTTTTTTTTATATATAACGATCTAAGCTAAGCTCTTATCGCATGAGAATAATTCGTTTCAGAATTGTAATAAAGTCTGAAGTTTTATAAATAACACAATACGAGCAAGAGAAATAGTAATGAGATGGGAAAACTCACTCATTTGAATTAATTAGAAAAGTTATTTTTATTCGTATTAATAGGAAATAGAAATTTAATTTAATTTAATCTTTTTTTTTTTGCACTAAAACACAAATGAAGGTCATTCAAATAAATTTATTTATTTTCGGGTTTATTATATTATTGTGTAATTTTGTTGTTACTTATTGATAAACAAAAAAAAATTGAAAATATTATTATATATTATCTTATCAATAATATCAAAAATTAAGTATTATTTATATTACTAATATGCTAATATTCATTCATATTGCAACATAAAATTCATTTATCAATTTGATTTTGATTTTTAATTTAATTCTTGGGTAAGATTTTGATAAATTTCTGTGTAAATTACGTCAAGTAAAAACAATCAACAATTTCTAAGATTAATAAATGCATAATAATTGTACATTGGTAGTAATAAAAAATATATATTTATATAAATAAATTAAATTTAAATGTATTATAGAGAGATAATTAATACAAAAAATGTTTTTTTTTTCTTTCTTGTTTTTTGTACTTTCATATTTTTTATTTTGAAATTTTTTCTTTTTTTTTTCTTTTAATACTTCACGCAATATCGATCAAAAGTATTTTATATTTAGTAAATTTTTTAATAATATTTTCCTTGCGAAAAATTAAAGATTTATTTTTTTTTTATTCACTACTTCTTACCACAAGTTTTTTTATTTATTTATTTTTATTATTTTTCATAAAAATCGATCAAATAATAAAACGTTATTCAACTGTAGCCAAAAAAAAAATAAAATAATAAAACCGCGTATATAAATAATTCAATGTATATTGAAGTTGTATTCAGATTACAGGATGAGCATAAAATATTACTTTTTTTTTTTTTTCAAATTAATTAATTAATTAAACAATGTGTAATTTCGTTATGCTTGAAGACACGTTTTAGCAATTTAGTTATATAAACGAATTAAACGGTGGGCTGTTTTTGGTTGTTTGCCTAATGTTTTAATTTTTCAAAGGTTTTATTTTTAGTGCATCTAGAAAGTTAATGATGCTTTAATAAAGTTTATATATTAAAAGGAAAAAAAAATTAAAAGCAAGATTGATTTGATTGACTAAAAGTTTTTAAAGAAAATAATTTTTTTTTGTAACACTCTGTTGTATTATTGTGTACATAAAAAAAAACCTGCATTTAAAATAATTATTTATATTCACCTGTGTATAGTAACAAGTTAGTTGAATGTGTATTGTATTTAAAAAGTAATAAAAAAAAAACTACTAGGCTTCAACAAGCGCATAGTAATACACATTGAAAAGTTTATTTATTAGCGGCTAGAAGAAGTATTCATTAAAATAAAGTCTATGCGGCTAGTCTTACTTGTTTGTGCTTCGCTTATAGTACTGTACGGTCGTCGTTTTTATTTAATATTTCTAATTAGTTTCACTTGAATTATTTTTATTTTTATTTTGGTTCCTTGTTATTAATAATTTTTTTTTTTTTGTATTTATTGAATTTTTTTTCTTCTTGTTATCGTGTGTTTAGTGGTTGAAACTAATTTAAAAATAAATTTGCTTATCAAACAAATTTATTTAATAATTAAAAAAAAAAAAAAGAAGAAATAAATAAAATTAAAAAAATAATTTTCACTAAAGCGCATTAAATTATTCTTATCTAAAGTAATTAATTAAATATCAGTGCACGAAATAATTAACCAATTTATGTATATTTTTTTTTATCTGTTTTCATTTTCGATATTAAAAAAAAATATATATTAAAAAGGTGACCTAAAAAAGCATAGACTTAGTGGTAAAAGTTAAAATTTGTGCAAAAAAAAAAAAAATTAATTAATTAAATGTCCAAATCGAATAATTATAAATAAAAAATTGAAGATAATTAAAAAGTAGAAAAGAACGTGCAGAAAGAGAGAAAAGTTATAAAAAAAAATAAAAAATTCTTCGTTACACCTGGATGGGATCGATTATTGAAATCGTAGCATCTTCATCAAAGTGTTAACAAATTTTGTTATTTTCTATGTTTCTATCAATTGGATATTTTTTTGTTTCTTCTCATTAAAAATTAACTGAAGAAAAAAAAACTCATCATTTGTGTTATGAAAAGTGTTTTATAGTTTTCAATTTTAATTACTTTTTTTTTTTTTTTTTGTTTCAAATAAATCGCACCAGAAATTACAAGAAATGTAGCAAACATTTAAAGACACAACACTCTGGTAATCTTATTTTTTCTGTAATGCTTGGTCATGTGCGAAAGATTATTTGCATATACGAATGAATAGAAATTTAATTATTTTATTAATTATTAATAAAAATTAATTTTCATTTAACGGTTTACGGTGAGTGATAATAGCAAAGTGTCTTAACGTGATTTGTTTTTTTTTTTTTTTTTTTTTTTTTTTAATTTGATTACAAAACGACTTGAAAACTTTTTTTTTATTTGCATTAATAAGAAATGATCAGTAATATTTAATTAAAAGACGAAGCAAAGTGTACTTATCTTCGTGTTGATATTAAATTTATTTTTTTTAATTAAACGAGAGAAAAAAAATATTCTTCACTATTTCTGTTGTGTTTATTACAAGACTTGATTGCGTGATAAAGTTTTTATGAAACTAGATTTAATATTTTTTTTTTTTTGTGGACTTCCTACTATCGTGCGTTTGTTATTAAAATTAATTAATTAATTAACTTGTTAGTTAGTTACCTGAGTTATTTAGTTTTATTATGAGCACAATAGATACATCAATGGCGCCAACACCAACACCGAAAGATGATATATGGGATACACCGTCAAGTCCATCGTCTAATATGACTAGTATGGACTGTTGGGATTATACAGTTGAATTAGAATGCCTTCAGGGACCACAAGGTTGATTTTTTATTTTTCACTTCTTTGATTATCATAATAAAAAAAAAACACAAATCATCGATTTACGTATTTACAACTGTTGTAACCGTTTTGTTAATAATTAATTAATTATCTCTATAATTAAAATGTAATTGCAACTTCCTAACACAAATCGGCATAGCGTATTAATATAAATGAAATAAAATTAAAAAAAAATTGTCATAAATATAAAAAAAATAAAATTTCATTTGAATGACCTTGTTTGATTTAAATAATTGATAAAAATGTATTAAATCGAATTAAATAAGAAAATAAAAAAATTATCTAGTGCAGCAGCAGTAGTCAAACTCTTTAAAATTCAGATCAATTTTTTTTTAAATTATTTTTTCATTATTTAAGCTTAATTTTAATTTTCTTGTTTAGTTTTTAATGGTTTCTCTTTTCTTACTTTAATTTAATCTTGTTTAGCGTTGACATAATTAATTATTTATTTTTTTGTTTTATGATTTATTATTCGGCTGTTTTTTGATCTAAAATTTTGCAAACGTTTTTAGAGATTTATGGGTGATTTATGTTAATTAGTTTTGTAAAAAGTTTCTGATTAAAAGAAAAAATGATCTTAATGAAGCTTGCATTGTATGAGAGATTAAAACAAAAAGATTAATTGCGACCTTTCTGTTCTATTTTATTATTAAGAAATATTTACAGGGATTTAAGAATTCTTTATCACTCTTATCTAGTTTTAATATCATTAAGTTAATAATGCATATTGACCGTTTTATTAAGACTAAAGAATAAAGAAAAAAATAATCCTGTGTTTCTTATCATAGCCACTGCGTATTATAAATATTATTTCTTGTTATCTTAGCTTCTTTCATCAATATAATAAGTTAGTTCTGCCTCTTTTTTGTACACATTTTATTTTCTTTTATTATTTATTGCTCTTTCCTTTTGGATATTTAACAAAAATTAATAAATTTGTGTTTGCAAAAAGAATAAACGTAAATTATTTTGATGGTAAATATGTATGAGTTCCAGACTGTATTATTTAAAAAAAAAATTATTAAGCGGCAAATAATTTAAAATTATAAAAACAAAAAATAAATTACTTACATACAAAAAGTTATTTTTAACTTTGATTTTTTTTTTCAGCAAACGCTAACATATTAAATTTTTATTTATTTTTGTGTTTTTTTTTTTTTTTATCAAGATTTTTATTTTTATTTCATTATAATTTGTACGTAATTTTCGCGTATTTGTTTGTTTGGTTTGTTATTTAAACACAGAGATGTATTATTTTAAATAGAAAATACAATTTTTTAAAAGCGTGTTATTAGTGTATTGGATTAACACAAATACTGTGTTTGCTTTTTTATGCGATTAATATTTGAAATCTTATTAACAGAATCCATAAAATATCCTTAAGACGATTACGGCAAATTATTTTATTGAAATCACTGTCTGTAAAAGTGCATTAAAAATCTGTAAAAGTCGTAAAGCTTTATTGTAATTCTGTTAAAGATATAAAGCTTCACAAAAACGTTTATAAAATACGCTTCCTTGTACACTGGATTTTAATTACATTTTCTATTTTCTCGTAACCCGGTGGCTTCAACTCACATTAATCCACAGCTGGTGTTAATTTTTTCTTATACTATAAACACATGAATACGTTTAAAATAAAAATTCATTAAAACATAATAAGCTTGGCTTTGTCATGTTTTTAAAAAGTACAAACTTAAAAGCCCAAAATAAGACACAAAAAGCATTAGAAAACGAGTAAAGTAATTATTACCTTTTGTAAAAATTTTAATTTTAAATTAAATTACAAAACTCATTAATAACATTAACGCAAAAGCAAATGTAAATTAATAAGAAACGAAATGAAAATCATAATCTCTTAGTATTTTTTGGTTTGTTTAAGCAGCTTTACTATGCTTTAAAGTTTAAAAAAGAAAAAAAAAATTTTTTTACTCTTCATTTCTTCTGTTTTTTTATAATCACATTTATTTTAATTTTCTTTACTTTACTTTACGTTACTTTACCTTGGATTCTGTTCGTTATTTGTAACAAGTTGAATAATAATCATAAAAATGTTATGAATTATAATTTCAATTTTTTTACTTTACTTTATCTGAATAAACATCAACAGTCTAGTTGGAAATTAAATTAAAAACAAAATAAATTATAAGAAAAGTAAATTGTCTGTGAAAGAAGTAAAAGAAAACGAAGGTATAATGCCCTTTGTAACCGCCATACTCTGGCTGTATCGTGGTTTTTGCTTCTTTTTTGTTTATTGATGTTCAACCGACAAGCAGCGCAGCTGCTGATTACCTTTTATTCAAATACAACTTTTCGCATCAATAACTTCTATTATTTAATAATTTGTCATCGAAGATCAACGAAAAAAAAAAAAAAAAAAAAAACATTAAAAAATCACAAATTTATTGATTTTTTTAAATTAATTTCGGGCATTGGACTCGCTTTTCGCTGATTTTTTTTTTGCACGCATTTTAGATATAAATGTAACATTGAAATTAAATTACTTTTTAATAAAAATAACCAAAAAAGCAACGAACTTAATTAATAAAAGCATGAAATTATTACTAACAAACAAACAAACAAGGCATGGAAAAGATAAATAATTAAGAAAAAAATTTTTTTTTCTTTTGCTGGTTAATGATCGCGTTAATAAAAAATAAAAATTTACATTTTTCGTTTCTTTTATTTAATTTTTTTTTTATTTCTCTGTTGAAACAAAAGCTTTTTTTCTAATTTATTAGTTTTAGAAACGATTTTTGTTTGTTTGTTTATTTATTTTTTTTTTGTTTGTAAGGTAATTTTGAAAATTAAACTTGAATGAAAAAAAAAAAATCTCACACTTGCAGAGATTTTTTTTTTTCAAAGCTTAAAAACGAATGTACTTGTTATTTTTATAATTTAAATGAGCTTAGGAATTGAAGATTCTAGAAGTTATGGTTTTATTAAGAAGTTAAAATGATCGATGCGGATGCTATTGGTAAAGTATTTATGGTCCTTAATCAATTGAGTAGTTTTGTTTGCCTTTGTTTAGCCGTTGTGTAAGTTAAGTTACTTACCATCACTTTAATGACAATCAATTGCACTTAAGAACCGTAACCTTTTTGCGATTTTTCAAGGATAATAATCGTAAATGTAGTATTTAAAGCAAAAAAAATATGAAATCGATCGAACGCATGAAAACCCGTCCGATCTTAAGAAATGACGGTGCGTAAGTTATTGTAGTGGAAAATACTTTATTATATTTTGATGAAATGCTTAAATTATTTAAGCATATAAGATGTATTTTGAATATTTTCAAACCTATAAGTCAGTTTTAATTATTTTATAACGGACGGGCTATAGATTAATTATAACTTAAAATTGAATTAAAGCTTTTTTGAGGTTTTTATTTTCTTATTCAATAATTAATAAACGCCTTAGAAGCGGAACATTAAAAGGTAAAAATAAAATAATAATTCCGGTATTATGTTAGAGACTTCAGTGAATTTTAAGATTATATTTTTTTTTGAAGATTTCCTATTATATGAGATTTGTTTTTCAGTAGTTCCACGAAAGCAATTGGAAATCTTTAATATTTATGAAAACATCTCTTGTATTTTTACTGTGATAAATGTCGATAGGAATTTATAGTTAAGTCAACTTCGGCAAGCATATTTATTGATTTAAAATAGAAAAATTTATGTAAATAAGCTTTAAGAATGCTTTCGTTTAGTTTAGAAATTGTCTATAACAAAGTAACAAAAAATAATTATTTTTAAATTACAAAAGCGTCTTAACTATTGAGAAACTTTTTTTTTCAATTCATGCATTTAATTATCAAGTTTAGTTTTACTATATACGTTGATGAATGTCGTTAGTGTGGTAAGATGTTGAATTTAATTTTATTAATGAGAAAAAAAAATGTGCAGCAATGGCTCTCACTACATAAGAATTTTTTTTTTAATAGTTATTGCATGTTTAGATTTTTTTATTCTTCACTTATCGTTACGTACGTGTAATGATTTATTAAGTATATCTTGACTATTTTTTTTTTCAGCTTTACCTGTAGCTTTACTTTGTTTCAATTACTTATCTCTTCTGCCTTTTTTTTTTTTTTTCATTATTATTAATAATTTTTTATTTTTAATTACAATAATATTATACGACGAAGTTTTTTTCACTTTATTAAAAGCATTTATAATGTCAGTGAACCAGAAAAATAGAAGAAAATAATTTTTTTTTTTTTGTTTTAATCTAAATACAAAAATTAAATAATTTCACAGCAGGTGAAAAATTATGAATTAATTTTTTTTTTTTTTTTTTTTTTTGCTGTATTTAATTTTTTAAATATTTTAATTATTGTTATTATTATGAAATATTTTTTATATATTTGTTTGTTTTGATATATAATTATATATATGTACATAAATTTAAAAGAGAGAATGAACAAATAAATTTTTATTCTTGACATTAATGCTGCTGGTCAATTAAAACTAATTTTACCTCATTTAATTTAAAAAAAAAAAAACAGTTTTAAAAATTTTTCTCAGGTGTATTTTATGAAATTTGTTATTAATAAAACAATTTGTTATTATTTTTGTTTAATTAATTATAGAAAAGAAGAGTATAATGTGTGCAAAACTAATAATAATAATTTTGCCAAAAAAACCAACAATATAAAAGAAAAAGAAAATTTACTTTCACTGTCTCCTGACTCTGCGTTAAAGACAATATATCATCCGGAAGATGAATTTAAACTTTTTTTTTTTTTTTTGCATTTCTTTTCTTTTACTTTACTTTTGTATACAATCGATTTTTGTTATAAAAATCTTTTTATATTAAAAACAATCACATTTCCACCATAAAAATTATAATAAAAAATGAAAAAAAAAATAAAACACAACGATCATCATATCACCACCAACTTTATCTACATATAAAAGAAGAAGGAAAAATTATTCATTACCTGCTGTGCTAGATGACAGATTATTATAGTTAAAAATCAACAAAAAAAAATTATTTTTCTTGATTTTAATCAGAAGAATCAATTGAATTGTATTTTTATTTATTTCTATATAAATTTTTTGTTTATCTATTTACAACTTAATAAGAAATAGTGTAAATATATTAACTGCTGGAAGTTACTTTATAATGGTAATAAAATGATAATAATCTATTTATCCAGAGGTTGGTAAACTATTATTTTGCAAAGAGTTTGATTAGTAAATTATTTTATTGCTTTTCTTTTCGAGATATTGCTTGTTGCAATCTGGTGCAGATTCATAACGCTTTAGCAAGCTGTTAACAACACTGTTAATTTAGTGCTTAAAATAGTAAATAGTCGTAAAAAGACACATCGCGCTTTGTTGACTTATTTTTTGTATAAATTTGGAAGCATAATGATGCTTGGTAAGGTAGGAGATTTCTTTTCTTTTATTAAAGAACTCTGGTTTGTTCTATATTTTCCATAAAATAGTAAGCTAAGCTAAATTACTAAGAATATATAATAAAGGGTATTTTAACCCTAAGTACCGCTAAATGTTAACTAACCACATTTATCGCAACAACGAATTAATTTAAATAAATAGAATGGAATTGTGATTTATTATTGTAGCGAGTTTTTGTAAGCCGGGAGTCGCCTGATGCCTTTACTATTGTTTAAATGTTAAATGCGCTTTCATTCTTGTTAATAAAAAAAACAAAAAATTAAAACAAGTTGATCTAGTTTTCCGGTGAACCATTAAGGTGAACCACTGATCTCAAGTCATTTATTCACATAATAATTCTCTTGTTGTTGAAACTACTATCACTAAAATAGTTCAAAGGTTGTCGACTTCTGTCAATTATAGTTTTTTTTGTTTTGTTTTGTTTACAGTAAAGCAAAGTAAATATAAAAGCTAACTGCTGGTTTATTTTGTTTGGCTGCACGTCTATTTTATTGATATATTCATTTATTTCAATCATGTTTATTGCACTCTTCCACGTAAGGTTAACTTATAAGGTGGGCACGATTAAAAATTAAATTGTTTGTTTGATGTTTTTTTTTTATTTTATTTATTGTTATTTATATTAATTGTGTTTAGATGTGCAAACACTTTTTAAATAAAGAATTAAAGAGTAAATAATGACATTTATCTTTTAGTTTTATAATGTTAACAAATGAGCGGGGAAAAACAATTAATTTGTATAATAAAGTAAAAAGATATTTTAAATATCATTTCGTGATGAGAAATTATTAAATTATTTAATTTTTTTGTGGTAATAATAATAATTACTTTTTTTTTTTTTATTAATTTTTCAATAATAATTTAAAAATTTATAGTAGTTATTGAATTACCTGTGGCTGTTGATTTATTTTTTATGCTTTATGCTCTAGAAATGATAGTTTTTTTTTCATTGCTTCTTAACTCTTCTGATTTTTAATTAAATTACATACATATCTGCTGTTAATTTCTTTAAAGGTAAAAAAAAAAAAGAAAACTATTTACTATTAATAAATGGTTTTTAAATAGGAAATTGCAGTTTTTTTTTTTTTAATTATTCATAATTAATAGCTTTTTTGTCATCTTCTTCAAAGAAAGATATAATTAAAAATAATATTCAATTTTTTTTTTTTTTGCTTAATTATATGTATAAATAACAACAATTAATTTAAATTATTTCTTTAAAAACTATTAAAAATTTGTACTCTTTTGTTGACGCGCTTTTATTGTAAATTTCGAATAGGAAATTATTATTATTATTATTATTATTTTTGCTTATAATTTAATTAGTTTTGATTACCTTTTTTTTTTTTTATATTATTTATTTGTAAATATAATAAAGCAAAGAAAATTAAACTTTTTTTTTTCTTTTTTTAAAGAAGAGAATTTGATTTTAATAATGCGATTAGTTATTTTGTGGTAATAGATGCTTCAAATGCGTTTCAAATTTAATTATTGTTATTTGATGCTTTGATTCATTTAAGTAATGTGAAGCGCTTAAAGAATATCTAATAATAATAATAGAGGAATTATAATGTAGAACGAATACATTCCGTAGTAATAATAATAAAGCTTTTGATTAGTTTTTGAATGAAGAATTGATCGTTGATATTTTTTAGAAGTTTTTTTTTTTTGTTATAATTCATTGATTAAGAAGAAAACTGAATATGGAATTTGAGTAGAAATTACCTTGTTAAAAATATTTCAAATTTGTTTAAAAATGTTTTCTTAAGAATTATCGTACTTCCCAGGTAATTGTGTAGTTTATTGATGCTGTAAATAACAAGATTATTGACTTCGTTGTATTAAATGTGTTCTGTGTGCTACTAGCAAAGCTTTGGTTATCGGTTAGTAGTTTCTAAAGTATTACCGAATTCTCATTTTTGTTTTTTGCGTTAATAAAAATGTGTATGTGTCAGTTAAGACAAGCTTTATTGATTTTATTTTTATACAAAATTGACATTTTCATTATTTGTTTTGTGTTTTTTTTAATACCATGTTGTTATGTCCACAAAAGGATTAATAAAATTTATATCATTATTATTATTATTATTATTATTACTAAACATGTTTTTTTTATTTTTTTTAAAATAAACTTTCGCTTCTTTTCGTGATATTTTTACCTGTAGAAATACTTTTTGTTTCACACGATTATTTTCTATTGAAAGCATAATAATAATTTAAGCCGCGTGTATTGATTTTTATTTTGACATTTGCACTACTTTTGCTTTTTTTTCTTCTTCTTTTTTATTAGATTCATGGTCTTTGATTAGATTTTTATTTATTTATTTACATTGAGGTTTAAAGTTTTTTTTTTATCTGGTTTTGTGGGTTGTGAATGTTTAGGTT
Source organism: Ptychoptera albimana (assembly GCA_961205885.1). Classification (NCBI taxonomy): domain Eukaryota; kingdom Metazoa; phylum Arthropoda; class Insecta; order Diptera; family Ptychopteridae; genus Ptychoptera; species Ptychoptera albimana. The sequence continues at coordinate 28,202,059 of OY540802.1, read as the reverse complement.
TGGACGGTTTTAAGCGAAGACCTTTTATAGAGTTGAGTTTATTTGATGATTTGCATAGTTTATAGTTTGTTTTAGGTAAAATTTTCATTGTTAATAGATATATTGACCATTGTATACAGGTTAAACTGATATGTAACGACAAATACTTATTATTTTTAAATTGAATTTACTTTATTTGCAATAAACTTACTTAACAGTTAAATTTCATTTTATTGTATACAGATTATATATTTTTTATAACATCGTAAACCAATGCTCTAGTTTAATAATAATGCTTTGAAATAAGTAGATAATTATGATTTTTCTTAATTTATTTATTAAAGTAATTAGAAAATATTGTTGTATTACGAGCGCGACAGACTATAACATCGACTTTTGTTATTATAACGCAAAAAATAAAAAATAATTCGGCATTCCAATGTTATATGCCGTAAACCAAAAAACATGCAAAAAAAAAAAATAATAATAATAATAATAATTTTACAACATAAATTACATATTTTCATTATTAAATCATAAATGTATCTAAATTTTATTTTTATAATTAATTGGTTAAAAAAAAAAAAAAATTAATCAAGTTAAACATGTAGAAAAGAAAAATAATTTTTTTTTTCTTTTTTATAGTCATATTAATAATTTAATTTAATTTAATAGATACGTATAACCTAACCAGCAGTGAAATAAATATTTTTAAAGAAATTAAATTATGTAATTTGGTGAAAAAAAGCGTGCTTAAGAAGAAATTTTGGTTTTTTTTTGTTTTGTGTAGCTTTTTTATTTTTTTTTTTTTAATACGTATTAAGTAATTTTTCGTCGAACAAGAAAGAATGAATACGAAGAAATTTATGCAAAAAAATAATAATTTTATGGGTAATAAATTCCTTTATATACATTATTATGTATGCTTTATTATATTTTAGGCCGAAATTGTATTTATAAATAAATTATTATATGTTTAGTAATAATAATAAAAGTTCCATAGACCATTAATAATTGTTATTTTGTATTCAAAAATACCTTGCGAGAATGTTGGGTTATTTTGATTGAATATTTAAGGCAATTCTGTTTGCCTTTTTTTAATTTTTTTAAAGGTGAATTGCCCTTTTTGTTGTTGAAGATTTTTCTTTGAGCTTTTTAAAAAGTAAGTTTGTTAAGATAAATTTTTTTATTATTTTTGTATCTCTCTACCCTTGTTAAGTGGTGTTTTTTTTTTCGGTTGTCTTTTAAATTTTTCGGTTATTTAGTGAAAATCCTTTTTATGAGTAACAAAAAAAAATTTTTTTTATTTAAAGCTTTTACTCTTATATTTTAATGCCACAATAATATTATGTTTATTCTGGGTGTGTTCAAGTACTAAACTTAGAATAGCTGTAAAAAGGGATCTAAAATTGATTTTTTTTTGCATTATTGTTTTACATCCATGGTAGAAGATTTGTTTTATAAAAAGTAATAAATTTAGTATTTTGCGTATTAAATTAAAGCTTCAAAGCTTTTAAAATGCAATAAATAATTTTTTTCTTTCATTTTTTATTTAAATAATTTTTTTATAACAAATCGTTTTGTACGTGCTGGTAACAACAAACGCAGATATACTGCTTGCAGCTGGTGTGTTTATGTTATTTCATAATTATTTATATGGTAATCAGTGTAATACTCTAATCACTTTCAATATAATAAATAAAGTTCAACGTATAATTAACGCTTTTCTACATTTTTTTACCTTTTGCTGCGTTTCATAAGTTATTCGAATGGTCATTAAGCATTTTGATGTTTTTTATTTGAGTTTGAAGATAGTTCCTTTGTGCATGTAAAGTTTTTAACGTCGTACCATGATATGCATTTAAAAATGAAAAAAACATTAACTCCTGTCAATTGAGATTGATTATAAAATAATTCTGTAAGGATACTAAATTGTTTTACTTTAAATATTTTACTAAATAATTAATTCTTTATTCAGGGGTTTGAACCTTTCTTGCTAAGTTGTTGAATGACTTTTTTTAAATTACGTATTACAAAGGTCGTTTTACCATAATGTTTGTTATTTTGTATTCCTTAAAGTGAATAGTTAATATAACTATCAAATATGTAAATATTGTTTTAAAAATGTAAATTATTTAATTATCTATTAAAATATTTGTAAATTATACAAAATCATCCTGTCTTCGTATGTAAAAAACGACAATATTTATTTAGGTTATTTATGTTGTTTACTGTTTAATTGTTATTAATTAAATTGTTATTTAAAACACCATTCATTAGTTTATTTTAACAACAAATTCCAATAATAATAATAATAATAATAATTTCAAAATCAATTTAGTACAGTTTATTATAGGAATATCAAAACACCCTACCCTACCTAATAATGATTTTAAAAGAATTTTAACAGAATTATTACTATTTATATATATATAACTGCGAGAAAATCATAAATAAAATCGATTAGTTATGTTTCTGTATTATATAGAAATTCTTTTAATAATAATAATAATAATCAATATATTTTAACAACTTACTTTGCATTTTATAAATAAATAAATAATGAGAAAATAGAATTAAAATAAAAAACTTGTTATACAACATGCCAAGATATAATGATACATTAGCTGCATTTTGATACATAGAAATTATTTTTATTTTTTTTTTTGTTGTGTTGTGTTGTTACCTTAAGCTTTTTATTTATGATTTTTTTTTTTATTATAATTAATTATATTCTGTTTACTTTGTCTTTTTTTTTTGGTTTAATTATTAAGCTCTGTTTTTGCATAGGTTTTTTTATGACATTAGGAATTTATTTATTATTTCGTTATGAGATATTTTGTCTTATTTTATGGCTTACGGATTTAATTTTTTTTTTATTTTATAATATATTTATGTCTCCTTATTAATTAGGTTGCATTTTTTAAATATTTTTCATTTAATTAATAATTGAAATATGAAATATTTTTATATTTTTATTTAAAAAAAAAATGGTTTTTGTAACAGTGGCGTATTCGAATAATTATTTATTCTTGGATTTGGATCACTGACACTTTAGTGGGTGTTTATTTTTAATTGTGTTTATTTTTAATCCCTATCAGCATCATTAATTATATTTTAAAATTAGTTGTTTGGTGTAGTTTACTTCTTCCTAGGATAAACAAAACATTAGTCACGTAAAGAGACGTAAAGTTTCTGTGGATTATCGCTACATTCAGATGATTCTTCTTTTTTATTGTTTTTTCTATGGAGTTTAGATTTTTTTATTTTAATTCACGTATTTACAGTAGAAAAAAATCCCACACAAGTTTCAATCACTTAATTCTCATAAAATCTGGTTTAGTTTCAATAAACTTATTCTAGTTATTTAGCTAAAGGTGGAAAGCTTGCATGAATATAACTCATTGTCAAGTTTCTTCCTTTATTTACTGATAATTTTGAATGAAATTCAATTATTACTTTGATAAAACACTATGAAAATAATTTTCATTACTTCTAGTCAAGAAAATTGTTGTTTTTTGTTTTCTTAAGTTATAATTAAAAATGAAAACAACAAGTTTTTACTCATTTTTTTAAGTTGCGACAGCTGTCACTTAATTTTTTACACAATATTAAAAATTGTTATAATTAACCAAATGAAATAAACTATTAGAATAATTTAAATAAAAAAAAAAGTCTATACACAAGTTCTTTGAAAGCAAATAAAAATAAAAAAAAAAAAACATTAAACATACTTTCCTACGTAGTTTCGTTATAACAATTGTTTCTAACAAACGATTGCATAATTTTCATTTTTTTTTTTTTTTCATTCTTTAATTATTTGTTTATTTGGCTTTTTAACTAACTATTATGAGCCATATGTTTCAAATAATCATCATTTGTGGCAGTTTTATAATATTATTTCGACATTGTATGGTTATTATACATGCGTAGGTTATTTATTTTAAACGTTTATTTGTTTGGGAACTACTTCCAAAGTAATTCCAAAGATGCAAACCGAAAAAGTATTTTTTTTAAAAACAGTATTACTTTGTTATTAACTGAACTTTGTGAAGGTTAAAATGATTCGTTTAATTTAGTTGGTGGCATTTTATTTGATTCTAAACAACAACAAAAAAAAAATAACTAACAATCTAAGCACCACCACAACCAACACCCATTCGTTATTTTTTCCGATCAATAAATAAAGAAATATTTTTATTTATTTGCACAAAGCAAAACGTAAATAAAAAATGTTTATTGTTTTGTTGATAAGCAATTATCAAAACTTTATTTACCTTAATAATTATTAATTAAATAACATTATTTTTTTTTATTTTTTATTCACAGATCTACACTTAGCTGCTGAGCTCGGTAAAACATTATTGGAACGTAATAAAGAGTTGGAAGCATCTGTAAAATGTTATCAAACACGCGGAGACGATCAAGCGCAAGAGATTGAGGTGATTAATCTATTTTTAAATATTTAAATATTTTTGTTAATTGCTCTATCTATTTTAAAATAAAATTTCAATAACAATAATGTTAAAACGCAATTGAATTATTTGCCAAAAATATAAGGTGGGACTAAAAATAAATCAATTGTCTATGTTAAACAAAAAATCAATTACTTATTTATATATTATTAACTTTGTTTTCGGTCAATTGTTTATTTATTTCTAAACATAAAAAACTCATCGAAAGCAGCAGCAAGCAACAACAGTTTAGACAGTTGAAAAAGAAACAAACTCATGAGACTGCGGATGTGCATTTTTTGTTCAGTCACTTTATATTTTCTATAATAAAAAAAAAAAAAAAAAATATATTATTTTTGTTTGTTGTCATCCGATCAAATTCATTTGTTATGCAATAATTGAGGTCATTAATTTTCAATTGTTTGTTACAAGCAACTACCTTGCTTTTGCTTGCTGCTCTATACACGAATAAATAAAAGTGCATTGACTTTTTCGCTTTTTCGAATTTTTATGTTAAGAGAGAGATTAGAGAAAAGTATTTTAGAAAAAAAAAAAATTTCTTTTACAAATTAATTAATTAATTTTTTTTCTTCTTTTTTTTTTAGTATTTAACAAAACAAGTAACCGCATTGCGTGAAGTAAATGATTCACGTTTAAGAATTTATGAACAATTGGAAGTTAGTATACAAGAATTAGAAAGAACAAATCATCATGTTATGATTGAAAATGCTGATGATAAAAAAAAAATTAAAACGTAAGACACGATTTACTAAATTTTTTTTTATTAGTTTACTAACAATTAATAATAATAATAATACAATTTTTTGTTGCAGTTTAACACATAATATTGAAGCATTGGAGTATCGTTGTGAAGATTTAACAAAACAAATAGAAGATATTAATAAACTGTTGGATATAGAAAGGCGAAAAAATGAACGGTTACGCCAACAAGAAACAAAAACGACAGCAATATCAAATATAGTTAAGCTTAGACCAATACCAACGATTGAGGATGATTTAAATACTAATGATGAAGTTGATTTTGTAATTAATTAATTTTTCTTAATTTTATTTAGTATTTTAGAAATTAATTATTTAATATATTTGTAGTTAAATTTGGCACATTCGTCGCATCATGAGAGCTTTAGTAGCGTCTTTGATAGGGATACTATGAAATGTAAAGCCAACTCAACACAAGAATCGCACGAAATAGCAAATGAATATAGTCATGAAGACACTCATGATGAGAACGAGGAAGTTTTTAAAATTGTCAATGAATTGGAATTAACGAAAAAACAATATATGTATGAGCAGCAAAGGGTATCCGAGTTGGAAGAGCAATTAATATCAATAAGTAAGAAATTTAATTATATATATATATTTTTTAATTGTTTCTATTTTAATGTTTTTAATTGTGTTTAGTACAAGAAAATCAATGTCTACAGAGTAGAATTGCTCAAGCAAATACAACTGACGAAATGAAATCGGTACATGAGGAATTATCAAGCCTTGATGAAGTCAGGTAGGATTGTGAAACGATATAATTGACTTATTAGGTTTTTCACTCATGTTTATATTTTTTTTATTTGTGTTAAAATAATTTAGACAAGGAAAAATGTGTTCACGCTGCATGAAAGGTATTGACGATACAGATATACAAGACGATGCCTCATCAATGGGACCAGATGATGATACTCGTAGCTTCGTGTCGTTATTTAATTTTACAGAAAAACCACGTATCTATCGATCAACCGCTTCAATTTTGGTAAATTTTTATTAATTATTCTTTTACAATTGTTTTATATTTAAAATTGACTAAAAAATTTATAAGAAAATTAACGACAAAAATAAATTTTGAATTAAAATTTTAAAATTATTTTACGAATAAAATAATTAATTAATGAAATGCATGGATTTTATAGATAATTTTAACATTTATGTGTTGCTTTTGGCCTCTTTTTTTCACATTTCTCACAAATAAAATTGTTTTGTATTGTTTTTTTCTTTCTTATTTATATAATTAATTAATTAAATTAATTCTGTTTTCATTGTATATAATTATTTTTTTAACAATTTTATATTCTGTAATTTTTATATTTTTTTTTTTTGTAAAATTATGTGAATTATTTTTTAAATTGTAAATTATTTGTTGATTTGTTTGTTTGTTATTTATTCGTTTGGCGTATGTGTTTGTGTGTTATTTTATTTTTAATTGCATTAATTTATTTTAAATATATTAATTAATTTATTATAAAAGTGAGAGTAGTAGTGATTTATCTGTGATTTTTTAAAGAATTAATAAATTTTTTTTTGTAATGAAAAATTAATATCACTCGATCGCGCGCATCGCGGTAATCTTGTAAATTTTTTCTTTTAAATTATTATAAAAATATATCACACCAAAAGTAAGTTGTTTTATTATTAAAATTTAAATAAATATTATTATTCTTTTATTAATTATAAATTATTTTTAATTAATACACACATACCCTTAGATAAGTATAAAATATATTTTTGTAAAATGGTTTTTGGTTTTTCATTAACAATTTTCTTTACCGTTAGCAATGAAATTTTATTTAATTAATTATTGATTCATTATTAAGTAATTTAAAGATGAATTTCAAAATTAAAATTTACAAGAAATACAGTAGATACCAAGCTACTTCGCAAGTTGCTACATTTACGATCTTGCATTTACGACCGTGAAACCTTTTCTATTATTAAAATTTAATTATTAATTACAAAATCATATATTTTTAAATTAAGCTTAATAAAATTTAATTCAATATTGCTTATCTGAAACTGAAATTATAAATCGTAAGTTTTGATCGATGTGATTTTCCATGATGATTATTGTGAAATTTCCCTTATCATCATTAAACATCAATTAAGATTGCAGTATTAAGTATGTCGTTTAAGAGCTTTAAAACCACCTTTACCTTTCTAAAAGCAGCCCTGACTGTGCTTATTTATTTTGGTGATTAGCCAAATTAGATTAACCTCAAAAAATCATAACGTCTAACAGTCTCTCTAAACCAAAGTACGTCTCTTAGTCAGATAACTTGATAATAATGAGATTTCAATGCGAACAAATAAATAAATAAAATAATGAGAAAAGAAATCATAAAACTAATTTAATTAACAAAATAATCATATTTAATTATACCACTACTAACAACCAATATAAAACCATGGTAAATTTGCATTAAAAACCTAAATAAAATAATAAACACAAAAGTAAAAGACAAATAAAAAGTCAGTAGATTTGATTAAATTTAATTATATTAATAATTGAAAATTCACTTTATGACTTTCGCGGAATTTTAATTAAAAATCAAAAAAAAAAATTCAAAAAAATAAATTAATATTTTTTTTTTAATCGAGATCTAATTGGGTGACCGATTTTCGTCGGTTTGAAACTCTGGAAATACGCTAAAATTAAAATAATATTTTTTTAACTTTCTGCTGTGCCGCCTTTATTGAAATTGAATTAATTTTGTTTATTAATAAAACATAATTTTATTGTTAGACACACCGGAAATTTAAACAATTCGTACAAAAATTGTTTTTTTTTTTTTTTTTTTTTTTTTTAATATTTAATAAACAAAAATTATTTCAGCTTGTAACATAATTAAACTAAGTACAGAAATAATGAGGGTGAAATGCAAGAAATTAATTAATTAATTAATTAATCATCCATCATGATCATAATCATCACATTAATTAATTATTTAATTAAAGCTAGTTTATATCTTTTAATTAAATTTTTCATTTTGTTTTTTATTGACATTTATTTTATCACCACCACCACCCATGTATTCACCATTGGGGGGTTTTTTTTTCTTTTTTATTAATTTTTTTTTTAATTTAATTTTTATTTTTTTAATTGAGTGTGGCCTGTGCTCTTCTTCTTTTTTTTTATTTTCATTATTATTATTTTTTTAATTGTAGGCAGAATGTTCGATATGTGCACATACATCAAAATATCTGCATGACTTACCAGTCTCATTAGTACCGTTAATGTTTGAATTATGTTTACACATAAAACGTTTATCATGTTTACGTTGGATAATTAAATTATTACAATGGCCAGCATTAATTATGTATCGTATAACTAATTTGCCAACATGTGATGATATTAGTTTAATGTAGTTTATTCATTAATTAAACCTTTTTTTTTTTGTGTGTTTTTTATTATGTTAAAAGTGTTAAATTTAGCCATTAAATAAAGGTTTTTCGGTGCCATGGATGCTAGTTAATTAAATGCATAAACTACTTATGCTCTTACATTATGCAAAATGGCTTAAGATCATTAAAATAAACTTTATTTAACGGTCACAATTTAACACTTTTAATGTTTTATTATTATTATTTATTTTTTATTTTTTTTATAGAAATAACTTGAAAGAGAATTTATTTTTTTTTTTTTTTTTGTTTAAACATAAAAGTAGTGCGACTTGAGAAGAATGCATTTAGAGAAATTTGATGAATGACTTAAAAAAAAAATACGTGACAGTTTGTTTCCCGTAGTTTAAAAGCTTTTTTTTAAATTTTGATTTTTTATTTATTTTTTTTTAATTAAAAAGCGACTATTTAGGAAATAAATAATTCCAATAAAAAAAGAAAAAAAAAAAAAAATGAAATAATTATAAACGGAATTATAGAAAAGAAAATTTAAAATTAAAATTAAATTAAATTTTTTTTTTTCTCGAAAGTCGTCCACTACCTTAATATTATTATTTTATTTTTATTATTATTATTGACAATTCTCTCTGAAAAAAACATAGTTACACACTGTATGTACAAATACTTAATTTTAATTTTTTTATATATACTATTTTAATTAATTAAGGTGTATTAAGTAAATTACACTTATTATTATTTTTTTTTTTTTTGTTCATTCTTGTAATTTAGAAATGAATCATATAATAGTGTAAAGAAAAAATTATATTAATAAAACAAATAAATTTATATTAATAATTTAAATAAAAAGTGCCAAATTTACCCTTAAATTTTCCTTTAAAAAAAAAAAATTTAATTTAGTTTATAAATTAATAAAGAAAATGAAAAAAAAAAAAAAAAAAATGATTTTTTGCAGTACAAACATATTTATTAACAAAAAAATCATTTTAATTAAAAGTAACAAAAAAAAAAAAAATTTTATGTGATAACAACAAACAAAGAAGAAGAAATTATTTGATAAAGATTTTGTTTTTTTTTTTTTTTTAATTTATTATTATTTATGAAAGAAAACTTGTCATTGCTTTTATTATTGATTTATTTATAACTGGGGGTATAAAGAAGTATATAGAGAATTTAATTTTTTTTTTTTTTAATTACGTAATTTAATTTGCTAATGATTTTGATAAAGAAAAAATTTGAATACAAATTAATTACCACTGTATTTTTTTTCTTTTTTGTTTATAGTCGGTATATTGAATGCATATTATTTCTTTTCTTTTGTCACCTTGTTTTTTTATATTGACACTTTTCAATTAAAAACACGTTTTTTTTTCTATTAAAATTAAATAATTAATTAATTTTCCTTTACTTATTTGGTTTGAATTATGCTTTGTTTGTAAAAATTCTTTTTGTAAAGATAATTAAGCAATCATTTGTTATTGTGAAATTTTTCAAAGTTATCCTTTTATTTTATTAACACATTAAGCATTTGAAATAAAATATTTTCTTTAATATAACTTAGACAATATAATATAAAACTGAATAGAAATGAATAGAAATCTACACAAAAAAACAAAGTAAAATCCCACAACACTAGTCACAAGTCATTTAGTATTATATTTAGTGAAGAAAAAGCTTAAATTTTTGTTTGTGGGTTGTTTTTTTTTTTCACCTAATGTGGAGATTTGGTGTCAAATTTCATTAAGTTTTTTTTATGCTATAATAGACCTAGCAACCTTTGCAAAAATCTTAAAAATTTTAACAATTTTTTTCTTAATTAATTAATAAGCGTTAATAAGGTTCGTACGCTCCCAGCCGTAGTTTTTAGTTTTCTTGACTTAATGAAATATTGCCAAAGATCATTATTGTCTTATACAATCTTAAATTGCCTTAAGGCATCTTAATTTCATTATAATCAGTTCTATATACGCATTATTCTCCTATAAAAACAACTTATATTCTCCTACATAAACAAAATAAATAAAGATCAATTAAGCAAAGTAAATAAAAGTTTAATAAGAAATTATATAATTTGTGTTAAGTTGTGTAATTATTATTATTTATATTATTATTTAATATTATTATAAAATTAACTTATAAATATTAATTAATTAATAAATTTTGAAATGAAACTAATTATTATTATTATTAATTTTAAAAATAATGAAATAATAATTTTTTTTTTATATATATTATTAATTATGAATAATTAATTTAATTTCTACTGTATTTCTACCGTATTACATACATACATACATACAACAAAAAAAAACGTGATTTGTACCTTTTTTAATGTGTATTAATTTTTATTTAATTATTTAATGATGCAAAATTATTTAATTTCTGACAGAAAGACAATTCTTTAAGATTGTTGTTAATTATGTCATTCATAATGGATTTTATAATTTTTTTTTTTAATAACACACAAGTCAAGATTTGACATTAAATAATTTTTTAAATTTATTATACAATCTTGCCGAATAATTTCTACAGAAATTAAGTTAAAAATTTTTTCTTTTTTTTTTTGTTTTATTTGCACACAAATGTTGTTAATTGCATGTTTTTTTTTTTTTTAATTTAATTTATTTATTATTACTAAGGACTTTCAAATTATTGTTGCTAATTGAATTTGTTTATTAGTGGTGTGAAGTCATATAAATAAATAGCAGGAGGCTTAGTTTTCTTTTTAGTATCTTATAAAAAGCTGCTTCCTTATGTTAAAATGACATATTACACTCACGATTCATGAGTTTCCTCTAATTTTGGTGACAGTTTATCTTATTAAATTCTTGAAAAGATACCATTATATTTTAATTTAAACAAAAAGTAGATTAGTATCCATAGCTTGAATGCCCTGTAATTTAGTTTTATAATAATTAGCAGAAGTGGAAGAGAATTTTTTGTGAAAAAAGTTTTTTATTTTTATTATTTTTTTTTTTATATTAAAGTGAAATAAATAAAAAAGAAAAAAAAATTATTTGTTAACAACTCTGTAAAATAAAAAAGAAAAGAAAATTAATTAAATCAAATTTTATTGTTTTTTTTTTTTATTTACTTATTTTTATCATTTTTCAAAACATTTTTTCTTCTATTTTTCATCTGTATTTTAATAAGATTTTGATTGACCTTTTTATTTTTTGTTTTCTATTATTTTAGGTATCCGATGCGAAAAGTGAGACGAATTCGGTAACAGACAGTCCAAATTTGTATCGTGATTTGGTTGAAAAATATGAAGCACTGTTGGAAGTACAACGGCATTCAATGCGTAATCGTCATTCTCAGCCAGCATTAAATCATGAAAATAATCCAACATCTGGGGATTTCAGTTCAATTAATACCAAAGATACGGATGATGGGGATAATAAGTCAGAGGGTACAAAAAGAAAAACTTTACGTACACCAACCGATTTTTCAGAGGCTGAAACTTCAAGTTCTGGATTTGCGGATGAGACGTGTAATAAAGGGACACAAACAAATGAACGTCCTGGTGCATTCTTGTGTACAATTGCCGATGGTAAAGATTGTAAATTTAGTATTTACGATGATGCAAGTCCAATTGATTCACGTTTCCGTAATATGCCTAAGTATCGTGAGCTGTTTAAAGAAATTTTTATGATTTTGAAAAAGGCGGCTGAGAACAAGGATGATGGTGATAAATTACCATTACTCGATGATGAACATCCAGTTCCTGTTATCAATAGGGTTCCACCAGTCACACCAGCAACTGAAGATTTACCTGACTTTGGTGATGATACACAAAGTATTGTGTCTTCCGTTATGTCTGGAACTTCTATTGCTATGTCCGAATGTATAACGAAAATGGAAAAGAAAAAAGTTCATCACAAGCGTCAAGATGAGATTGCCGGACAAGAAAATATGCCACCAATAGCCAGTGGCAGTACAGCTTCTCAAATTGTAGAAAATGGAAAAGTTTTGATTCCATACAAACGTCAACCATTGGAATATATATCCGTTAGCGTTCGTTGCAACAAAAAGAAGTCGAAGAAGAATCGTCGAAGCGGTGATCGCACTGAATCACCAATCATACCATCGCCACCAAGAATTTTATATTCCAGTGGTAAAAAACGAAGAGACATGCGACCATTCAACATGTCGTTGGGAAGTCCAACACTTACCTCCAACTCACCAAATAATACAAACGGCGAATGGAATGGCAACTCGATAATGATTTATAATCGTAATTTGCTAGGAAATAGCAACACAACATTGATCAGTAACAAAAGTCAAAGTCTTAATTCTAGTGGAGGAATCGAATTTAGTCCAAGTGCAGCTTCACAAGATTTGCACAGACTAAAGAAACTTGATCTATCATATGCTGAAGTATTACGCAGAGCAGACGTCTGTAAACATCATCGTCGAAATTAAATTTTGCAAGCATTAAGGAAAGTTCCATTCCTAATTTTTTGAAGGATTGGTAGAATAGGCAATGGACCAATAATAATAATAATAATACTAATAATATCAGATGAATAACAATATAGATAGATAGGACACGATTAATGAGAATGAGTTTTAATTTTAATAATTTTGTTTTGCAGACTTGTTCCAAATTTATTTTTAATTTTTTTTTATCATTTGACAAATTTATTTTAATTTTTTTTAATCAATTAAGGGTAGTTAGCTGTCTCGTCCCACTATTTTTAAAACATTTTATTAATATTTTTTATTTTACAAATAATTTAACTTTAGAAAAAGTCACAAAGAATACTCGTTTAATAAAAATATTTAATTTGATTTGAGAAAAGGAACAAGAACAAGAATAATAACCATGTCCGGATGATTTTGAGTTGTGATGATGCCCGGAATAATTTGTTGCATTCAATGATATTGCAAATTATACTGTCAATTTTATCACTTCTTCGATTTCATCAGAATTATATGAATTTCCTAATCGCAGTCATAATATAATCGTAAAATAATTTTAAAAAATGAAAAGAATAATAAAAAGAATCTAATTTTGAAGTTAATAACTTTTGAACGCCATAACTTTGGTCTAATTTAATAATAGAATTAATTAAATAAATATTTTTCGTGTTTAATGAGTTTACTTAAATATATATATATTTATATATATATGGAAAAAAAACCCAAGTATAAAAAATTGTAAAAAAGAAAATACAAGCAGCATCCCATGACATGGATTGTTACAAATCCATGTCATATAATTATGTTTGTAAAAAAAAATAAAAATAATAAAGAAACTCAATAAGAACATAATAATTGTAATAATAATAATAATAATAATAATGACAAAAACAAAATTTAATTAGTTAAAACAACAAAAAAAAAAAAAAATAATAAAGAAGAATAGTATTAATTATCCTTTTTAAACATAATTAAATTGATAATTTCTTTGAATTTATTTAAGAAATCAAAAAATAATGATTATTTGTTGTGTTTGTGTGTATTCTATTAGTTTTTAAATTAATTTTTATTTTAAAGATTTATTGTATTCCGTTTAATTTTTTTAACAGATTTGTTTCATCCATCTTATTTTTGTTTGATTTTATAAGAATATACACAAAAAAAAAAAAAAAAAAAAACAACAATTCTAAATTAATTAACTCAAATAAATTGTAATTAATAAAAATATATAAATGAAATAAATCTTGTGTTTTGCTTTCATGTTGTATTTATATTATTATTAATTAGAATAATAAAAAAAAAAAAAAATAAAAATTTAAAATGAATATTTAAATGAAATTTCAATATTATTTATTTTGATACATCCTGTTATCCGTTGTATCTTATGGTTTGTTTACATTTTTAAGTGGTATAATATACCAGTTTTAAAAAATTGAATTGCAGAAAAGTACGTTGCCTAAATCTTCAATTGATTCGATTTTCGTCATGATACTAATATAATAAGTAAACAAAATGATTTACTGTAATGAAGCAGAGTTTTAATGGTTTGTATTGCATATGTTTTTATAGTAAAGTTAGTTGCAGGTTTAGAACTTTGATACTTTAGAGCTCGACTTCTTATATTACTATGCGATTCTATAGGCTAAAATTGAAGAAAAGATACACTGAACAATTTATCAGGCGCACTAAAATCATCCAATTTTATTTGTCATTTGTCATAAATAATACGTTATAAACGTCGTGACTAAATTTCGCCAGATTTGATAATTTAAAAATATATTTAATATTTATTTTATAACGGGTTTTCACAAGAAAGTTGTTCAAATGTTAATTGATTATTTATTAGATTCAGAATTATTTATTTAATCAATCACATATATTAAAATAATGGACGTAAATAATTGGAAATTAGCGTTAATGCAATGGGTATGATGGGATTTAATATTTATATACATTTATATATATATATTTAAAATTATATTAAATTTTTAGATAAACTGTACAAAGTTAACAGAAAAAACATTATTATCTCTGGATGAAGCAGATTTAGCAAAAATATTTAACGTATTCAAATCTCATGTGACATCTGTTGATTTAATAGAAATGAATTTAATTGATTTTTTAAATGGTATTATTTTAAATTAATTTGATTTCGTTGTCATTATTTCAATTTATTTTATTCAATTATTTAATTTTAGTAAATTATCCAGAATTTGAATTACATTTAGATGATTCATGTCAAATAAGTAATACTGATAGTATGTATATAATTTCATTATTATTACATTATTCGTGTATTAAAAATCCGCAAGAATATTATCGTAATTTGTGTAATGGTTTAACAGCAAAATATCAAAATTATGTGGCTAGATTTTTAAGTAATTTAGTAGACAAAACTGAAATTAATAGAGAAACATTAAGAACTGCAATATCTGTATCATGTAAGTTTAAAGTAATAAGTTCTAACAATTGATTGCATCTCTTATTTTTTGTTACGTATATTCTAGTGCCGCATTCGCCTCAAATATGGATAGCGGAAAGTCCTATCAGATCCCCTAAATCATCGTATTCACCTCCAACGCCTAAAACAAATTTACTAGAGGAAAAAACAAGAGATTTACAGCTATTAAAAGTATACAATTACTTAATTTTTTTTAATTTTATCTTGAATAACTTATTCACATAATTTTTTACATTATTCAAGGCTCAACTGGATACAGAACGATTTGAAAAAGGGTTTTTAGAGATAGTAGTTAAAAAAAATGAGCAACAAATAGAAAATATGAGTATGCTTTAAATATATTTGTGATAATTTATTATTAATATTATAACATATTATTTATTTAAGATAAACAACACAAGAAATTTTTGAATGAATTAAAGAAATTACACAATCAATTATTAGAAAATAACACTGAGAATTGTACACCTAATAAAAATTTGAATGATGAAATGGTATATTTTATACTTATTTTATTATTTAAATATCATTATATTAATCATAAATAAAAAATATTATATAAGTTAAATGTATACAACATGTTCATTATTATTATTATTATTGACAGATTAAAAGAAAACTGCTTAAAAAAATAGCTGATAAAGAAGATATGATAATCAAAATACAAATGGATATTGATTACTTAAATGAGGATAGGAAAATGTCTAACGAAAAAGTTAGTTATTAATATAATATTGCTTATTTAAAAAAAAAAAAACGTTATTTATTCTCTATTTTTAGTTATTATACACAGAAAAACAAATGTCGATGTATTTAGACAAATGTAAAGACTATGATATAATTATCGATGACTTGAAATCATTACTAGGAAGTAAAGAAGAAAAAATACAATTCTTGCAGGAATCAAATACTGAATTAGAAATGATTATTAAAGATTTAAGAGCTGAAAATCACAGTCATGATCAATCAATAGAATACCTAGAATATTCACTTTCGCAAACACCAAATAGTTCAGGCACAATAATGGAACCAGAAAATTTAGGATATTCTGTCATTGATTTACAATTAAAGGAACAGGAAAAGGAAAATACTGTATTAAAGGATGATATTGTTTATTTAACTGAAGGAAATGAAGAATTTAAAAAACAATTAACATCAATCGAAAATGAATTTGATTCGTTCAAAGAAAATACAAAGAAGCAAAATTCAAAATTTAATGATTTAATAAATGCATTAAATACAGAAAATTTAAAGTTGAATGAACAACATTTATTCTTAAATACTGAAATAGAACAATTAAACGACAATGCAATAATAAAAGAAAATAAAATTAGAGATCTTAATAAAAATTTAAAATTTTTAGATAATGAAAAAATAAACTTAGAACTAGAATTAATCTCTTCGAATAACTGTGTTAATAAATTGAATATTGTAAAAGATAATCTTAAAAAGCATCTTGATTGTTTAAGAATTGAACTAAATAATTTGAGAGGCAACTATTTGTGTTTAGAAGAAATATTATCAGTAAATGAAAAATGTGAGACGAAAAATAAGCAAGTATCTCAAAGCAAAACAATTAATACAGGTGAACCTACTTTATATTCTCTTAGCCAAAAAATAGAGGACAGTAAAGAAAACAAAGAAGAATTGAAACATGATTTAATGAAATCAGATAATGAAGAAAAACAATTAAAAAGAGAAAATGATTCATTGAAAATAATATTAATTGATACACGTTGTGAAAAACCAGTAAAAAAATTGGAAAGCGAAAATGTACGTGTGTTACAAGAGAGTGCAGGATTAAGTAATGCATTAGAATCAGATATCTACATATTAAAATGTTTAGAAAAACGATTAATTAAAGACAAAGAAATAATTATTAATTTAGAGAAAACGAATGAAATCGATAAAATTGAGTTAAATAAACAAATTCTTAATTATGAGTTATTAAAGTCAAATCTTAATGTTTTGGATGATAATTCAAATTTAATAAATGATATTAAAAGAATAACAGAAAATCATCAAAAACTTAATGCGGAAAAAAAACAGTTAGAAAGCTTAAACGATGAATATAATTGTATTATAAAAAATATTACTGATGATAAAAAAAAAATGTCTGATACTAATGGCGAATTGCAACATCATATTACAGATTTAAAAGGAAGAAACGAAAGAATAAATACATGCAATGGAAAATTAAATGAAGATGTGAATAAATTAAACCATGAATTAGAAATGTTGTATCACAAAATATTATTATTGACTAACAATAATAATAAATTAAATGATGTTAATGACACCCTAATTGATTCTAATAAAGCATTGTCAAAACATAATAATGAGTTAAATGAAGAAAAAGAAACTATTTTTAAGCAAAATCAGATCCTTCGTACAGAGAATAATGACTTAATTAGTATCAATACACAGTTAGATAACGATAAAATATTTACGATTAAAGAAAATGATATTTTGACAAAGAAAATTGAAGTTTTAATGTTTGAAAAAAAAAAAAAACTTATGGAAAGTGAAACTTTTCAGATTTCGGATGCAGAATCTAAATTAAATACAAATCGTTTAAATGCTCAGAAATTAATATCAATTGACTTAGCGAAGGAAAAAGAAATTAATGAAAAGCTTACACATGATGTGCAAATATTGCGGGCTAAATTATTTAAACATCGTGTGTTGACTGAAGAGATGGAAAAATCATGGCTAATCGAAAAAGAAAATTTACTTAAAAACTTAAATGAACAAAAATCATTGACAGAAGCTAATCGCATCGAATTGGAGAGAAAGCTGGAAAAAATGAAAAAAAAAATGGTAAATATTTTAATTAATATTTTAAAGATAAACAAGTATATTTAATTAAATTTTCTCCACTTTTATTAAAAACCATAACATGGGGTGACCGGATATTGTTTAAAATGAAGATCATAAAAAAACTAGATGGCATATTACACAGGAATAGGAATTTAAATACACAAAGAACAAAATTTAATTGGAAAAAAATGATAATAAATTTAATCATAAATATAGTAATTCTAATTATTTTTAATGTTATTTGTTTATTATTGATTAAATATCAGATGGTTGAAAATAATTTACATTTATATGTACATGACAATATACCAAGAATTTATTAAAATATCTTTTTATATATTATATTTACAAAATACAAATATATACATTAATATACAAATTACATATTTGAATTATTTAAATGCATCATTTATTGTTATAGATGACTTAAGGAGTATTACCGTTTTATTTTGTTGAAACTAAAGAGGTACAATTCATTGCATGACTGCAAAAATGTCAACATTCAGTGCCACTCAACATGTGATGCTAAATATTGCCTCACCAATGTATAAATAATTCATACAAAGGCCAAGAGTAAGGTACTTTTAAATGTAATAATGACAAAAAAGTGTATACACTATATTCATGTATATAACAAGAATGTAACGATGAAACAATTAATGCAAAATTACTTTGTATTTGTGACTTATATTCAATGTTATTGAAATTAAGCTAGTATCATAATTAACTGTTATCGGAAATTGGGTGTTATTGATATATCAATAAAAATATTTTATTTAATTATTTGCATTAGAATTTAAAAAAAAAATCATCAATCTTCAATTTTATTTAAGGATACAAATTTTTTTTTTTTAAATATTTAAATAACATGGGAGACCTTTTTTAACTTTTATTGAAAAATAACTAACAGCTTGGTTTGGATCGTTGCTGAAACAGCTTTTCGCTATTCATTTTTTTTAAATGTCAAATTCTCTTAGGTTGTACAACGACACTTGGGAAGCAACGAGTTCATGGACCGAATTTCCGATTTAAACTTTAACACCCTTTGTGATATTGGGTATTATAGTTAAATATAGGTCAAGTATGTGCCTGATGTGTTCTGGTGTACGCCGGAAAAACATTGCGTCCTTAACCATTTATTTTAGTTTAAATCTGCTTGCAAAAATGTGAGCTCTTCTACCCGATTCTTTTAGTGCCTCATCATTCCTGGTTATGTCTTTTGTCTTAAAATCTTGATAATTATTCCTGATTTCACGAAACTAGTTGATCTATTTTGTCTGACAATTTATCGAAGAAATCACAATTATATTTATTATTAAGTGCCCGATATAAGCCAACGATTATTTTTTGATGCGATTCTAAACAATTTTCTAAATTTATGTTAATATTTATATAAAAAAAAATGGTTTTCCGTTTTTGTTTCTGTTCAAAGATCAATTTATGAACCAGTTCTTGAATACCTTGAATTATGTACAATTTTTATGCTTTCCTTTTAATTTTTTTCTTTTTTTCACATGTTTTCAGGCGAAACTAAATATATATTAAACGGAATTTCAGTGCAGATACTGGCGAAAAGTATAAAGTCAGATTAGCTTTATTATTAATTATAGTATAATTAATTCTGATCTGAATGATTCAGTTAGTATGAAGAGACTCTAAACAAAACTTTAATTAAGACTCATAACTCGTAAATATCTTTATTACCAATATTTCCAATAAAAAATTTAATTAATTAATTAATTATTTATTATTCTTATAATTAAAAGGTATTTTAACTAAGAAAACTAAACCTTTTCATTAAAGTGTTATAATTTTATACAATAATATATAAATTAATATATTTTATTATCAAACCATTGCCAGGTTTTGTTTTTATTCTCATTAACAGCATACGTTACACATTTATCATCTTTCCTATTATTAATAAATTTATTTTTAAATACAATATCATAAAAATTTAAACAAAATTCACCATCTCACACAATCAATAATTGGATATTCCTCACGAAAACATTGTGGATCTAACAGATTAAAATATGTTTCTCCAATTTTATTTGATATAAAAGTATTCGCTTTTTTTAAACAATTATAAAAGGAATTATCACAATCACAGTATGAACGTGTAAATAAACCGTTATTTTTTAAATTATTTAATTTTTTACCACTTTCTATCGATATTGGACACTTATCATGCGAGCGACAACAAAAATCGGTTAAAAAGAAAATGCCAATGTCAGAATTAGATTTTGATGTATCTCCATTACCACACCATACAGTCCCTAAATAAATTTATTACATATATTACATATATTACAAATTAAGTCAAACTTACCAGGGAAAACAGCATTAACTTTATTTTTAAAATTTAATTTATCTAAAATACCTAAAAAGAAATGGTTTTACAATTATAAAATTAATTTTCATTGAATTTTATACCATTAGAGAAAGACAAATTGAGATCTAGACCAGTCGTTGTTTCTTTAGCGTGTACATCTTTTTTATATCGAGTATAAGGTAATCCTGATGATTTTTGTTCACGTTTTATTTTTTGTTTTGTATTATTCGTGGTAATAAGGATTCTGAATAGGCCTGAGCCTTTATTAATAAAAAAAAAAAATGTTTGTGGTAAAAAAAAAGTGTTCGTTAAAATCTTTTAAATAAAATTCTATTTATATATTTAATACCTGGCTTAATTTTGAATAAACGGTTATTTCTTAAAGACGATAGTTTAAATGGCATAACTATATTGTTTATATTAAACGATTCATAATTTTCAAAAATTCCATTATGTCCCTGTAACTATGTCTATTTACGTTAATTTTGTCTTAAATTATACATAAATAGAAAAAAAAAAAACTTACATCAGGTATTGTTAGAAAACTTGTGCATTTGACAAAGTATAAGCTTGTTATCAATTGTAAACAAATTATTAATAATAAATTTTTTAATGATTCTTTGATCATTTTTCTATATTTGTCAATCGAAAAAAAAAAAAATTAATTAATTATGTTGCCATAGTACACTTTCGTTACACTGTGATAAGACTGAATGATAAAACTAACAAACAAATGGATTAACCTTTTTTTCTTTTTTTTGTTAATAATATTATAATAATGTAAATAAATATAACATCTTATGGTGTAAAGCTTTAAAAAATACTACTTTTATTATTATTTAAAATCACAAAATAAATTGTAAATATATTGTAAATTATTTTTTTTTAAATTTGTTTAATGTATAAATATGATAAGCATGGTTGCTTTTTTTATTGTTCATAGAAAATTGTAATTCTTTGCAAACAGTGGGTACTGTTTATAAAAAAAAAAAAAAACGATTACGATTTACTATCAGGATTTATTTAAAATTTAAATATTTTCTAACAGTCGCGGTTACACCAATGGATTGTCCGTTTTGGAAGCATTCCAATGTTTCATTCCATAATTATTGAAAACGTATTTCTGTCTATTTTAAATATAATTGGATCATAATTTTCATATCGTTTATAATTTTAATAAATTTATTAAAATAAAAAGAAAAACCTCATAGAATTTTACTTCTGAAAAAGCAGAAATAAAAAAATACTGAAAAAGTTCTGGTGGAAATTTTAAAATAAATATTTTTATTTTTTCTTATTCTTTATAATCAAGAGATGAATATTCTACCATGTTAAACCTTTTTTATTATCAAATTTCAGAGTTTTGTGAAGTTTAGATTAGATTTATAACAGAGTAATTAATCTTGAGAAAATTTTATGATACAAAAAAAAAAAAAAAAAAAAAATGGCCGTATTAAACATGGCTCTACTGTAAAATGTTGTAATATCAAACTAATATAGTAAGGTCGAACTATTTTTAATATAAATTGTCTAAAATATTACAGATACGAGACAATAATAAATTTTAATTTTGTCATTAAATATAATTTTATCAAACAGAGTCACGCATCCGTAATTCGATTTAATTTTATTTTTTTTTTATTATTTTAATACACCACAAATTGAGTAATGGGTACAAAGTATAATTATTTTATTTTCAAAATAATGACGTCGATATAAGTACATTCAAACCATTTGAAATCTAAGTACTGTTTTTATAATAAAAAGATTTAAATGATTTAGAGTTGAAAGACGTACAAAGTACAAATAGCGATAAAAATTTTTTTTTTATCAATTCATTTTATTCGTGTAAAAATAAATATATACATTTTTTGTATTAAAGTTTCCAATTTAGAATTTCCACGAAGAAAATAATGCACTGATAAACTGCAAATTCATTTAAATAATTTTTAAAATAGTTATTATAATGTATATTTGTATATCGTGTACATTTTATTAATTATTATCATATTATGATTTATTAATATCACATATTATCAGTATGTTTATTTATATTTTTTAAAGCGCATACAATAATTATAATAAATAAAAATAATTGAACCGCTTACCGGTTTTGCTGACAATGTAAAGATCTGACAATTTTTTTTTTCAGAATTCTTGCTTTTATATTCCTGTGATTCATTGTTTTATTAAATAAATAAAAGCTTTAACATATGAGCGAACAAAACGATATAAAACAGGTTAATAATATATATATATCTTTCTTTCTTTCTTTTTTTTTTATCCGAAATACTTATATCTGCAATTTTATAACAAAATGTTAATATGCAGTTTGTTAAATAATAATGTTTATGTGTGTGTTTCTGTGTTAAATTATAAGTATTTTATCAATTGTTTTTAATTGTTATTACTAATTATTGTTATTGTTACGTAATTTTATTTTATAAATAAGGATTTATACTAAATTATCTGTTTATCTGTATGTGATTACATTTAACAACGAAAGATTTTTATTAGTTCTTATTGTGTGCAATTTAATATTTTATTTTTTTATATTATTTAAATAATAAACAATATATATATATATTTACACACGTATAGATAAAATTAATGTATCACTTAAAAAAAAAAAATAATAAAATAAATAACTTAATTGTTAACTTTATATTTTGTAAATTCTTTAATACAAAGTCCATTTCCAACGTTTATATTTTAAATATACAAAATTATACAAAAATACGCACTTGTATTTAATTATATATTCTTTTTTTTTTTTTTTTTTTGTATGTACTGCATTAATAGTATAAAATATAATATTCTCGATTCCATAGTATTTAATTATAATTTATTATAATGTATGTATAAGTGTTTAATAAATTTATTATATTTTAAATTTGTTTACACACTTAGTTGTTTTTTTTCTACTATATGAAAATACATTTTTAACTTGAACAACAAAATATATATAGAATAATCAACGATACAACTGCACTACTACAGTTACAATATTTAATTGATTATAAAACTGAGTGTAATTTTAAATTTATAATTTAGTTGAAGAAACCATCATTCTTGTTAATAATATTGGAAAAGAAGGTATTACCAATCAATAATATGTAAGTAATAAAAATTATTAAAAACAAAAAAAAGTTTATTGCTATCAGTGAAAGTTATTAAATTTGGTTGAACTGTAATTTTTCTTTAAAAGATAAAATAAAAAAAATGGCAGAAGGAAATATATCCGGTACAGAAAGTACAGTTCAAGAAACAAATCAAACAAATGTTTTACCACATTTAGAATCATTAGAACGTGTAATGAAATATCCTGTAGTTGAAGCTGCATGGCAACAAGGTTATGA
Source organism: Ptychoptera albimana (assembly GCA_961205885.1). Classification (NCBI taxonomy): domain Eukaryota; kingdom Metazoa; phylum Arthropoda; class Insecta; order Diptera; family Ptychopteridae; genus Ptychoptera; species Ptychoptera albimana. Next base: position 28,178,083 of record OY540802.1, on the reverse strand, counting down.
TGTTTATGATAAAGTCAAAGGTAAACAGATTTTTTAGTAAACTCTTAAATCGACGTCAAATAATTGTTTTAATCACGTTAATTTACGTAAATTTTGTATGAAAAATAACGCCCTTTATATTTTAGTGTAATTACTGTTTAAAAATCGTGATAATTGTTATCGTAAAACATTGATAAAAATTTCGGTTCAATATCATGGTTTTATTGTGGATGAGTTAAATTTTTTTATTTTGTCAATTATTTCCAAAATATAAAGAAAATTTTATTTATTTTTGTGCGTTTCGAAATTATATAATTTATCTTTTATCGATAATTAAATTTTCGTTTTTTTTGTTTATTTAATAAAAAAAAAAAAAAAACTAGTCTAGTAACAGTTAATTAAAACATCTAAGATTAACAATACTTAATTATTTTATCAAGTAACGTAATAAAAATCATTTGAATTATTATTTAGGTTCAAACTCTATGTTTAATTGGGCTTTTCGTACAGCCGAAGATGCAATTCAGCGTGCGTTATACACAGCAGCACCTTTAGTACAAAAATTAGATCGACCAATACAATTAGTGGATCAAACTTTAGTTAAAGGTTTTGATAAATTAGAAGTGCGTGCACCAATAATTAAAGAACAGCCACAAGATATTTATATAAGTGCAAAAAATAAAGTATATGATGCTGTACAACCGCATTTAAATAAAGTTTGTTTATTTAAACAAGCTTCACAAAATAAAGCATCTTCATTAAAGGAACTATCATGGCAAAAAGCAAATGAGGTATTGGCCACACATTATGGCAGTATGGCTGTAACTGGTGTTGATACAACCTCGGCATTAGCTGAACGCTTATTAGATTATTACTTGCCGCAACTAGAAGATGATGACGACGAAAAAAATGGTATTTTTGAATTATATTTTTTTGTAATTTTTTACAATTTAGTTAAAACAAAATTTCATTTTAGCACCAATTCCTGCCGATGAAGATCCCGCCTTACACACTGTGCAGACTGTTGGTCGCTTATCAAATAAAGTTGGCCGACGTTTATATAAACGTATATCATTACACATAAAGCAATTAAGCTTAAAAGATGATATACATGAATATTTAGCCTCCATTATTGCCGTTCTACAGTTAACACAATATTTAAATTTTATTAACGAAAAAGTACAAAACGCCGCACAACAGCAAACACAAACAAATACATCAACTTCTCCGACTGGTTCATCAACGCAAAAACAAGAAGATACAACCGATGATCAGTAATAATTTTATTTTCTTCGTTAATATTATTATCCAATGGCAGCAAAAATTTTCTTTAAATTCCAAAAAAAAAAATTATATAAATAAAATTAAACATGATTAATTTATTAAAAACGTTTTTCATCTTCCTTACATTAATAGCTACTTCCTCAGGTTAAATATTTAAAAAATATTTAAAATCAATTGCTGTAGAACCATCCGTTATTTGCTGCATTTCCATTCAATTCGATTTGATTATTCACTATTTTTATATATATGGTTTAGTGTTGCATATTTATGATTAAAAACAACAAATTAAAAAAAAAAATACTATTTTTACAACAACTATTTATATAGTAAAAGATATTCGGGATTTTTTCACTTTCAAGGGTTTTATTGGAAGCAAAGTTTTCTAATAAAAACTGTATAACTGTTAAAGACCTACAATAAATTATTCTTAAATGATTATTTAATATAACTTAAATCCTAATCAGTTTGGTTATATATTTAAAAACATTACAGTGTCATCATCTTAAAACTTATTTCCCAATAAAAATTATAAAATAGACAAAAAAAAAATGACTTTCATTCATTTTATCATTACATTGTTTATTACTAAATTTGTTTGTAGTATGTGTTTGAACAAAAAAAAAGTAAAAAAAAAAACATCACGCCATATGTGAACTTTGCCCAATGTTTTTATTTCAGACTAGTTGTGTTACTCGGCTTTGTTCGATATGGGTTGAATGGTTTATAAGTATAAAATTTTGTATATATATAATATTGTGATTGTTAGAAATCGTACATATATATATATTAATTGTATGGAATCGTATGCAAATAATTATTGTGATTTCATTCCAAAGTGTTTCTTTTTCATAATGTGTGAACGACGTTCCGACATGTTATTTCATATGGTATTATTAAATTTTTCTAATAACATTTCAAAATTAATTAGACAAAAAAAAGTACATCACAGAATATTTGTTTATTATTACGAGGTTTTATTTAATTATTTTTTAATTTTATCTTTCCAGCCACTTTTACATTAATTAATGATTTTTATCAAGATCTTCTAGATTTGTATTACAGTTTCATCGTTATCAACTTCATGAAGCGTATAAATGACTTAGATGAAAGAGAACCGATATAAAATATCCGTTACGATACAAAATAACGTTACTCCCTATTTTTGATACATATATTTTTTTAGTTACAAAATAAAGAATTTTTATGCATTATAATTAATTGTATTAATAGTAACAAATTTGCTATAAATGATGAAGAAATTGAAGAAATCAATGAGAATAAATTTCAGAGTTAATTTAGAGATATTTAATTTAAAACTAAAATTAGTTTAATATTTATGTTATCATTTTAAATGTTATATTAATATGATTCGAAACCTTCATCATTAGAAAATTTTATCAGGCAATGTTGGTAGCCCTTTATGTAGTGCATAAAGAAGATATATTTAAAATTCACTAGATGTCTCAAGTATCATTAAAAATAAATTTTAAATATCTATAAATTTATTACACTGTTAAATTATTCTATAAATATCTCTAGCATATTGAACAAAAAGTACGTATCACTCAGCATGATATTCTTTTATAAATTAATTCATGGTAATTATTAAAACAATATATCAAAGAATATTATTGTATTCTAATTAGTTAAAATATTCTTATATTTCAATTCATATCTTATTAATGTACAATAAATTTTCTTCTTATGTTAACATAACCTTAATCTAATCGTATTGTGTTAATTTACCACGGAAAACAATTTCCGTATTATTTTTTATATTAATTAATAATTTTTATCTTAATTATTATTTTCGATTATAATTGTGTATACAATATTTATATATTACCTACAACAATGACATTTCACTGACATTTTATTGACAGTTCACATTTTTTGACAGATTATATTGGATATATATATATATATAAACATTTGCATATTACTAATTATATATATTTTAATTTTATTATATTTTATTTGTACTTATTCAATAATAATATATAAGTTAATAAATTGTTTTTCTTTCAGTAAAGTGAAAAATACAATTTGTTTACCTGAACAAAAATCATATTAAATATTAAAATAATATTAATATTCAAAAATTAAAGATGGTTAAAAAAAAGCGACAATGTGAACCCTTTGATAATAATGATGATTCTTCAACTGAATCATGTGAGGAAAAACAAACTATTAATAATAATCAAGGTGGCATAGTTGGTTTACAAAAAACAATTGATTGTCCACATATCAATAAATCAATTGATCCAACTCGTTTGCGTAAATTATTCAAAACGATTAATTTAGATACAAAAATTTGTACTGAATGTCAATCAAAAGCCACAATAATTGATGCTGTTTCTAAAAAAGATAATGAAGGTTTTGAATATGATAATACATTATGGTTATGTTTAAAATGTGGTTCACAGTTGTGTGGTAGAGCCAAAAATAAACACGCTCTTCAACATTACATGGTAAACTTATATATTTTATTTTCATTAATTAATCGTTTAAAAATTTATTTTTATTAAAGACACCACGGTCTGACTCTCACGCTTTAGCTGTCAATACATCAACATATGATATTTGGTGTTATCAGTGTGATTACGAAGTAAATATTCAATCACGTAAAAAATTAGTTGAATGCATTGATATAATAAAAAAAGAGTTACAACGGTCATCATCATCAATAACAGGAGACAATCAATATAGTATCAATAATATTGAAGATACTATTCTAGCAACAGTAGATATAATGCGTCCGTTACTGGACGATACAAATTTAATTGAAAATAGAACAATTAGTAAAAATAATATATTAGTTGGTGACGGTTATAATAAAATCAATAAAATTCATACTGCAAGTATTGAAAATTTGCCACGAGTCAGAGGATTAACTAATCTTGGAAACACGTGCTTTTTCAATGCTGTTCTACAATGTTTAGCTCAAACACCATATCTTTTACCTGTCTTAAAAGAAACGTCTGAGCCGGGAGAGAGGTTACAATATTAATATTTTGCAAGAAAATTTAATTTTATATTATAAATTTATTTTATAGATTTCAACTACCAGGAGGAGTTTTAAAATTAAATGATGGTAATGATACTTTATTACCCCCAATAACAGGAACATTGAACTCTTGGGGAAATCTAACAGCGACTTTAGCAGAAACATTAGAAGAACTACAATCTTCTGGTGGTGTTTTTACACCGCGGAAATTATTATCGCAATTAACTACTAAATGGCCACAGTTTGCTGGTGGTGATCAGCATGACTCACATGAATTATTAAGACATTTATTAGAAAGTGTAAGGTCAGAGGATCTGAGACGTTATCAGACTGTTATTTTACATTCTTTAGGTTTTAGCAGTAAAGTTGATCCTCAAGTGGTTGAAGGGGAAATGAAGCAAAAAATAAAATTTTATGGACAACAAGCTGCTGATCGTATAATGCGGCCTGAGCAAGTTTTCCGTGGTTTTCTTGTTTCTACTTTAACATGTCAAGATTGTTATCATACATCATCACGGCATGAATATTTTCTTGATATGTCCTTACCAGTGATGACTGAAAAACCACAACCACCAGTTCGTAGAAAAAGTAGCCCTGAACCTTCAGGCACATTATCTGGTTGCTTAATGCAAAACGCAACTCAAAATGTATCTACAAACGTTGGACCCAATTTACAAGGCAATATGTCAAACAATCAATTGTCCAAACATCAATTGAAAAAAGAAAAAGAAAAGGAACGTAAAGCAAAAAAAGTACAAAAGCAACAAAAAAAATTACAGCAAAATCAAGAAGCTTTACAGTCGTTATCCGCCCCAATAGATACAAAAATAAATGAATCTGATGATATAATTGATTCAAATGTTACTAATAATGAAGATAATAACTCAATGACATCGTCCTCTTCATCATGTGAACCTTCTGATGCTGATGTAGAAGATAATTTAGAAGACACGCCAAAAAATAATACAATAATTAATCAAACTGTTTCTCCATTATATGATAACAATGGAAATGATAATATTGCAATACCAATAAATATTGAAAAACGCGATGATTTACCGGAAAATTTAAATAAAGAATTCGATGAAAAACATGTTGATGAGAAACAAACAAATATTGTTTTGACATTAGGTATTAGCTTGGAGGGTGGTGTTAATGTTGTTAACAAACAGAAATTAGTTGAGCAATTAAGTGAATCCACTACAAAAGCATTTGACAATTTATCTCTAAATGAAAATAGAAGTAAAAGTAATAAACAACAAAGAGTTCGTACAACAAGTTATACTGATTGGAGTACAACAATAGCACCTCGTTATCAATGTGATGACGGGGAGTGTTCTGTACAATCATGTCTTAATAATTTTACGGCTCTTGAATTAATGACTGGCAATAATAAAGTTGGTTGTGAAGCTTGTACAAAGCGTCACAATAATGAAAAATTAAAAAATAATGATGATGATAATGACGATATTAGTGGAAATGGTAAAAATAATAATAAAAAAACTAATATTATAAATACAAATGCTACTAAACAATTTTTAATATCTAGTCCACCAGCTGTATTAATATTACATTTAAAACGTTTTCAAGTTGGACAACGTTGTATGTTTAGAAAATTGTCAAAACATGTAACATTTCCATTTTTACTAGATTTAGCACCTTTTTGCGGCTCTAAAGTTAAAAAATTACCAAATATCAATCGTTATCAAAAGAAGTTAATTTATTCATTGTATGGAATTGTCGAACATTCGGGTGGTATGCACGGTGGACATTATACAGCATTTGTGAAAGTTCGTCCACAATTTAATAATAACAATAAACGTTGGAGTTTTTTGCCGCAAGGTAGCAAAGCCGAATTAGATCAAACAGATGAGCAACGAGTTCGTTTGGAAGAAGCATTAGCTAGAGATAAAGCAAGAGAATTGGGATTAGCAACTAATGATAGTGATGATTCTAGTAGTTCAATTTCCCAATCATTGAATGATGATGACGATGAATTGGGTGCAGTTGGTGGTACACCAACAATAGATGAAAATCTGGATACTGAACAAGATATAACACCACCTCCAGGAAAGTGGTATTATGTATCAGATAGTCGAGTTCAAGAAATAAATGAAGAGTCAGTTCTTAATGCTCAAGCGTATTTACTATTTTATGAAAGAATATATTAATACTATTTTCTGTTGATTAAATACTGAAGATATCAATTTTTTTTTTTTTTTCGTTAATATTGCAGTTTAACAAAGCAAATTAATATAATTTATTTTGGCTAAATTTGTATTAATCATTTTAAAATAAGTTCATATAATGCAAATTAATATATCAATTAATAATTTCGTTTATATTATAGCATAATTTGTTAAAGTATTGCTGCTAGATCAGCTTTTACTTTGCCTTAATACAACTATAATAATAAATATATTAAATTAATATAAGCATATGTCTTTGCAATTGCATAATTCAGAATTATAATTGTATGTAATAACTTTTATGTTTTAATATCGAAGAAATTATGTTCTATAATCTATTATTTTTGAAATCATTTTTTGTTATAAACTTATTCAATGTTAACTAAATAATAAACTGTTTTTAAAATTTTCTCTTTTTGTCAATTATTTATCAAGCCGATACATTTTTTCAATATATATTATATATAAACACAATTTTTGATTGCTTCTGTTTTTTATGATTTAAGTAAATTTATTTTTTGTCAAGATAAACTATAAAATTTAATTTATAAATAAAATAAAAATATGTATTAGAAAACAAAAAATTCAAGATTTTTGATTAAACATTTTAATATATAGAAGTATGATTTTAATTTGGAAAATGACATAATTTTTTTTTTTTTTACAATTTAATATAATTGCGTTATAGATTATAGTATCTTGCAATACTTTTCGTTTGTGTTCATTTGTCAAAAATTTTATAAAATATTTTTTTTCAATTGCTAAATAGAAAATAAAATATAATATAGGTACGTAACTATTGAAATAATTTATTTTAAATAAGTAAAATATTTTTTATAATTCTAACTATATCATTTTTAAAAAATGGTGTTATATTAGAAAATAAAATATTTGGGGTTAAATATGTCTTATGTAATAAAATAGTTTAAAATTTATTTTAAAATACCATTTTTTGATTAATAATATAAGATAAATTAATTTTAGAAAATGTTTCGTGCGCCTTTAGTTAAGGCATTAACATTGGGTAAACCGCTTAAAGGTATTTCATTGATTATAAGATCAACAGCAAATGCTTCTGCACAGGCAGCAAAGGCTGCACAAAAAATTGAAGTATTTATTGACGACCAACCAGTGTTGGTGGATCCAGGAACAACTGTTTTACAGGTGATTAATATTTATTTTGCATATACATTATGTTTATTAATAGAATGGTTTGTAATACAGGCTGCTGCATTAGTTGGTGTAGAAATACCAAGATTTTGTTATCATGAACGCTTGGCTGTTGCTGGAAATTGTCGTATGTGTTTAGTGGAAGTTGAAAAAAGTCCCAAACCAGTTGCTGCGTGTGCTATGCCAGTTATGAAAGGATGGAGAATTAAAACAAATTCCGACATGACCAAAAAAGCCAGGGAAGGTATTTTGATTGCGTAAATTAACAAAAAAAAAAAGCATTTAATATAATGAAAATTTTGTTCAAGGTGTCATGGAATTTCTTTTAATGAATCACCCGCTAGATTGTCCAATTTGTGATCAGGGCGGTGAATGTGATTTGCAGGATCAAGCTATGGCTTTCGGCTCTGATCGTTCTAGATTTGTGGATATGGATCACTTGGGTAAAAGAGCTGTCGAGGATAAAAATATGGGTCCTCTTGTAAAAACAGTTATGACACGTTGTATTCATTGTACTCGATGTATACGTTTTGCTTCCGAAGTTGCCGGCGTAGATGATTTAGGTACAACTGGTCGGGGAAATGACATGCAAGTAAGTTATTTTAATTTGCATAACACATACAAAATATAAAACATCTAATAATTAAATTGCAGGTTGGAACATATGTTGAAAAAATGTTTTTGAGTGAATTATCTGGTAATATAATAGATTTATGCCCTGTGGGAGCCTTAACTAATAAGCCATATAGTTTTGTTGCTCGACCATGGGAAATTAGACGTGTTGATAGTATTGATGTAATGGATGCTATTGGTAGCAATATTGTTGTAAATACTAGAACCAATGAAGTTTTACGTATATTACCAAGAGAAAATGAAAATGTTAATGAGGAATGGCTAGCTGATAAATCACGTTTCGCATGTGATGGTCTAAAACGTCAACGTTTAATTGCACCAATGTTGAGAATGCCTAATGGCGAATTAACTCCAGTTGAATGGGAAACCGCGCTATTAACAGTGGGTAAACAAATTAAATCAGCAGGTAATTCAATTGCAGGTGTTATTGGAAGTTTAGTTGATGCAGAATCAATGATTGCTTTAAAAGATTTAATAAACAGACTTGATTCAGAATTAATTACTACTGAACAAACTTTTCCTATTTATGGAACTGGTATAGACATTCGTAACAATTATTTGTTAAATAATTCAATTGCTGGTAAATAAACAATTTATTATTATATATATTAACATTATTACCATAAAATAAATCTATAGAGGTCGAGAATGCTGATTATATTTTGTTGGTTGGCACTAACCCTCGATATGAGGCTCCTTTATTAAATACACGTATTCGCAAGAGTTACGTACATAATGAAGCGAACATTGGTGTCATTGGCTCCAATATAGATTTATCATATAAATACGAAGTAATATTAATCTTTTCAATTTAAATTTGTTTTAAAAATAATTAGATTTGTATAAACAAATATTTTTAGCATATTGGAGATGATGCTTCTATATTAAATAACCTTGATACAACTGATAATGAATTCATACTTAATTTTAAAAAGGCAAAACGTCCTTTAATTATTGTGGGTTCTTATTTGTTGGAATCTGCAGATGGTGATAAAATTCATTCGAAACTAATACAGTTTGCCAATAGCATAAAATGTAGTGCTGATTGGAAAATATTTAATGTATTACATCGAAGCGCTTCACAGGTTGCAGCAATGGATATTGGAGTTAAATCTAATTTATCAGCTATTTTAAATAAAAAGCCAAAAGTTTTATATTTATTGGGCGCTGATAGTGATTTAATAAAATCAAATATGATTGATAAAGATTGTTTTGTCATATATCAAGGACATCACGGTGATGCTGGTGCACAATTAGCACACGCAGTTTTGCCAGGTGCAGCATACACTGAAAAGCAGAGTAGCTATGTAAACACTGAAGGCAGATCACAACAAACTATGGCTGCTGTATCGCCACCTGGATTAGCACGTGAAGATTGGAAAATCATACGTGCTTTATCTGAAATAATAGGTCACCCATTATCATATGATAATCTAGATGATATTAGACAGCGCCTAGAAAATGTTGCACCCCATTTAATACGCTATAATAAACTTGAAGAAAACAGTTTTAGCGATTTAAGCAAAGTTACAAAGGTAAATTTATTTTTACTGTGTTTCCATTAATTAAATTAAATTATTATTATAGATACCATCTGGTACAATCAATGGTAATATAGATGTGAAACAAAAATCATTGAAGGATTACTTTATGACAGATGCTATATCCCGTGCTTCACCAACAATGGCCAAATGCATTACAGCATATAAAAAACAAACTGAAGGCTGTTAAATATTCACTGTTCAAATTTGATTTAATAATGAAAACTAAATATGATATATAATAAAAATTGTAGATATTTGTTATTAATTGAAATAACTTAATAAAAATAAGTTTTTTTTTTTTTCATCAAAAAAATTTTCTACTAGTTTTCTAGTTTTATCTATTAAAATATATATTTACAAATAAATTATTTATATAATAGTATTATTTTTGGTTAACATTTGTTTATATATTAAATCCCAAGTCTCGCATACACTTTTTGTGCGCTTCAATGAAAGGACTACAATTTTCTTCACCATTCTCAAGAACACTAAAAAATTAAATATTTTTTATATTTTTATTTTTCTGATTAATTTAAAATACCATTGATCACGAGCTTTTTTTGTTTCTGGACAAGCACAGCACGCTTTACACTTCGGTTTATCTGGATTTACGGTATTGACTTCCTTTACGTTAACAGCAGATACATTCTCTTTAATTATTGAATTTCCCATTTTAAATTATAGAAAATCACTTCTGTCAAAAAAAGATTTATTCAAATCTGAGAAATTGTCTGCGAAAGTCCTGAAAGTAAAGTTTATTTATAAACAGATTTACAGAATTATCAATAAAATTATGTATATATTAATCATGCCTTTATGTATCACTTTATTGTTTAAAATTACTTAAATTACTAACAATTATTTATATTTTTAATCAAATTAAGACAGCAATATAATAGTCCAAACACAGCAGACTTAACTTTGCATTAGAGGTTATATTGCATTAAAAAATATTAATTAATATTAGTACAGCAAAGAACTTTTAAATCTTACGAAACAAATACTTTATTATAGTTTATTTAATTTTTTTTTTTAGGATATGTTGATTCAATGTCGATAATAATGCATACTTTATTTATTTTTTATTAGCATTTATAATATTGTTTTTCTTCATATTTTTACTAAAATTATTAAAAAAAAAAAAAACACAATTTCGTCTAAATTTTATGTATAAGTATCAAAATATTTGCCAATTAAATTAAGATGCGTGAAATAATATTTTTACAACTAGGACAATGTGGAAACCAAATTGGAGATAAGGTAAAATTAAATTTTAAATTTAATAAATTAATTTTATTAGTTTAAATGTTTAGTTCTGGGAACATATATCTATTGAGCATTCAATAAATCAATCTGGTAAATTTTATGGGACAAATGATATGCAGTTAGAAAGAATTAATGTATATTATAATGATAATAATAATCGATATGTTCCACGTTGTGTGCAAATTGATTTAGATCCATCAACTTCAAATAGCTTAAAAGGGAGCAATATGCATGGATTATATACACCAGAATCAATGATTCTTGGCTCGTCAAGTGCGGGAAATAATTGGTCTAAAGGTTATTATACTGAAGGAGCGGAGCTTATGGATGACGCTCTTGACTATACTCGAAGACTTGCGGAAAAATGCGACTGCTTACAGGGCTTTCAGTTGGTACATTCAATTGGAGGAGGAACAGGTTCTGGAATGGGTTCGCTTTTGACCATACGTCTACAAGATGAATATCCTGATCGTATTTTACAAACTTTCTCCATTATTCCTTCCATGAAGCTTTCACAAGTTGTTGTAGAACCATATAATTCAATTTTGTGCCTAAATAGTTTAATAAGTACTACAAATGAAACCATCTGCTTAGATAATGAAGCTTTATATGATATATGCTCGGAGTCATTGAATTTAGATAAACCAAGTCATGCTGATATGAATCATTTAATAACATATGTAATGTCTGGAATAACAACTTGTTTTAGATTTCCAGGTCAACTGAATACAGATTTGAGGAAATTATATGTTAATATGGTACCATATCCAAGATTACATTTTTTTATAACTGGATTCACTCCTCTTGTATCAAAAACAAATTTACCATATAAGTCTGTAGATGTGCAAGAATGTATAACGCAAATATTTGACAATAAAACTATTATGGTTAAGTGTGATATAAGCAGCGGCAAATATTTAACGTTAGCAACAATATTTCGTGGTCTATTATCCACAAGAGAAATTGATTTTATATTATATAAAATTCAAATAAAATTAAAAAAAATATTCGTAGATTTTATACCAAATAACATAAAAATAGCTATTTGCGATATACCACCAATTGGTTTAAAATTATCAACAACTTTTATTGGCAACACTACAGCTATATGCAGTTTGTTTAAACGTTTAAATGAAAAATTTAATGCAATGCTAAAGCATAAAGCATTTTTACATTGGTACACTGGAGAAGGAATGGAAGAAATGGAGTTTACAGATGCGCACGAACATATGAATACTTTAATTGACGATTATTATGCATGTGAAAATTGTAGTAATGATAATGATAGTATTGAACAGGATTCAGCGAAAGCACATTAAGACAAATTGTTTTATTGTTATAATTTATTATAAGTTTAAAATGTATACATTTCAATTTAAAAGATTCATATGGATTTCATTTGAGCCATTAAATCTTCAAGACTTATATTTTCATTTTTCGTATTTTTTTCATTTTCATTTTCATTTTCGGCAACATCCAATGTTACAACTTCATACGCTAATTTTAATCCATTGTCAGGTTGATTTATTACATCATCTTCAATATTGTCAGAAATCAATTCTATACCATAAATATTCTCTTCGTGTAACGGTGTTTTATCAAGTTTTTCTTCTATAATTTTTTTAATTTTAGGACGCTTTTGGTAATCGATTTGTCTTTCAATACAATATTTATCATCGCAGCTAGTATTTGGCTTTAATGCCATTTTTGGAAAAAAATCAATTAATGCATTGTAGCCCACGTAATCAGATACTTCTCCAAAATTTAATAAAAATTTTAATGTATTTTGAACTAGCATTCCAGCAACAATACCCATTGTAGTTGGTAAACTTGCAGCACAGACACCTTCACGTTTCAAAGTTTTCTCATCAATATTTTCAGCAACAACTAATGGTGGCGCACATGCAAAACAAGCAGTTTCACCTGGTCGTATAAATTGTATATGTCCAGATACAGCGTTTTCCGATACACCAGATTCCATCCAATTTAATGATAATTCATTACAAGCTGTATTAATTGTCATTCGTGCTTCGAAATTATCAACACAGCAAAGAACCAAATCAACTTTAGATAAATCATCTAAATTACCAGTATTAATAGTATGTAAAAAGTTATCAAATGAATCTATATTTGTAATATTATAATTATAAGTAATAATTTTAACATCTGGATTAATAAAATTCAACGTTTCTGCAGCTGCTTCAACTTTCGATAAACCTGCCTGATTTGGCGTAAAAAATAAGCGATTCATATTCGCCAACTCAACTTTATCATAATCAAATAAGATTAATTTTCCAATTCCACATCTTGTTAACATATCTGCAGTAACACTTCCAACGCCACCAATACCTATTAAAATTCCAAACATCAAACAAAATATGGTTGTAAAATAATAATTATTACTATTTACCAACAATTGCAACAGTCTTCCCACGTATTCTTTCATATTCATTTACAATACCCATACGTTGTAATGCCATTAAACGACTGTAAGGATTTGAATCAATAACTTCCGATGACATTTTATTAATTCTTTCTCGGTTATTTTTTTTATCCTTACTTTTATATTTGCTTAGTTCATGTTCTAATTGTTTAATTTTTGTTTTTAAATCTTTAAACGTTGTCATATCTATTTTAACAATAATTAATATAAAATAAACTTTCTACAGGTACAATTTTTTAGTCTCCACGTCACAAAATGTAATTTTTAATAAATTTATCAAAACAATTTGTATGCATGACATTTCACCAAAACATTTTTATTTAATTTTGTTTAAATATAACAGATGGCAGAAAATCTGTAAAAATATTTTTTATTGAAATCTTTTGAATTGAAAGTAAAGACCTAAACAGAACGAAAGATACAATTCCAAAATACATGTAATGCAGTTTACTTGTATCTTTCGTTCTGATTAGTCCTTATGCGGTAGATACGTTCTTTAGCATAACGCATAAAAAAAATACACGACCTGCACCTTATAAATATAGATACGTTCCATATTTGTCAAAAGTCTCAAATCAAATAAAAAGTCAAAAATTCGCATAAATACTCGACATATTTTCAATGAAATTATAGTATTAGAAGAAAGAATAAGTTAAAAAATAATTTATTTTCACTTTTCTTTATGTCTCTATTTCATAAAATAAAATGTTATATTTATAACTTCAAAAAAATCAAATGAAAACAATATTGAAAAGGGGACTCCCATACAAAATATCATAATAAAGGAGGAAAAATGTTGAATTTGATATAAACAAATTTCTTTTTAATGGCAAGTAAATAATGGCTAATGCTTTATAGCAATATATATAATTTTTTTTTTACAACTTTTCTAGATAACAAATTTTAAATTTTTGTCTGCTTTAAATTAATTATATTAAGGAATGTCAAAATCTAAATGTTTTATTTCTACAAAGAATTTTTTTTGTACCAAATATTGTATCAGGCTTCCAATGGTTGTGTTTTGTAGTGACACATTTTATACCCTTAACTAAATTCGTTTCACATTTCCAATCATGATTGAGTATCCCTAGAATTAAATTAAATATTAATATATCGCAAAAAAAATTTTAAAAATGTGTCGAGTCATTCATGTTTTTTAACAATTTGTTTTGTCTATATTTTCGTGAACGGAATCCAGAGCTGATTGTCATACGATTACGCTATTACACATTACTAAATATTTTAAATTGAATCTAATATAAATGTATAAGCTACAGCAACAACAAAAAAAGAAAATAATTATAAATAATTATAAATAATAAATAAATAAAATTCACAATAGATTTTGTTTTGATTTTTTTTTTTTTTTTTTTTATTTACAAAAGAAATAAAATTTTCATTTATTAATTTATTAATTTAAACAAAAGACTGTGATAATCCTCATTACCTAAATTATAATTAAAAGTATTAAAAACAAAATCTTAAACCGTAAAAAGAAAATAATTATATATTTTCTTTTTTAATTATAGCTTTAAAATTAATTATTAGTTTTCCTTATGTTTTATGTTTTTTTTTTTTTTATTTTTGGGTTATTTGTATTTATTTATTTATTTGTTACTTTGCGGCTACTGTTGTTTTTGCCATTATGTTGCGTGGTTCCAAACGAATTTGGAAACCTTCTTCACGTTTTAAAATAATATCACCTTGTAATTTAAAATCGGACTCTTTTATATCAGAATGTATCCGATATTTACGTAAAATTGTTGATAGTAGAATTTTCAATTTTAACATTGCGTATTTACGTCCTTAAAAAAAAAAAAAATTCAAAAAATTAATGTTGTAAAAATAAAATATATTGTTTGTTTAGATGAAAATGTTGAAAGCTTACCAACACAACTTCTAGGTCCGGCTGAGAATGGTACAAAAGCATAATAATGACGATTTGCTTGACGTTCTGGTAAAAAGTTGTCAGGATCAAACACATCCGATTTCGGATAAATATCGTCACGATGATGCAAACGGAACGTTGCTACAACAATTGTGGCACCCGATGGTACTGTGTAGTCACCGGATGCTAAAAAAAAAAAATAATTTTTTTATATGTATTTTAGATGAAAGCATGTGATTATGTGATTAGTTATTACCTAATTTCAAATCACTTTTCAAGTGTCTCGCAATAATTGGTACTGGTGGATACATTCGTAAAGTTTCCATTAAACAGCGTTCTAAATACTTCATTTCTAATGTATCTTGGAATGTAGCTGGACGATCTGATGTACCAAAAATTTCATCGAGCTCTTGAACCACTTTGTCCTGAATATGTGTGTGAATACCCATTAGTGATAAGAAAAATGAACTTCCTGCGGCGGTTGTGTCGTGTCCTTCAAACATAATCGTGTCAACTTGTTCTTTGATTTCTTCATCGGATAATAATGCACCATTATCAGCACTCTCGAGTAACAAATCTAAAAATGCTAAACGTTTTTTTTGCCCAACATCATTATCATCAATATCTAAATCGTCTTTTAATTGAGATGATTGACCAAATGATAAACCTTCGACCGATTGTACATTTTGATCTTTTAATGTATCATCGTTATCATTGTCGTCCTGTGCACCATCGGTTGTAAATGTGGTTTTGGCTAATGAACCTCTTGTACCTAATTTAAATGCAGCCCTCTTCTTTTTAATTACCTGAACAGATGTGTGTAGAGAAAATATTTAATTTTTAAAATTTAAATTAATAACTTTTCAACTTACTCTTCTTGTTAAACCATGAATTATATCTAATAATTTTATTTGTTTCTTTGAATGTTGCGTTAGATTAAATAACCAATTAGGACGTAACCATAATTTCCTATGACGTAAATGTAAAATATCACACATTTTCATAACAGCCTTCGCATATTCATAGCCAGATTGATCTTGTGTTTTTTTAGATACACCCATTGCCGTTTCTGTTTCATTTTAAGATGAATTAAGAATAAAAATAATTAATAAAACAATTGGTTTTTCCATAAAAAAAAAACAATTTGAAAAAGTTTAGATCTTTTAGATTTTTCTTGTTAATTATTTAAAAGGATTTGTGTTGTCGATCTATATTTGCTGATTGTCTAATGAATTTTTTTTTATTATTTATTATTTAGTGGTTACTTTTCATCTTACTATAGCTATTTCAAAAGTAATCAATATTATATTACAACAACAACAACAATAACAAAAAAAAATTTACATAACATAATTAATAATATAGATGATTGATATGTACATTAGATATTAAAAAATTATGTGGTCATGGTAATTAAAAAAAGCTGTATAAAGGAACAATTAATGGAATTTGACGTTATTAATAATAGTTTTCAATCATCAATGTTTTTTTTTTTTTTTTTTTTTTTTTTTTTTTTTTTTGCTATTGCTAATTCTATTTATTTATTTTAACCAAGGTGACCTACAGTTTTTATATTTATACATAGTTTATGATTTTTAATAATATTTTAATAAAGTTTTATGATTTTATAAAGGATTTTAAGTTGTTATGCAAACTATTGTTATTTATTTTGTATGGTTCGTCTCTTAACAACGTTTTATGTTTGAGTAATGAGTAATAAAATAGTAATTTAATTAAATATGAAATTTCAATCATTTACTATAAATAATCGAATTATTTTAGAAAACGATAATAATAATAATATATTATTAATTAGATTATCTAATATTATATTATTGTAAATAATATTTGTGGTATCGAAATATATCTTTTACACTAATTTAATATTTATCATTATAAGGTGGTAATAAATAATATCCAGAAATAAAAAATAGTATAACTATTTTTGCTAATAAAAGAAAGTATATACTATATTATAAATATATTTAATTAATTAATAATAATAATAATAATAATTTAAAACAAAATAACAAATATATATTTTATGGTTTTATTATTGTTAATATTTAAAAAATAAAAATATATTTATTTATTTTCAACCTTAAACATGTGTGGTAAAAAATAGAAAATAAAACTGATTTGAATACTTTCACTGATAGTTTGCAATTTTTGTTTTTTGTTTTTAATTTAAATTTATTCACTTTATATATATTATGATTTTTTTTTTTTTTTTTTTTTTTCATCTTATTATTTACCAATAAATGTGCTTCTTAACGTACTGGTTTATTTGTTTACTGTGGCATTTATTCTTAAATTAGATAAATAAGTCTACTGTGAAAAACTCTGAGATGTGTTTGTAACAACGATCGGAGCTTCCTACTTAGGTAACTATTTTCCAATTTTTTTTTTTTTTTTTTTTTTTTAAATGGTTCTAACTGTTTTGTTCTAGAGTTGAAAAAATTATATCATGCTTGGTTTATATAAATCGGAATTGAATATCTGTTTTAAAAGAAATTCGATAAATAAACAATTTCATTATTCACATAGGACGTATTCTCATTTGTCTGTTGAATTCTTTATAGTTATTCTTTAATATTTTATTAATATATTACTCTATCTATTATTCTAATTATTCATTTTTGTTGTTTTTTATATGAAAATATCGCGACGATTTTAAAAAATAATTTTGTGCTGATTTACGTAAATTAAAAACACGAAAATATTAAAAAAATTAAAATTCAGCAAATATTTTAATTTTAACACACACACAAAAGAAGTGAATTTTTTATTTTTTGTCTGTCAATTATGTTAAATTGAATTAATTAATTTTACATTTTTATCACCTTATTTCATTTTAGTTAATTTTTTTTTTTTATTTATATCTTTTTTCTATTTAAGGATTTTGTGGTGTTGGATTAAAAAAAAAAATAAATAAATAAATAATAATGATAAAAATATGAATAAACATAATATATCCATATTTTGTTGTTATTAATATTTGCAGACAGGTACAGTTATTATAGATGTTACTGAACTCATCAAGTATTCGATATAAATTTATTCGTAATACCTTAACTGAGCGTAAACAATAAGAAAAGAAAACATATACATATATAAGAAAAACTTCTTAAAAACATGTTTTATCTCTGGTTAACCTCAATTTTATTATTATTGCATAAAAGAAATTTTATATCATTTCTCTTTTCTTTAGGATTTGGTTTTCTTTTTTTTATCAATATTTTGCTTATACAACATTTATTTTCTGTTTTAAATATACGAGACGGTTAATTAATACACGCAAAATGCATATAATTAAAATTTAATAATAATAAAAAAAAAAAATCAATGAAAATGAAATAGAGAAATTGTAATATTGTGAAAAAACAAAAAAAAAAAACAAATATTCAACAGTTAAATGCGAAAAATATTATTAATTATCATAATGATTAAAAAAAAAATAAATAAATAAAATAAAATTAAATGAATAATACATGTATTTACTAATAAATAATTATAATAGCGTTAATAAATACTAAACAAGAAAAAGAAAAAAAAAAAAAAAAAAAGCAGTGAAAGTTCTTTAGCCAGTTTGTTATTTGTTATTGCTTTTATTTTTTCTTAAAGAAATTCGCGGAATTTTATGACTTTTATTAATATTTCTTTTTCTTCTTCTTTCTTTCTTTCTTTTTGTAATACATTTAGTAATAAGATAATATAAAGTCATGAAAACAAAACAACAAAATAAAAATAAATAATAATAATAATAATGTATTAATAAAAATAAAAAAAAAAATTAAATAAATACAGGAAATGCACAACTATTGTAATTATTATGTAAGATTATTTTTATACGTACATATTTCAGTTATTTAATATATTATCATAGAAGTAGTATATGTAATATGTAATAGATTATATTATTGCTTTACATTAATTTACTTTAAAAAAAAAAATATATATAAAGACTAAAAATGAAGTTGCAAGAATTTTACCAAAATATTCAATACTGAAATATTTCAGTAAAATTCACTATGCTAAATCAAGGTTTTAATTTATATAATAAAATATTATATATATATATACATATATGTAAGAATAAGATATATAATATAATAAATTACAATTAATTAAAATAATTGGAACGGAAATAATAATGAAAAAATAAAAAAAAAAAAAAAAAAAAAATCTTTAAAAAATTTAATTTTTACATTAACAGAAACAAAAGTATAATGCATACCATTTAAATTTAGAATATAAATATAATTAAGCATAAAAATTCAACATAACTACATATATGATTTAATATTTAATTTTGTCGCTTTTTTTTTTTGTTTTTAATAGAAAATAATGTAAATGGTTAATTACGTTAAGGACTTATTTTTATAAATTAAAATAATAATAAAAATTTTAGAAATAAATAAAAACTTACCTAATAAAATTTCAACAGTACATTCACTCATATAATCGTGACAATCAAATGTTTTACCATTTTCTAATTTCATTTTATCAACAACATGACGTGAATTTTCATTAAACAAATCAATAAAACTTTTTAATACGTTTAAATGAAATGTTGGTGCAATTAATTTCCTATGTGATCGCCATGTGTGACCTATTGGAAAAAAAAAAAAAAATACAAATAAAAATAAAAATTAAAAATTTTTTATAACAAATTTATCAGTTAAATATCTGGTTAATAATTTATTTATTTACCTGAACTAATTAGTAAGCCATTACCTAACCATGGCTTAAAGAAACTGTATTCGGAAGATTTATCTAAATATACTTGGCTGCTTAATACCAATTCAACATCACGAGGATCTGATATAAAAACAGTTAACGTAGGCCCTATCCATAAACGTATGATATTATCATAATCTTTAGCAATTTTTATGATTGTCTTAAATACACCTTAAATTAATTTAAAAAATTTTAACATTAAATAATAATCAAATAAATGTTAATATATAATATTTAAACACTAACTATGTGATGTTCCAATAAAATCTAATGCATGCCCTACAATTGGTAAACCATCTGGTCCAGGTATATTTTGTGCTAATTTAATCATATGACGCCTTGATAATTTCCAATAAACAAACGATAGAACAAAACCAATAATTAACAAATAATTAAATACACTCGAAGCCATAATTTGCGATTGTTGCAAACTATCAGTTTGAATGGCATCAATTTTAATTCCATCTACCATGGTTATTATTTTATTTTTTACTTTATATTTTTCTATCACTTTTAGGGAACTGTTTAAAAATTTTTTTTTGTATAATTTATATTAACAATATCCATCCAATATTTTATAATATGATAACTTAAAAAAAAAAAAAAAAAAAAAACAAAAAGGAACGAAAACCAAACTTAATTGTAAGAAAAAAAATGTTTAACGTAAATATTTGAACTCCACCACATTAAATAATTGAAAAAAAACTGATTTGTAAAAAGTTGAGGCAAAAGCTTTTATAGGCTTTTTTCCGTTGCTCATTTACACAGAAAAAAAATATATTTATTGTTTTTTTTTTTTTTAGTTAGTCAAAAGTCGCGTGTGCACGTAGACCAAACCATGTAAATTTTTCAATTTATTTATTTATTTATTTATTTTTTTTTTTAATTTTTAATAAACAAAATCATAATAATAGTGCTGTGGTGGTAACTAAAAAGAAATTGACTCCTACCTCGCGTTGTTTTCTACTTTTATTTTTCATTATATTTATTTAAAAAAAAACTCAACACAAGCGAACAAGTGAACACAATTCTTTTTTTTTTTTTTTTTTATTGCTGAATTTTTATTATTTAATTTGTTTTCTTTTTTTTTTTTTTTTTTTGGTGTGGGTTGTCCGGTTGCTGGGAGTAAAATATATCCTACTTTAAATTTAATTTAAAATATTAAGTTTGTACATTGTTGTCATTTAGATTTCGCTTTAAAAAAAAAACAGCAACGATCTTGCTAAGAAAATAAATTTATATAAAAAAAAAAAAAAATCGTAGAAGTAGCCTTGAAAGTTAAAGAATTAATTCCTGGATCACAAATCTATGTGTAATATGTTTACATTAATTTCTATAATATTTCATGTAATGATTAAAATAATTAAAAACGCATAAAATTTTATATTTAGTAACTCGTAAACTAGTAAAAAAAAACACAAATAATTGGTATACGGAATGAATTATTTTCTAAATCCACCGAAATTATGAATTGAATCATGAAATTTTTGCATAAATCTCTCGTTACAAGTGAAATATTTCTTATTTTCTTAAAACAAAAATTCTTAATTTAAGAAATTATAACGAAATACCAACAAAATAAAATTTAAAACGAGAAATTTATTTCTCAAGAAACAAAATTTGATTGGCATAGAAACTAAAATTCTCTCCGTTTCTTGATGGTATTCTAGATAAGAATAGAATTCATTTTAAAACACAAATACATTTTTGTTTTGAAGAATCCTTTTTTTTAAAGGATTTATATTTGGCGGCAACAGGTGTTAAAAAATTTTTTTTTGAATACGATTGTAGCGAAGCGATTTATAAACAAATAAACAAACATTTTATGATTATGATTAATAGCATAGTTTAAATCTAAAATTAGAATACATTAATAACTTCTTTTTTTTTTTTTTTGTAATAACATAAATAATTATATGGTTAGATTGCGTCAAGTAACTTATCACCAGGAGAACCATTAAGTAAACAGAGACGCTTAAATAACAGCTCGGTATAATATTTTATAATATCTTTGCAAAAACTTTAATGACGTCTTTTATTATTTCATTCTCTTTTCTTTTCTTTGTGCTTTTGTTTATATATACAAGAGATATTTTTTTTTTTCTAATTAATGCCCGAATTAACAAAATAAATCCAATGAAACATAAAACCGTACATAACCATAAGTAAAAAACGAAACAAATTCAGACAAAAAAAAAAAATTGATATTAAAAGAAGTCAATCTTAACGATGACCTTAATCTTTAAATAAATACAATTTCGTATTGTAACGATGACCAAGAATATTTAACAATTTTTTTTTTTTTTGTATAAGAATTATTTTATTAATTGAAATTCTGAAGAAAAAAAAAAAAAAAAAAAAACATTTTTTTCCATTGCGATAAATTAAAATAATAATTAATGATACAAATTGGAAAAAAAGAAAAGATTTATAAAAGCATAAGGTCGTCTCCCTCTGATAATATGTTAATTTTTTTCTTTTTTTTTTTTAATTTTATTACAAAACAAAACAAAAAACCTATAGTACATAAAATTTTCTCCTTTTTATCATATAACAAATAAATTTCATCAACTGTGAAGTTTCTTTTTTTTTTTGTTTGCTGTTCTCTGGTTAAAATTACATCTTAAAAAATTTTTTTTTAATCCCATAGCAAATCAATTATTTTTTAAATAATAAATGCATTTTTAATTTATTATTTATCGTCTTCTACGTTATATATATATCTTTGTATATGTGGTTGTTGCTTTTTTTTTTTTTTTTTTGATTCATAATTTTAAAGGAAAAAAATTTCACTTTTATTTTATCACGTTGTTTAACTTGTTGGTTTGGTAAAAAATTTTAATAACGTAACCAGCAGCAAAAATTTTTTTTTTTTGATTATAAACTTTCGTATGATTTATTTATGATTTTAATTTGGGATGATTTTTGTATTTTTGTATTTTTGTATTTTAATTACAACAAAATACAGGATAAATTATCTTTTTTTTTTTTTATTAATAATTTACCTATTTAATTTGTACATATTAAAATAAAAAGAGAATACAAAAAATTTTTTTTTGTTTAAATTTTCTTTTAATTATTTGTCAAAGATTTATTTTAGTTGTTTTTTTTTTTTGTTTTAATTTATAGAATAAAATTGCTAAATAAACTAGTTTTAGAAAATATAATTAAAATTATTAATTTGTGGTCGTTACTATGTATATAACTAATTTTAGCACATTAATTACGATAGGACGAAATCAATAATAAATAATTAATTCATTTAACTAATTATATTCAATTAATAAATAAAAAAATAAATAAAAAAAAAAAAAACACAATAGTCATATTAAACCAAAAAAAAAAACAAATGACATAGTCATCATTAATAAAAAGTTTTCTATAATTAATATTTTATAAACTTCCTGTTATTGTTTTTTTTTTTTTTCTTTTTTTCTTTTCTTTATTATCCGTTTTATGTATATTGATTAATTATTGTTTTCGTTTAATTAATTCTAGTTTTTATAATTCAATTATTATTTTTTTATACAAAAAAAAAATGTGTTTATTATTTATTCTTATTAAAAATACAAATATTTCTATTAATTTCCATACTTTTTTTTTTTTTGTTTATAGTGATATTGAAATTTTTGATAAATTAAAATAATAATAATAATTAAACCGATGATTCATAAATAACTATTTGTACTAATTGTGTTTGTTGTTTCTTTTTAGATAATTGAGCCTCCTGTACTTCTAATAAAATTGCATTTGTTATCGCTGCTAGTGCTGCCATTTCCTGCTCATGTGCTTTTTTATCTGCAGATGAATTACCACTCGTATGACGTCTTGGCATTGATACCTGAATATTAATAAAAAAAAAATATATTATAAAATTAATAAATCTTTATTATAATAGAAAATATTAATAACATAAAAAAAAAAAACTGTTGTATAATCAAAAAAAAAAAAAAAATGTTTTTTTGACAACCGCATTTTTTTGTATACATTCATTTTTGCTTTGTCAAACGATTTATAATTATCAACGACTATTGAACTTGCATGCAACGATATTAATATTTTTTTTTTTTTTTTATTTATTTATTTGAAAAGAATTGTTCAATATTGTTTTTTGCCTGCTTGCAAATTTTTGAAATATTAATTCAAGTTTAATGTCGCTTTTTTTTTTCTGTTTTTTTTTTTTTTCTGCTTCTATATCATTTAAATAAAACATGAAAAAAAAAATTGACTTTAATTAACAACAGTGTTATTATTAGGAGTGACTGTTTATATCACGTTTTTAGTAGTTGTTTCTTCCTAAAAATTGTGAGTATATTAGAATAACAATTAAAATGTTTTCTTTTTACCCATATACAACTCGTTCTTTCTCTTTATTTTAATAAAATAATAATAACAAATTATATTATACAACAATAACTACAACTAATAATAATCAAAATATATAGATATTACCACAGTTAATACACGCCGTAAGTCATTATGCAATGCTGCAACATCGATACCGCCACCGGCCGATTCACCCAAACGACGTAATGTATCAGCTAATGGTCCAGAAAGAGCCTTAAAATAATCTCAATATTTTTATAGATACTTTTATTTAAAAAAAAAATATATATATTACTTGTAATTTCGCCCAACTTTGTGCATATTGTCGTCTAACTAATTCAATAATAGTTGATGTTAATGCGAGACCAACTAAAATATATAATGTGCACAGTAGCATATAATTTGGTTTATCTATAAAAATCATAAAAAACAATTAGTGGTGATCTTCATAGAGAAAAAATGAAAAAATGAATGAATACAAACTTGGAACTAAATCCCCAAAACCAATTGTTGTCATTGTAATAAAACAAAAATAATAGCCATCAAAAAATGTCCAGCCATCTTCCCACAATAGTAATAAACCGGCACCGACAGCCAAATAAAAACCAAGAAAACATACGGCAGATAATGCATACAACCATCGACGACTGGATAAATTTTGTTTGGACGATTTTTTACAAAATCCTATTTAATAAAAATATTTTATAATTATAAAAAAAAAAAAATTAAATAAATAATAATAAAAAAACAAACAAAAAAATTTACTTGTTAACGATGGTAAATTTTTGAATAAAATAGACACAGCAGTTGCAAATAACCGACCCCAATCAGCAATTACAGTTAATGTAAGTGGTATACCTATTAAGGCGAAGAACATGCAAAAGACACGTCCAGAAGTGGTTGTAGGCACAATATTTCCATAACCTAATGAATAAAAAATATCAATGCTGTTTGTCTGAAGTGAATAACATAAAAATCATCATCATCATCATAAAAAAAAATATATATATACATTTTTATTTTTAATTCAATCAAAATCCTATAAATGATTGTATGAAAATTTCAATATGACATTTAAAACTTCAATTAGCATAAAAATGTTGAATTTATTTTAATTTGATTTTAATTAGGTGAGGAAAAGTGAGAAGATAAGGATAAGGAGTTTCCCTATGAAAGAGACTCTACCTCATTATAGATACCACATCTCGGATCTTTGTTTTTTATATTTTATTATTTTCTTTTGAAAAAAAAATCACCAGATTGTTGATCACGCAACCCTTTAACCTTTTTCACCTCATTCTAGAAATTATTCAGATGGAAATCAAAAACTGTTGGTACTGTGCGTGCACGAATTGTTGATCTCATATATATTACAATAAAAACAATAAAGATTAAATTCGTGATTACAATAATTACATAAAATGACCAACATTTAGGGTAAAGAAAAAAAAATGAAAATTAATACCATAGATCGGTATAGTTGATTTAAAAGTAAAACAATTTATTTACCTGGTTACTAGAAAATACATTCAAGTTAATATAATTAATAAATTTTTTATTATAACTGATTGCAGATTATTCCCAAATAATCTCTATCAAGATTTTGAATGTTTTGTGAACGTGAATTCAGAATTTTATGGCTTAATGTTTTTAATATTAAAACTACTATTAAAAAAAAAAAAAAAAAAAAAAAACTATTTCAAATGCCAATGCTTAAACATTAATTAAGCCAAACCAATTTATTTTTAATACCTACATATATAAATATATTATTTAATTATTAATCATACGACTGCTGGCCATAGGACTCTGCTGTTCAAATGATTGTTTACCAAAATCGTTCATGTGACGAACAATCCACTGGTCGTATTGTACGAATACGTTTTTATATATATATACAAATACATTTATAATTATAATTAATAATCGATTAAAGAACTTTATTATCGAAACAAAGGTTAATTAACTTTTATTAAAAAGATTTAATATTTTCGTCGTAATCGTATTTAACCAAAACAATACAATTGTTGATTTTAAATATAAGAAAAAAAAAAAAAAAAAAAACAAATATTAATAATTAAAATTATTCTTAATTATATTAAAATAATCATTAAAATTTTATTAAAATAATTTAAATAATTATGTATTTTCTTTCTAAAAAAAAACAATAACAACGTACTGAAACATAACATCCCTATATAACCACCCTCACTAGTATACTCTAGGAAAATTAATTACTATTTTTAAATGTATAAATGTGAACTTAAAATAAGCATAGAATACAGTACGAAAAAATAATAATTATCATGTAATGATATGCGGAAATAATAATAAAAATGAAAAACAAAAAACATGCAATTGAATTTATGAAAATAAAAAAAATTAATTTTCTCTTTCATTTTTTTTTTATAATAAATTAAATCTTTTGTCGTATATTTTTTTGATATTTATGTGTATGAGTCACATGATATTTTTTTATTTTATACCCTTTTACCTTAATACAATAAAATGATTTTGCTAAAATATAGCCTTTATTTTGTGTGTTGCGTGTTTTTTCGAAATAAAATAAATTATAATTTTGTGTTGTTTACCTATAGTAGTTAATACAGTTGATGAAAAAAATACTGCTTGCAAAATACTCCATTTTTCTGTTTCAACAGGAAAATCATTTATTGCTGATATCAGTAAACCGCCATGTGATGCCTCTTGCACTACCTGAAATATTATGACTTTTATTTATTATAAAAGTTTTTGTTTTTTCAAAATTTAATTTACCTTCTCATATTTGGCTAACTCTACCGATAATAACATTTCTAAATTTCTGACATCGGTATTATTTGTAATCACTGTTAAGAACTGATAGCGGGAATATTTAATGTTATCTCTTAAACTATTTATACGTTCTATTTCAGCTGGAAGTTCTAAATGGCGAAATATCTGTAATTAATTAATAGTAGTGTCGTAGAAAATGTGAGAAATGGTCCAGATTATATTTCTAATTAAAGCAAGAGAAAATGTTCTTGTTCTGTAATTTTTAACTTTAAAATAAAATAGTTTATTATCCATTACATTAATTATTAAAATTTCTTTTAGATATTTTCCAATAACACAAATACACGAAAACAACAATTAAAATAATATTGTTATAAAAATCAAAAATTCTCTTAATATTTTAGAACAAATATCAAAGGTTTGTGAAACAATTAACATTTTATGTATCAAGGTATGAAACTAAATAGATTTTTAAATTTAAAGACACATTAATATGTTAATAGAAAACCCGTAGTTAATGACTTTATTGATTGTGTAAATTAAATTTCGATATATGTATATGCATACTGAATTAAACACAGCGGTAGAAAATGGTTGAATAAGAAAAATGATGTTAAGTTTTTTAAATTATTTTTCAATCTTTACTGTCAAAGTGTAAAGCAATTCTATTATTAATGCAATCTAATCAGTATATATATATAAATATGAAATTTTAACCATGAATATCATTCAATATAAAGACATTAAGACATTCATGTACGATTTTATTGATTTCCATTTTAAACATTATGAAAAACCTGGCTAATGCTGACACAAAAAAAAAAAAATATATAATGTTTGATTAACTACAGTTTGTCAGTTACCGCATGTGTGTCATAAAAGATAATCTTTATACACGCTATGGATAATAATCGATTAATTTTTTTTTTTTTATTTGACATTAGTACCGTGAAGTTGTATGCGTTGTCTGGAAAACTTTAAGGGTGAACTTTGGTGTTAATTGAAATGTTTTAAAAGCTGTTGTGAAAATTCGTAAGCTTCAATTAAAAAAAAATCCATTTCATTTCCGGCAATCAGAAGATAATCGGAATCATTAAGTTAAATATTCATGAAGAAAAAATTTAATTAAATAAATGATACATGACTGTTTTTCAATATCTTTAAATTCACCCTCTACCTATTCTAGAACGTCTTGAAAGTTTTAAGACAATCTATCTATAGAATATATAAATATATAAAACGTATATTTATTATTGTAACCCCGGAAGTAATAAGAAAACTAAGTAAATATGTTTCTTGTAACAACTGAATGGTATTATTGAAATTTGGATGTCACGAAAAATTATAAGAGAATGAAATGTGTTTTGAGTAACAACAAAAAATACACAAAAAAAAAATAAATAATTTTTTCTGTACTTATTATTAAATACGTGTTAAAATTAGTAATAACACGTGGAAACGTAAAATTTGACCATGAATTAACTTGAAGTATTATTAATAAAGATCATAATAATAATAATAATATAAATTAGTATATATATAAATTAAATCTAAAATTAAAAAACTATTTAATCTAGGCTAAATTGCAGCTAATTAATTTATTATATTTACAAAAAAATAAATCATAAATGTGATTTTCACTTGAACTAATTTATTTTTTTTTTTTTAATTACATTATCTTTTCTTTATAATATAATAAATATCTAAATAAAATAAAAATTGTTTTTTTTTTAAGAAAGATACATATATTTAATATTATTGAAAAATAATCAGAACTCTGATTAAAATGATTAATATTAAAATTGATTGTTTTTAATTAAATGTTACCAAAAAGAAAATTATTTAATCAAGCAATAAAAATGTTTACGTGATTTAATTTCTTAAATACAAATTTATTTATTTTTTATTTATTTATTATTTGAACACGCAGGTGAAGCGGTTTTTATTTAAATTTTTATTTGCTTTTAGCTATTATTTTACATTATTATTATTTTTTTTTTTTTATCTAATAGTAGAAAGTGATTTGTTTTATTTAGTTTTTTTTGTTTAATTCACTTTTAGCAACTTTTACTATGACTATGAAATATATAAATAAACAACAACAATCTAATTCTTATCTTAAATGTTTGATTATTTTTGCGAAAGTTTTACTGAAACTTGTACCAAAAATATTTGAATATATTTTATAGTTTAATTCTTATTTTTAATGAATTTATTACGTAATTAAGTTAAATTAAATTACATTTTTATCAATTTTTATTAGGAATTAAAGAATGTATACGAAAATCTCTTAATTTCGATCAGAATTAAAGCAGAAAATAATTTTATTCATTATCATTCAGAGACATTTTCGAACATATAACAAGGGAAGCTGCAACTTTAGATACAAACTTTGAAAAAAAAAAAAAAAAATAAATAAATAAAATAAAATAAGAAATTGTATGCCCAAGTTCAATGAAGTGCGGATAAGGCTTCAATATAAATAAATATATATATATATATAAAATAATCTCTGTATTAATCAACTCACATTTTTTAAAAATTTATTTGTTTTATTTTTTTTTTTTTTTCCAATAAACATTCAAAAACTGTAAGACTATATAAATTCGGTATAAAACAATTTAATTTAATAAATGGAAAATAATGTTAAATTTGTCATATTAAAATTAAACAAATTTCAATGGTATATAGTTTTGTTTAATGAATACAAATTAGTGGTTTGAATAAATTAAAAATAAAAAAAAAAATCAAAAAAAGATTTTTTTTTATTTTACTTTTGTGAATGTATTTAACGATAAATTCACATATGTATAGTTTTTAATAAAAATAATAATAATATATCTTTCTTATTGTTTTAACAACAGAGAACTAAAATAGGTTTCAATTTAAACACCTGAGCTGAATGATTATATGTTACATTAAAATTGATGTCTCACCAAAATATTTATTTAATAAATTTTATAATAAATAATAGCGTATAATAATATTTAAACATTTTATCAATTACATAGATTCTATGTTATATATAAAAAGGAAAAACTTTATTTGATTTGATTTGATTATTGAAGTAATACTAAAATTATTATCGTATAAAATATAAACAAAAATGAATTTTATGCAGAATAAAACGCAACGCAGAATACATAACAATTGTCAATAAATTTAAAATATATAAAAATGTATGGAGCTGCTTATATCAAACGCAACCAATAGCAGCCTTGTTACAAAATAGACGCGACTTTTTACTTTTTGCATAAAGCAACGCTTGGAAATGTCACAGTTAAAATTAATATATTTGTTTTAATTCCAAAAATTTAATTTTAATTCAATTGATTCGTACAACAAACCGAAATGACATGACATTTCAACGCAACGCAACGCAAAATTTGAACTTTATTGTGTTCGTTTTCTTTATTTTCTTACGTTGGTTGCGTTTTTCTTATGTTCGTTACGATGATTGTATTTGAGGTATAACTTATTGCAATCCTTGTGCTTATTTTAATCGTTGATACAAATTAACGTTGATTAAAACTGGATACAATTTACTGCTGAACATAAATAACAACAAAATAAAAAGTTAATTATTTAATCATTATGACATTCTAAATTAATTGTAGCATAAACTAATATTTCAATATTTGAATAATTAATTATAACAAAATTTTTATAATAAAAATGAAATATTAAATTTATATATTATTTCTGTATTTCCCGAATTTAAAGCAAAAGTTAATTGTGAGTAATATTTAAGACTTGTTAAATTAGGTAACCTTGGACTTGAGTTTATTAAGTAGTCTGTTTGTTCGTGTTTATAGTGAACGTTGAAATGTTGTTGAAAATATGAATTTGTAAAATTATTCACATGTTACGCTAGTACAGATGAATTAACAAAAAAAAAAAAAAAAAACAAACCACGATGACATTTATTTACTTAATGAAAAATCGATTAATTTATTTGAATACTTAATCAAATACACGGATATATTATATTACATTGATAAAAATACTTTAATTAAATATAATCAATCATTTAAAAAAAAAAAAAAAAAATCTTTTATCAGTTAATACCTATAGTAAATTAAACTAAAACCAATAGAAAAACATTTGAAAACTTTAATTGATATTTTATTTTTCTGTTAATATTGAAAATGAATTTAATTAAAAAAACAAAAAAAAAAAAATGTTTCAATCAATTTTATACATACACGTACATTTTTTTTTTTATTATTAATTCAGATCACGTGCATTTAAAAATTTCAATTAAAATATTCTAAAGTTAAATGATTTATTTATTTAAAAATGTAAAAATTCAATATTTTCAAATTGGCATCATTGTAATTTTATATTCAAAATTTAATTTAATTAAACAGTGAATTTACAAAGTTTAAATGAAAAATATTACATTCTATTTTTTTTTTTTTTTTTTTTTTTCGTTTTAATTTTATTATTCGAAACATATTCTATAAACATTTAAAATTGTGATTGAATAGTTTTGTTTACATATTCGTATTTTTTTTTTTAATGTGATCTAATAAATGTAAAATATATTATTCTATTAAGAACCAATCTTCACTTTTTATTTCCTATACATTTTTTGTTTTATAATTATTTATTAAAAACATAGCACATGCATTTGTTTCAGCATAATTATAAATATTGAGCATACATACATACATTTTTAAAAACATTTTAGTTTTATTTTCCCGATCCATTTGTTTTTATTAGATTTACCAGGCGTCTCCACTTGGTTTTGACTTAGTAATCGTCAATTATTGCAAAATTATTATAGTCTTTAATTATAATACATAAGTTAAATAAAATTTTAGATAATATTATAAAATTAAATCATTGATAATAATTATATAATAAAAGGAAAGAAAAACAGTTTTAAAGTCATTGAATGAGGATTTGAATAGAATCATTAAATTGGGTGATAGTAATTCGGTAATATTTAACGAGGCAAAAACATGAATTGACTTAAAATCGTCAATTTTAAAACGGAAATTATGCTCAATCAAACAAAACGCGAAAAAAAAACCGTCGTTTCGCTTTTTCGAAGTAAAAATTAAGTCAAATATGTTATGGCATGAACAAGACGTTTTTCAACCCATACAAGCCGCGTATGGAATATTGTTGTCATGTATGGGTAGCTGCGTCAAAAAGCTCATTAGTATTATTAGATAGGGTTCAGAAACGTGCTGTGCGGTTAATAAGCGATAACGAAATAACCAAAAAGCTAGATTCACTTAAACATCGACCTTACTATTTTTTATAAATATAACTTAGGCCACTGTTCGAAGGAGGTTACGGAAATCATGACTCCTCGCGAAATACGGTTACGCGCTACAAGGACCGGAACAGCTGCTCACAGCCGAACTGTGATAATATTCGAACTGCAAAATACCAAAACGACTTCTTTAATACAACCACGTTAATGTCCACAAATATTTTAAAACCAATCGTTTTTAATCCAATTCCAAGCTTAAGCTATTCATAGGTATGTCAATTTTTCAACATAAAAATAAAATTTTGCAACTTTTACTATTTAATACAACCTTTAGTAAGTTTTTATTTAGCTACAAGTGGTAATAATAGTCTCATAATCTTTTGTATAGCTATATTTATTTAATGTTAAATAAATTTTATATGGATACAGAGTAGTAACTGCATCGTTTTATTTTATTATAAATTTTTTTTTTTTTTTCCAATAACAATTAATAAAATTAATTACATTTAAAAACTATTTATTACAAAAATACACAATAAATCCTATTGAAATTATCATTGAAGCATATGCATAATTAATTAAAACTTTATTAATTGTTTGTTAATTTCATAGTTTAAAAAGAAAAAATATTTTACATTCACAAAATAAAACAGTAAAAATCCTGTTTATTTCAAACTACATTTGTTTTATATTAACATAAAAAATTAAAAAATTCTAATTTTTATGTCAACAACAAAAAAAAAATTAAATAATTAATAAACAAACTATAATCGAAATAAATTTCAAATTCTTTGAATTTTTCATTTTTTTTTTTCTACATTAATCTCTTTGCATTTTATTTGTTATTTTTAACTTTTTTTAGTTTATTTTCATTTGTTTGTTTGTTTTACGCAAAAAAAAAAACATCCATGAAAAAAATTAAACGAAGATATTTTTTCTATTTTTTCTATTTTTTTTTTTTCAAACATAATTATAAATAATAAAAATAGTAATTTAGGATAAAAAAAAAAAAAAACAAAAAAAAAAAAGAATGGCTTAACGGTCTGATGATTGAATCATAATTCATTTATTTATTTATTAACGAATAAATTTCATTTTCTTTATTTACGTACACAGAACATTTATAGGAATTGAAACATATTCTTAGATTAAAACGATGAAAAATTACTTTTGATACAAACCAAACATAAAAATTAATATTGAGTATAAACAATTATTATGTTTTTCTCCCGTTTTGTTTTGTGTTATTGTTTATCTAATTAAATTATTATGTTTGCTGGCATACATTGCTACTGGACTGCATAATAAAAATAAATAAAAAATAATAATAATAATAATAATAAATAATGATAAATAAATAAATAAATAATAATTTTTATTTATTATCCGTGAGAGATAATTTCACGATTTAAATTTATTTTGTTGTTATTTAGTTTTTTATTTCTTAGTTTAAGAAATATTTTGCTTGGTACAAGAATTTAAATTTCAATTCATAATTTCGGTGGATTTAAAATATAAGAATTCTTTCCAATATTTTGAACACTTTGGTCCGCATAGCACAAATCAAAAGCTATCAAGGGCCGCAGATATAATTTTAATAAAAGCGTAACATGGCTAGAAATTTAAATGGTGTAGATTTTTTTATTGGAATTTATAAAGCAAATATTATAAAAATGTTTAATTAATTAATATTACGAAATTGATTAAAGGCCGCACGAAAGGTACTGGTGGGTTTGTACATGTTTTGATTAGACTAAGCAACTTATTTACTAAAGATATGTTAATATAAAAAAATTCGTGCATTTGGTAATAATGGAGTAATGATCAACGCGATAATCAACATGCATCGAAAAATCTATATTGATTTGTCATTCATTGAATAAAATTAAAACTATATTTTTATTAAAGTAAATTATTATTTAAGTAAACACATTTTTTATTTAAACAAATGTATCAACTGGAAACATGCCTAGAAATTTACAATTATTATATTTGATTATTGAGAAGTTAGCTGCAAACCTACATAGGTGTGTGTATGCATGCATATATACTTTATATAAAAAAAAAAAAAAAAAAAATCATAAAAATATAATGGAGTCATAATATTACTAGTGTAATTAAATTTTTTGTTTTGCTCTTTGTTTTGTTTTTTAATTCAATAATATTTAGGTGTCATGTGAGGTTGATAAATAATCAAATAATTGTTGTTGTGCCACTTCTTACTTAACACGAACTATAAGTATTAGCATAAATCAGTAATATTTTTCAATAATAATAAAGAAAAAAAAAATAAAAAATAATCTAAAATAAAGTTTGAAAAACAGAAAATGGTAATATATAGAATAATGAAAATAACAATAGAAAAAAATTGTATATATATATATATTATATTGGTATTTGTATTCCCTATATTGTTGTTCTTAAATAATGCGAATAAATTATTAAGGGTAGTTTACTTATGTAAATATATTTTTAGAATGAAAAATCACCAAAATTATAAAAATTTATGTATATTGTAGAACTGTTTTTTTTTTATTTAAATGATAAACTATCTATATTTAAATAATTTTCTGTAAATTAAATTAAAGCTCTCTAATTCGAAATCCTTTAATTTTAATATTTTATTTAATTCTCATTAATTGCTATAAGGCGTTTTGGCTATACCGAACATAGACTCTCAAGACGATCTAGAAAAGGTAGATGATGGAATTTGGTATCAATTGAAAGATAGTAAAAAACTGTATTGAATACCTGTATGACCCAAAAAAAAAAAAATTTCCATTACTTTTCCGGTAATCGGAGAAACCATTATTTTTGTAAGCCTTTGGGAATATCCATATTAAAATAATAATTAAGTCAAAAATTAGCGAAAAAAAAAATTAATTAGACAAAGGATAGACTAATTAATAAATTGTGATTAAAAATTTTCCAATTTTCATTTCAATTTTCCTCACAATAATCTTTTTTTAAATAATATATGTTTTAGAAAAATTTATCGGAAAAGTAATGGAAATTTTTTCAATTGATACCAAATTCCACCCTCTATCTCTTTTAGATCGTCTTGAGAGTCTAAGTTCGGTAGATCCAAATAAATAGACATTTTAATACCAAAGTATAACAAAATTATTACAATATACGAATGACAATTTCGTATTTATTGAATCGAACGTTATGTTGTTAAGACGTTATTATCCATAAAAAAAAAAAATACTTTTCTTTCTTTCTTTTTTTTTTTTTCTGATTGTATATATTTATCATAAACATTCCCAATACAGATAAAATGAGATGTAACAATGTGAATATAAATTTATATTATCCTAAGGATTTTTATTAGTTATTATTATTTAATTAATGATATATTTTTCTCACAATATTAAACCGATTGTGTTGCTTAAATCATTACCTAGAACAGTGTTAGTATTTAAATAATATTAATTAATGTAAATAATAAAACAAATATATTTATTAAATTCATATGGAAGTCATAAATATTAATAATTTGTTCACCTTTCATAATTATATTTGCACTCGTCACTCGTTAACTGATTTTTATTTTATTGCTTTTAGTTTTTTTTTTTTTTTGCTCAATTTGCACTTCCTTCTATGTTTTATTATTATTAATTTTTATTAATTTTGATTATTAATTTTTTTTATAACTTAATTGTTATAGATAATTACAAATAATTTTTGGATCTTTTTTTTTAAACCATTTTTGGCACAAGGAGGATTATAAAATAAATAAATAAATAAAATGTGAAATTTCTCATTATTACGAAATGATATTTAAAAAAAATTAATATTTCAATGTACCTTGACCGTATTTCTGTTTTTTTTTCTTTTTTTTTTTTTTAATTATTTATTTCTTTGTATGATTTTGTTTATTTAAATAGTTTTGGCCGTATTGTTATACACTTTTATTGATTAATAATAATTAAGTGTTTGTGTTGTGCTATACAACATTGATTTGCATTTCCTTGTAGCAAACTAAATTATTAATATTAAAATATATATTTTTTTTTAACACTGCAGGTACAATTATTTATTTTAAACGAGTGTTGCAAAGTGTAAGATAATTTTAACATTATTCTTTATTAATATTTTAATATTACGATTTATTTCGTTGGCAATTTATGTATATTTAAGTCGAAAAATGTGCATGTTTAGGTCTTAGAACTTAAAGTATATCATATGCTACCATTTCAATGAAAAGTATTGGATTTTAGGTATTTGTGGACATTTTTTTTTTACAAAAGATTGAATATAAAACTTAAAAGCGAAAATAACCATTGGTAATGTGTTCCATTTCGCTCCAATTCGCGGTGCGTACCTTAACTATTATGACCATTTGGCTGTGTTCAACTTATCCAGCCCTTGCGTTTAACCATGTGTAACGAAAAGTATTACTATTACTATTAATTAAGTAATATTTAATATAATATACTGTAATTAAACACCAAATATTTTAATTAAAAATAAAATTCAATATTGTGTTGGTGGCTATAAAATTTATTATGTGTCGTCTTTGTTTAATTAAAAAATCTGTATAAATACAATTTCTTTTAAACACAACTTCGATTTATATATAAAAGAAAAATTCTTAAAAAAAAAATAATTGAAATCCTTCTCACTTTTAATTTAAAAACATAAATCTAATGAAATGTACGACAATAAATAAATAAGAAAATTAATTGTTTATACAAATTTTATTTCATCGTATTGTCAACATTGAGTTGTAACAAAAACAACAAAAAATAATTAAATTGATTGTTATATATCTATTATAACAAAACACCCAAAATAAATTAATAATATTTCTATATACATACATATATATATACGACAATAAATGACTAGACGTTGAAAATATGTAATAATAAAAATGAAAAAAAAAGAGAATAAAAACAAGGCAAAAAAAAAAAATAATAATAAAATAAATAAATAAACAAATGAGACATTAAAAAGTGATTAACATTTATTAAAAGAAAACACTTTTCTATGCTCTTTTCGCTATTTATAGATTTTTATTGTACTTAAATTGTGTGGGTAGTAATTTAATTTTCATTTAAAAATAAAAAAAAAAATTACCTAATACTTGGCTTAATTCCTAATTAATTGATGAAGAGCATAATTTTTTTTTTTTTTATTCCAGGCATACACGGCCTAAAGGTGATGTTAAAAGTCAATATTTTTCTTTTTTTGTTATGTTTTGTGTTGTTATTTTCTTTATAGTGTTTATTTAAACCTTTTGGACATTATATTTTTATTTGTTAACATAGTTTTATTGACTTTAATGACATGATAATCCTCCAAAAAAAATTTTGTATAGATTTATAGCATAATTGTGGAATTTTTATGACCTTCTTAATTTTTTTTTTTTTTTGGTTTCGCTTTTTTATTATTCGTTC
The DNA here is from genome assembly GCA_961205885.1 of Ptychoptera albimana. Taxonomy (NCBI): domain Eukaryota; kingdom Metazoa; phylum Arthropoda; class Insecta; order Diptera; family Ptychopteridae; genus Ptychoptera; species Ptychoptera albimana. The sequence continues at coordinate 28,140,210 of OY540802.1, read as the reverse complement.
TTTTTTTTTATATATTTATTTATCATTATTTTAATTTGTTGTTTGTAACCCAACAAAAAAAAGATATGTAATAACGTGATATTAATTGAATAACGATATAAACTATGTTTCATTAATAATAATGTTTGTAATTGGTTCAAGTAATGAAAATGATAAAAAAAAAATTTCTAAAAATTGTTGGGGTTGACATTTAAAATTTTTGCTAGCTTAAATTTTTAAATTTGAAGCAAGCAGTGTTATGGCTTAATTAGTAACTTTATGAAAAAAATCGATCAAGCATTATTTTCGGTTTTATGACCATTTTTGAATCATCACAGTTTAATTCAATAAATTGTAATATGACCACAACCCACAATTATAATCATTAATAAAATAGGAAAAAGTAGTAACTTAGTAACTTTTCATTCAAAGTCTCTTTTTTTCTTATTTTTAAATCCAATAACAAAAATACGGAATTAAAGAAAAACGTTCGAACGTTATATACATAGAAAAACTAAAAACTTTCTTTAATTTTCCTGCAGGCTTACTTTACACTAAACCCATTTATTTTATAATAAAAAAAAACAAAATTAAATCACTTTTGGCACTTAAAGTACCAAAAAGTCATAAAAGAAATGTGAAAATACAACTTAGACTAAAAAAAAAAATAAAAAAAAAACTAATGAAAAATTTTCTATTCTTAGATAATTACAATAAACAAAAATTTTCTATCTCAAAACTTCTTCTATACTTTCAGGATTTCATTGTTTTCTAATTTTTTTTTTTGTTTTTTTTTTTTTTTTTTGATAGTTTTTGTTTCATTCCTTTACATCTCTAAAGAAAATTAAAAGAAATTCAGAAGGAAATTTTTTTTTTCTTTATACATACATCTTTGAAAAATAAAATAGAAATATTTTAAAACATAATCTATTTTCTGTGGGCAATTATGTATTCTAACTTATTCTTCTTTCTTTTTGATACAAGAATATAAATGACACATTCTGTGAAGACACACGAATAATGCTCTTAATCATTACCATTACAAATCCATGCATTACAAAAATATATTATAAATAACAATATGCATATTAGTAAAATACTTTCTTTTTTTTTTTAATTTATTTTTAATTATTATTAAAATAATAATCACTTTAATTAGAAAGATGAAAAAAAATTTCTTATAATCCTATGATAGGGCTACGCAGATTCTCAACAGACCGTACCGATATCCGCAGCTGGTCTCCTAGGTTAAGAGCCTCTAGTCGATAGAATAATGTAGGTAAGGGAAGTCGGCAAATTAGATCCGTAACTTCGGGATAAGGATTGGATAATAAGATAAAATCAATAAAAAGAAACATTACATATCTTATCGCGGTGAAAGGAATCGCTATGTAACATAAAAAACTGTTTTTCTTGATTTTATGACATTATATTAATCAATTATATAAATACTTGGAACTACCGACTCTGAAGACGCTCTAGAAGAAGTAGAGTGCGGAATTTTGGTATCAATTGAATGAAATTTCCATTACTTTTCCGGCATACGGATTTTTTTTGTAAGCCATTGGGAAAATCCACATTAAAATTATAATTAAATTAAAAATGTTCAAAAAAAAAAAATTAATTAGATAATTAATAAATTGTGATTAAAAAATTGCCGATTTTCTGTACATTTTCCTAACAATAAATTTTTGAAAATAATATATGTTTAACTCTACCTCTTCTAAGATCGTCTTAAGAGTCTAAGTCGGTATAGCCAATATTTGCATACTAAACTGATTAAGAAAATATTTTATTTTTTTTATTTTGTTTAATTTTATATAGAATTAAATAAAAGTAAAATGAAATGTCACATACATACATATTATGTATGCGATTAAGGAAAGATCAAGTGATTATTCGATGTATATGCAAAAAAACTTATAAACCAACAAAAAAAAAAAAAATTAAATAAATAAATAAATAAAGCAACATCAATCAATTATTTTATATTTTTTTCAAAACTTCCGTTAATACTTATTAATTACTTTTATTTATTTTTATTATTTTTTAAAATATATTTTAAACTTCTTCCGTTATTTAAAGTTATTTAAATTAAATCAATATTATTTTTCTAATAACTCAATCAACACAACGTATGTACGTATATATATATATGTTTATGTACTGTAAAATTACATTATTTATTTTTATTACATAATTTATAGTTTAACGATTAATTTATATTATTTTTATACTTTCGCATTAATATTTTATTAATAAATAGATTAAATGTAATATATTTGATTAACGTAAATATATTATATAATATAGAAAATTGTAAAAAAAAAAAAAAAAAAAAAACAATCATTGAAATATTAAAGGGTCTTGTTTAACGAGCTTAAATAAATCACTATTATTTTATTAATTATAAATATGAAAATAATAACAAAGAGTTAATATACTAAGATAATCAACTATAAGAACTTTTACTATTTAATAATTATGAATAAAAAAAAATCTAAATATAAAACCACTAGAACAAAATGACAGTTGCGGCCATAGAATTAGCTAGTGGGTAATCTCACATAAAACTCTCCATCTGATCCATGTATATTTATTTTTGTTTCATCCGAAAATAAAATATTATTTGCATGTTCTGAGCCATACCAAAAGCTAACCGCTTTTTTCGAATCATCTTTGAAATAAAAGACATCTTCGGAATAATCCTTTCAAATAAACTAGCCTCGTTATGTCGATGTCTAACCATTCTTGTGGATACTATTGGTGATGTTTCGACAAAAATTATATCTCTTATCACATTTGCTGTGGGTTCTTTTTTTGTTAGTCAAAATGTCATTTACCAATTCCAAATTAACGCTGCAGAAACTATTTGTCAAAGAGCGATAATTGTTTGTCCACGTCATAATATGAATGACGGTTAATTTTCTGCTCAACTTCGTATTGAGACAAATAATCGCATGTGGAATTTAATGATTAATAAAAATAGAAAATATTGTGGAAAATGGTTTACCGCAATTTTGCATTGTATGACCGCAATTGAAAATAATTGCTTAAAATATGCAAATAACTACATAATTATTTATTAAAAAAAAAAAACTATAGAGTATTATCGTAATATTAAAAAAAAAAAATTAATAGTTTAGAATAGAATAACCATGAAGTTAAGACAATAAAATATTAATAAATTATATCGAATTTGTTATCTCAATAATTGATTAAATAGTTTTTTATACTTTAAAAAAAAAAAAATTGTTTATTATTATAAAATTATAAAAAATAAATATATTGGCAAATTGCCAACATTTGTCCAGTTTTTTTATTTTTTTTTTGTTATTTTCAATAGAAGGTAAACAATGACGGTTTGTTGTATCGAAAAGCACATTAAGATAATTTATATAATAGTGTATATAAAGTTATCATTGGCATTATAAATTTGAAAAGGTGAATTTATTGCCAGTTTTTTTTTTCAATAGAAAATAATAATAGAGTACCAAAAAGCTGCCCCCGAGAATATTTAAAAATGCGATAAACCTAGTTATTTTATATTTGAAAAGTAAATGTAAAATTTAATGGGAATTTACTGCTTATTTACTTAATAATAATAATAATAATTAAAAATTATAGAATTATTAATTTTCATAAATTTTTATTTTTAAAATAACAATAAAAATAATTTAATTGCATAATTTTTTTATTCGGTAAAAATCTGATTAGAATTTTCATAAATTTTTAAGTAGTAGTAAGTTTTTTTTTTTTTTTTTTAAGATTTAACTGACTTAGATTTAGCCTCGGTATTTGGGACGAAATTAGTTTTTATTATGTTTTTTTTTTTTTTGGTTTTTTTTTTTTTAAATAAAAGCCAATTAAAAAAATAAAATGTAAATAATAATTAAGAAATAGCTAATTTCTAAGAATTAGTAATAAGTTTCTTCTATAAAATTTTATACGTTTTTCATTTGCATATAGAATTATTAAAAAAGAAAAAAAAATTAAAAATTATTATCTTATATTAAATTACAACGAAATTTATTATTAAATGTAAACTTTATGTAACACTTACAATACCACCAATACCACAATAAAGGGATAATGATACTAATAAACCAATATGTCCGACAGCTGATTTTATTTGTAATTTTTTCCATCCCTTAATTATACGTAATTTTAGTGGTTCTTTAATTATTATTTTATCTTGTTGTTGATCAAAATGTTTTAATTGTGCAAGAAGTTGTTCACTTGCTTCCTCTTCTGTCATTTCTACTATTTATTTATAAATATATATTTTATCAGTTAAACTTTATTTTTCTTTAAATAAGCATTGTGATACAAAAAAAAAATATATTATAAAATACAAAACACAAAATATATGTTTAGATTACGTTGCAATCAATCACACGTTTTTAATTGACCACATGCTTCTACATGTGAAAAACACAAAATAAATTATTTCCACTTTAATTAGAAAAGTTATTATATTTTCTTAATTTAATTTATTTTAACATTAAATATAAATTACATTAACTGAATAAAAATAAGACGACGAGTTAAATAAAAAATTATTTTCGTCTTTATTATTTAACTGAATACAATACAATGTGATTCATTTGCCAAAGGAAGGCAAAGACCAACTAAATTTTGGTTAAGAAAATTTTTTAGCGATAGGCGAATGTAACAAAAAAGAAAAATCATTTTCATTAAGTATGAAAATTCTATAGAGAAAATTTTGCTGAATTTACTTACCCATATAACATGCTGAAAATTCTCTCTTTTTTTTTTTTTTTTATATATATATCGCATACGATGTTGCAGTGAAATGATTGAGGGGAAATTATAGTTTTGCAGACTCTTTTATTATTATATCTGGTTTTATACAATAAATCCTAAAATATAATCATTATGGATTTGGTTAATTTTGTTAATCCAGTAAAATGCAGGTAATAATTAAATTGCATTTAATTTACTCTTAAAATTTATTTAAAAATTTATGTTTACCTGTTTTTTTCTAGCTTAAGAAAGTGGGAAAATAATTTAAAAAAAAAAACCAAAATACAAACATAAAAAATAGTTTTAAATAGGATTGGCAGGTTTCAAAAGATTTTATTAATTTTTATTATATTTTATGGTCTCAGTAGCAAATCATCTGATTATAATTTGATTGACAAAATTTAAGAATTTGTGATATTATCAAGGATTCTTATCACTTCTTAAAATCATCATTATTATTTAATAACTATTTTAATTCAATTTAATATTATTGATCGTTGATTTTTGTGTTATTATTTTGTTATGAAAAAAAAAAAAACAACGAATTCTAATAATTTAAAACTACTTTATGAGGTCAACTGATAGTTTCATTGAGGTATTTTAAGAATAATTCTAGAAGAATTGAACTACTCCAACAACAATTAATATTAAATTAATATTGATGACGGATTTCAAATTTGTTTTTAACATTAAAAAACAGTTTTGTTTTTTTTTTTTTTTATGTTGATTAAACTTTACTTAAATATATTCACAGGTAATTTCACTTGTATTTTTGAAAAAAAATATATAATTGATGGAAACTGTGAAAACTCATCGTTTAAAAATTTTAATTAATAATGAAGTGTTAATGAATAAAATTGAAAAAAACAAAAAAAATAGCAACTGTTAAATTAATTAATTTTTTTCTATTATAGAAAATTCGATTTTACAAGATTGCAAAAAATATAAAACATTGAAATATAGTTGAACAAAAAAAAACCTAAGGTGGCTGTGGCTGGTAAACAAAAAATACATAAAAAACAATTTTTTTTTTAATATTTATAATATGACTTCCTACTGTTTATATATTTAATATTCACAAAGAATTTGTTATTATTTATTTAATAATTATAATAATATTTATTAATAATAATTTCGTTGTAGAACAATTTTTTATTATTTTTTTTTTTAAATGGACAAAAAAATGAGTATTTCAATAAAGCCAACGACAGATCAAACATCTGAAGATATTGTTCGTCCTGGTTTATATGTTTCTAATAAAAAATGTTTACCAATTATTAAACAAAAATTATTATCAAAAGTTAATAAATTATCATATAAGGAAATAAGAAGGTTTATTATTTAATTTGTTTGTATTCAATTAACTTTTTTTAATTAAAATATAATTTTTAATAGATCACGCATTCCTTATCATGAAGCGAAAATAAAGGAACTCTACGAAGAAGGTTTATCGGGAAGCGGAAGATTATTAGATCAGTTGATTACATTTGAAAAATCAATAAAAGTTCCCGAGGGAAAAATAATACCAAAATTATATAAAGATTATAAATTAATTGAAGAAGTTGTTTCATATTTAAAACAATCGGAAATAAATTTTGTAGCAGGTGAATTAAATACAATAATTATTATTATATTATGATATGATTTTTAATTAAAACGATGTCTTTAATTTATTATATTAAAAAAATGAATTTGTTTTGAGTCTTTTAATATTTTCAATCAAAATAATGTTCTATCCTTATTTTTAAGTTGAATATGTTTCAATATAATTTTCTATGATCTGTACATAAATTAATTAAAAAAAAATTTACATTATACATTTTGAATAGGTAAACTGGATGAACAAATAATTGAATTATTAAATTTAACAAAATATTTAACAAGTACAACTGATAAATTTAATTGGTTAATAGAACAAATATTTTTAATAACATTAAATTTAGCTGTAAATTATAAAATTGATGGAAGATATTTAGAGTCAATTGTTCGTTATTATTATTCAAAATTTTTTTTTGAAAATTTACAAAAATTTAATGAAGCATACATTCAATTAAAATTAACACGCGATTTAGTTATAGGAAAAGATGTAAGTAAAAACTACTTATTATTTAAAAAAAAGAAAGTAATTAACTAGTTTAATTAATATGTGTTGTTTTTGAAAGTGGTTATTAGATGATAAAACATCATTTAATAAAAGTATATGTTTAATTTATTATCAAACATTACTCAAATTATCTAATAGCTTGTGGAAAACGGATAAGGAAAGAGCAATGCAATTAGTAAAGCGTGCTATAAAAATGGCAGAGGAAGGTAAATACATAATTAAAATATTTAATTGAATTGAATATGTTATTGCTTTTAGTTTTGCCACTCTTTATTAATCTTAATTGATTTGCGAATTTTTGTTTTTAAAATAAATTATTATTATTTTTCTTTCATGATTTTTATTACGTATTATATTTACATTAGTTGAAAGTGATTATGGATTAGCCCAATGCTATTTACAGCGTGGTCATCAGTTGTTAGAACGTAAAAATTATGAGGAAGCACTAGATAGTTATATACATTCAATAGCATATGCCACGAAATCATTAAATCCAGAATGTATGTGTAAAGCCGAATACCATATCAGTTATTGTTACAAAGAGTGTGTTTGTGTTTTTAATTTTTAAATTAAATTAATAAAATTATGATTGATAATAATTGTTCGAAAGATTAATTGGTTAAACAATAAATTAATGATAATTTTTTTTATTTTTTTTTTGTTCTATATATACAAGAATGTCAAATACAAAATTATCAGAGAAACATATAAAAATATTGAACAGAATTGCAACAAGCAATAATTTATTTAATTATATTGGTTATGGCAATATGCTATTGGGACAAGTTAATATGCTTTTGGGTAAAACAAAACTAGCTGCACAATCATTAATAAAATCATTAGAAATATTTAATGAATTAAATATGGAGAAAGAATTACGACAAGCTAGATGCTTAGCGGCAATTGCTGTCGGTATATATATATATAAACATATTTATTAATTTTAATAATAAACTAATTTAAAAAGTTAAAGAAAAATATATAAATATTTTTTATTAAAAAATAGCTCAAGAAATAATCACAACATATATAAATATTGTATTAAAATCAGAAAAGGAGACATTGGGTGACAATGAATACATGATGAAATTATTAAAATGGAAAGATTGCCGTAAACAATTTTGGACAGAAGAAAATTTAACTAATTTTGATAATATTACAACATCATCTGATAGATTTTCTATTGATTATTCTGAAATAGATAGTTATAATGACGATGATATATTGATAATGGTAAAGAAAAAAAAAAAAAAATTAATTATTATTTTATTGTGAATATTTTCTTTTTTTTTTTTAATTTATTTATTTAGAAATCAGCAGTAAATGATGTTGAAAATAATTTTGTTAAGATTTGTTTAAATTCAATAAACAATGAAATGATAACAAAAGAAAAAACATTATCAGAAGTTATTGAATGACACGTTAATAAATAAAAAAAAAAAATTAAAAGCAAAATCTTTTTTAACATCCTGAAATATATTTTCTTACAAAATAAATACAATTTACTAGTAGTAATGCGATGCTTAAATTATAGGTAAACAATTTTTATTTATTTATTTAGGTGTCGTTTTTATTGTTGTTTGTCGTGAACCTCATATGTATCTTATTTTATCTAAGATTAACTCATTAAACTCCTTTATTGTCTCAGCTCAATCTTCGAAGCTAAATTTTCATTTCACAAATTAATTTCTTTTAAGTTTTCTTTTCGTCGTATGGATTTAATTTTTTAAAACGCATAGAACACATACTAATACATTATATATCCTAAATTATTTACTAATTAACATTATTTTTAAAATTTATGTATGCGTATGTTGATGTAAAAAAGGTGATGTAGAAAAAACATTGGTGAAGAAAATTGAAGCCATCAATTGACAAAAAGAGATTTATTAAAAATTATAATTAAACCAAATATAATAAAGTTAACGTAAAATAAAATAAATGAGATTTATTACTTCAATAATTGTGTAATACAATAAAATAACAATAAAAAAAAAAATCATGCAATTATGTATTTAATAAATAAAATTGTATTTCAGTTTCTTACACATGTACGTAAAACAATGAAATAATTAAAAAAAAAAAATAAATTCAATAGCTTCCTCTCATCGTCGTCATCCTTATGCATTTTTATTTTATTAATATTTTTCTTTGCTTTCCTTAATGTCCCATACTCTTTGATTTACAAATTTTTTTTTTTTTTTTTTTTTTGAATAACTTCTTTTTTAATTGATTTGAGTTTTAAGAAGTCTGAAGTATCTTATTTAAAAACAAAATTAGAATTAAAATATATATATCAAAAAAAAAAAAAAAACCGCATATAACTAAATTCTTTATATATTGAGAAATTAAACTTATATTATAAAAAGATAACGATTTCATTTGAAATTAAACATAAAAAAAATATATATCTAGTGTTTAATTTTAAAAATATTATCCACAATACTTTTATCAAAATTATATATATTATTTGTTTTTTCTGTATCATCAATATTATCCTCATCTTCGGATATTAATGAACAATTATCCTCTGTAGTTTTATTACTATTTGAATTAACATTTATTTCTTTATCTAATTCATCGTCACTTATTAATGTATCACTGGAATTGCTTAGTAATTTAGTATTTATTTCATTATCAAGTGAATCATTTTTATTTACTATTTCTAATGGCGTTACAACGGTTTCTAACGACGATATTGGTCTCCTTTCTTTTACAACTGTTATTATTTTTTCACTTTGTTTATTTAATTCTTCATCTAAATCAGCAAATATTTTTATTTTTTCTATTGAATTTATATTTTCAATTTCATCAATGGTTTTATGTTCCTTTAATTCCTGGTCAATTTCCTCAAAAATTTTCGATTTTTCCATTTTAAATAATTCAGCATGCATTTTGTTTATATTATTGTCAGCATTTAAAACTGTAACAGTTGAACATGATTGCTGCTGTAAATTATTTACAACACTTGTATCCATATTATCTGTTACAATTTTTAAACTCATTACAATATCTTCATCATTATTATGAATTTTATATAATTCGTTTGTCAATTCTTTCGTCAATAATGACTCATTGTCTCCTGTTGATGGCTCATTTTCAGAATTATTTGTTATATCAGTCATAATATCAGCAATTATTGAATTACTATCAAACGAATTATCTTTTAACAGATCTTCCATTAATTCTCTTGTACCTTTTACATTTTCTATTTCAGTTTCATCTATTTTATTGTTATTGCTTTGAATTAATACATTTGTAAGTGGAGATTTTTTAATACGTTTTGCATGATGTGCTGAAATTGTTTCGGTTGATGGACTCCTTTTTAATCGAGCATTATTTTCATCGGTTTTTAAAAGTTCTATATTAGTTATTGATTCTTGTTTATTAACATTTTCATTTACGTTTATTACTATATCATTGTCTGTTGCTACATTAAAAAATTTCGTATTAATTTGTTGTTTAACGAGCGTAGTTTTGCAATTGTCTGAATTATGTAATTTTTCTTTTTCGTCTTCACATTCTTCTTCTAAAGAGCCGATCTCTGTTTTATCATCATCAAATAAATTAGATTTCACCAAATCATTTTTATTTGTTTCAATATTACTCTGAATTCCCATAACTTTACTTAATATGGATCTTGATGATTTTCGTGATGGAGTTATTTGTACTGAAAAATCTCGTTTAATTCGCTTGCTACTTCTTTCTGGTGTTAATTTAATATCTTTTTCATTTTTATTCTCTATCACTGCTTCATTTTTTGTATTTGATTCACTGTCATCGGTTATACTATCTTTTTTTTCTGTTTCTTTCTCACTTAAATTGATAATTTTCGTCTCTGATGCACAAATATTGTCTTCAATCGCTTGATCTTCAACGTCAGCCAAATTTCTAACTTCCAATTTGGAATTATTAATTGAAAAATCTTTATTTACTTCTTCGCTTAAAGTAGAAGTTAAATTTTTGACATTTTCTAAAGGCTTTTCACTATTATCTTCATCTGATACAGAAATAATTATTTCATCATCGTCGGATATTGTCTCCGTAACTGTATCTTCTTGGATTTTTTCCCAAAGCATACGCAATATTTTTTCATCTTGATTATCCAAATTACTGGGCAGTGCTCCATGTTCAGTGTCCGGTAAAGCAATTGCGTTAATAGTATTATCCGATTCTGCATTATTTAATAAATCAATTTTATTTTTAATACTTGGGAAATAATATCAATACTACCTTTTTCTGTTAATTGATTTACTGACTCGTTTAACTCATCTAATATTTGTGGAGCATCTACGTCAATACATTTTGATTTGTCTTCTTGAGCTATTTCAATAGTATTAGTAATTTCTTCAGCATTAAACACTTCATATTCCTTGGTATCTAAAACTTCAATTTCTCTATTAGCATTAGCATTTAATTAAATATTATATTTTTTAACTGTACCCTTTTCAATGTCTTCATTCAATATTATTTTGTTATCCACAGACTTGGAAATAATTTTAATTTCATTAATTATTTCATCACGAATTTCTATATTTTTTGTCTTGTCTATATTTTTATCTAAAATTACCTTTACTGTTTTAGCATTATCACTATTTATTTTGCATTTAATATTACTTTTACGATTTAATATTTTTTCTTTATTGAATTTTTTTTCATTTGTTTGATTTCGTGTACGTTTACTTGTACGTCGCGTTAATAATTTAGTGGAGACATCATCTGTATGTACATCATTTATATTACCTTTTATTAACTTTCTTGTACAATGTTCTTTTTTTGAATTTACATCATTATAATATTGTTTAGAGCATTTTATTGTTGAATTGCCATGTATTGAAAAATTAGTTGCTACTTTACTAACATTATCAATATGTATTAACTTACTTTCCCATTCAATGTCATTAATAATGTTCTTCAAATAGTTATTATACTTTTCAATTATTTTAATAAAATAAATACATGATGGACAAGCTTCTAAGGAATATGGCGTCTTAAATGCCTAAAAAGAAAAATCTGTTTTTTAGCATTTATTTAATCTTGGATATGAATAATTATAATAACTTTTAAAATCCCAATTTGATTAAAACTATTTTTAATTAAAGAACCGCTTCTATGAATTGTTTCTGTGCTGTCGCAACCAAAGCAGGATCGCTTCTCTAAACTATCAAATTTGGTTAGAATATTTGTATAGAAATTTGCCATTTGATTAATATTATAAAAGCATTTACAACATATATCATATTGTATAATATGAGTCTGTAAATATTGAAATAATTAATAAAAGAAATAAAAAAAAAATTTATACCAAAAAATAATAACAAACAAATCTTACCAAATCGTCTGCTTTAATATCGAAAAGAAATTTTATTTGATTTAAAATTTCTGTTGATTTCTGACATATTTTATATTTGTGCTTTTTACATATATAACAATTTTTATTTTTATTGTTTTTATTGCTTGCGTAAATATCCATTTTGACTTTATTATTTAGTATGTATGTTTGTAAGCCAAAAAAAAATGGATTTGCTTGCAATTTTAATTTAGCGGGAAATAAAGTTATTAGTTATTTTTTTAAAATTAATTCTGATTTTTTTTCATATAATCACTATATAAAAGATTTAACATTTAGTTATCTTGAATGTTAAATTAATAAACATTAAATAAAACAAATATATAAAATATTATTATTCCGCACTATTTTAATATAAAAATGTTTGTATAGTAAAATAAATGTGTTGATAGGTGTTTATGAATACACTGAACTTAAAATAAATCGATTAAGTTGAATTGGATCTAAAACGACTGATTATATCATTGTTACCAATTTTCAGCATTTTCGAAGAATCGGTTTATGTTGTACTAGATTTTAACTGGAATCCTAATGTTTTTCAGTACAACTATTATATACATTATCGGAATTTCATTTTAAATTATTATTCAATATTTGTTTAATTAATATTAAAACACTCCAGTTAACGATAACACCGGGTAGTTCACTTTTGTCGTTACATTTTTTTCTACTATAAACTATAAAATGAGTCAATTTATGAGTTTACATTACACATTATCTGTTGTGTATACTTTTAGAAAGCTGTTAACTTCCGTTACAATTTTGTTATTTTAGCTTTTAAAAAATATATTCGTAAGTTTCGACAAAAATTAATTGAATATTAAAGGAGCAAGAAATATTTCAAAACATAATTAAGACAAAATTATCGTACTATTATAGCGCTAAATTTCTACTATAAAGTAGAGACTAAATTGTGCCAGTAATTAAGGTCCAATCATAATTAAAAATTATACACCTGACATTTATTTAAATGTTGATTTCCGAATCACAGATAGAAAAATTCTGAGTTAATTACTCCTTAATTACACTCAAAAGATAAATATCGTTGCATACACTCATACGACATTTGCATAAAACGAATAATGCGAGAACTAGAGTTTGACATATACATTTTTCGATAAATATAATAAATTATAAATAAGGTTATGTGCAGATTAAAATTTTTATTAATAAAATTCTATTAATTTATTTAATAATAAAGCAAATATAAAATATTAGATAAATTAAAATACATATAATTAGTTTTTAATTGTGTTAATGGATAAATTGTAATTAATTTTTACTTTTCTTTCTTTTTAATTTTTTTTTTACTTTACTAACAAATTGCTTCATCTTTTCAGTTTCTGTGTCTGATAAAGTTTCAACGATTGATGCTTTTTTAACTGAAGGACGTATTCTAGTTTTATTTATTGGTTGGACAGCTGTAGCCACAATACTACTGGTTTTAAATTTATTGTGGTGATAGTTATTGTGTTTGTTATGAACTTTTTGTTGAGCTGTACTTGTTGCAATTGCTGGACTTAAGCAGGGACTAGATAAATTATTGGTATTCAAATTTGTTGTTCCTATTACAGTTGAAGTGGTAGCCTGTACTATAGCTGAACAATTTGGCGTTCTGCTATTAATATTATAAGAAGCTGAACGTGCATTTCTTGTTTTGGAAGTTTTTGTAAGGTGAGTTATTATTTCTGAAGTTTCAACAATTCTACCAATTGATAAACGATTTTTCTTTTTATAATTTATATTCTCATCTGTTACTACGGCAATATCAGTCTTATTTATTTTCTTTTTATAATTTTTACGTAATTTTGTTTTTTCAAATAATCCAATTTTTAAACGTTCTGTTATTGTTGTTAATTTTGATAATTTATTTTTATTATTTGTCTTTAATGCTACATCATAATCCTGTGAGTGTTGTACTTTTTTAGTATTTGCTTTAATTTCATTATTTTGCAATGCAGCTAATTTTTGAGAACATGCACTACAAATGGTAAAATTATTTTTTATTATTTATTTTAATATTTTAAATTTAAAAAATTACTTTAATAAAGCATCACTATCATAGTTCTGGAATTTGTATAATGGTGGTATACCCCATGATAAAGGACGTGAACGATCAATATTTGTATCTGAACTAGTCCCTGTCCATATTTGACGCTTTAATGATAATTTTAATTGTAGATTTTCCGCAATGTTATAATGAAAGGAATCCGTATTGTAGTTTATTCTGCAATTATTTAAAAAAATACTTTTTGTTAATATCAAAATTGGTATCTCAGATTATAGATATAATAAAATATACTTCGATGACGTAATATTTTTATTAAAATTGTGCCAAGATTTTGTACGTCTATTGGCTCTAATTGGTGGAAATTCTGTTGCAACATTTAGTTGATTTTTTTGTTGGTTTGCTATTATTTGGTCGTTATCAATGATACCATTTTCATTAATACCATCATCTTTTTGCTAAAAAAAAAAAAAAAAAAAAAATAAAATTAAAATCTTTAATTGCTTAATAAATATATAATATTGTTTACTCACTTTTGCTGGTGTTATTATTAATTCTGGAGGCATTTTCAAAATCGAATTAACATTTCCTGTATTTGCACTTAATATTTTAGTCTTACTTAAAAATTCATTTCGTATTATATTTTTATATATTCTTGGTGCATTATCATAGACATCATGATCTAATTCTATTTCATCGTCTGTTGAATTATTGAAATAATTTAAATTAAAATCATTCGCAGGATCAGATGTTGGCAAGTCTAATACTGAACGTACCTAAAATTATATAATATAAATAAAAATAAGTAATAATAATTTTTTTTTTATATATATATTATTTTATAAATACATTTTTATTTTTTTTAAGTTGATGCTGCCCTGTTGATTGGATTTTAGTTTTTATTTTTTTTCCCTAAAAAATTTAAAATTTAATTTTCATTAATTTCTATTATAATGTTATAAAAATTGATTACAAACAGAAAATTATATAATAAATTATGTTAATAGCGATAAAGAGGATAAATTTTTAAAAAGCTTGTCCGTTTTCATTTAAAAAAGGTAAATCACATTTAGTTTACCTTCTTTACTTTAGCAATTTGTATTGTGGATTTGAGTTCTTTTTTTTCATTATTATTATTATTATTGTTATTATTATTGTTATTATTATTATTATTATTATTATTAGTATTATTAGTATTGTTTTGTCTTTTCTTTACATTTTTCTTCTTTTTTAAAATTTTAATAAATAATAAGTTAAAATAAATAGATTAATATAATATTTAAAAGGAAAATAGTGGTACCTTTTTGCGACTATCAATTAAAACTGGTGACGATGGTGGCACTTTAAAAGGCTGACAGCACGGTCCTTCTTGTTTATGATGACGAATCTTGCCTTCATTATCACTGCTAGAACTAGTGTCGCCATCATCACTAAAAATAAAAATAAATATACATAAAATCATCAATTGATATAATTAATTCTATTCTATTCTATTCTAAGGATAATTATTTTCGTGAATTAAAAAATATTGTGCATTATACAGTTTTTTTGTTTTTTGTTTTGTTTTTTTTTTCTGTTTCAAATGTCAAATGATAGAAGAAACGTAAAATAAACTGTCATTGCAATTAAGAAATTATTTTAATTTATTTTCTTTATTTATTATTATTATTTTTTTAATTTTTTTTTTTTTTTTTTTAATAATTTTTAATTATAGAAATTTTATGAGTCAATTTACGTAACAATTTATTATAAAATAAAAAATTCAACAAACAATAATATAACATTATTTTTTTTTTTATATGGAAAAAGGTGAAATAAATTTTTTAAAACATTTTTTTAAACCATTTTCGAAAACGATTAAAGAATTTTTTTTTATGACGTCTCTGATGTGATGAAGTACAATTCTTTATTTGAGAACTAGTATAATAAAGATCTGTATCGTAGTTATTTCTATTAATATCTTCATCGTCCTCTTCATAATCATCATCATATTTATTTGTGTCACTTAAATTTGATTCACCGTCATTAAAATATTCCGAGCCAACTTCTGTTGTTAAAAAATCAGTTTCTTCATAATCATCACTATTATCAATATTTACTTGTTGCTCATTATCAACTTTGAACACTGTATCATAATTTTGTACTGATTGAAATTTTTCTTCAAAATCTATTTGTTGTTCTTTATCAATTTTTTTCTCTATTACATTGCATTGCTGCTGTTTATCGAATTTATTATTTTTAATTTGTTGTTGTTGTTGTTGTTGTTGTTGTTTATCGAAGTTTTTAAAAATTTCTGTTTGCTGTCTAGAATTTGTTTTTTTCATAATTTTAAATTTTGGTTCTTTGCAAATTTTATTATTTATTTTATATGTTCTTAATTTTTTTTTACAAGAATATTCTGGTTGCTGTGGTTGTTGTTCTTGTTGTTGTAATATTTTTAATTTTTCTTTACTGTTAAATTTTTAGGTAATTTCGAAGTTATTATTTAATTTTAACATAAAAAGAAATAATGAAATAAGGAAGAAATATTGATTTATTAACAAAAGAGTAAAAGTTTTATCAGAACTATCAAAAATAAAATAAATAAATAATAAAAAATATTTTTTTTACATATATAATATATATATATAAAAATATATATGTATTTAAAAATCGCACTTTAGTGTGTGAAGTTACGAAAAATAAAAATAAATAAATTTATTTAAAATTATAATTTTTAATAGATTATTATTTTGGTTACCTAGAATAATCAGATAATGGAATATTTAATGGTTCATCAGCACTAGATCCTTCTTTCAATAATCTTGTTAATATTTTATTACGCAATTTTTCCTAGAGTTTAAAAATGTTATTAGATATGATATAATTAAAAAAATATATTAATAAATAGAAAATAAAAAGCGTTTTTTTTAAATGTGCTAAAAAATAATAAAAGTCATTGAAATGAATAGAAAAATAATGATTTTTCAAAAGCGGTTTTTAATATTTTTTTTTTTTATTATAACAAATGGTATATATATATATTTATATATATATATATATTAACTTTCAGGTACTTATTTTTTACTTTAAAGATAAAATGGTTAAAAATAAATACCAAAAAAAAAAAGGAAAAAAAAAATACATAAACTCTAAGCACTATATATTGTAATTTATATAGAATTCTAATTAAAATACATCAATTAAAACGTGAAATATTATTTATTTATTTTTTTTTTATTTATTTATAAATGTTCTCCTAAAATTATTAACATTTATATAAAATCTATTAAATTCAAGTCTACGTTTGCATTAAAAAAAAAAAAAAAAAAGCATATAAATAATAATTATACAAATTTATGTGACAAATGTATGCTTATATAAAAAATTTAATGAAAAATATTGAATAATTGTTTCTAAATATAATTTCTAATAATTTTTAAAATAATATGAAAATAAATAATAATAAATGTGCTCTTTAAATTTATTATATTAAAATTACTACTTATAAAATTAAAACTATTATATAATATAAATTTATACGTCGTAATGCGTTTATTGTATTTTTTAGCAGAGATGGTCATCATAAAAATGTTTATTATGTAATTTTATTTTTTTTTGTAATAATAATAATAATAATAATAATTATATTTTTAATAAATTAACAGAAAAATTGTTAAAAAAAAAAATTAGTTTTAAACAAATCAGATCAATAATAAAAAAGCTTAAAAATAATATATAAAAAAAAAAAAAAGAAAAAAGAAGAAAAATACGCGAAATTTTTATATATTATTTTCTCGTGGATTCTATTAGTTAACTAACAATAGTTCCATTTTGTATGATTTTAAATGATTCTTCCTCTGCTAATTTTTTAGCCGCTTTTGCTGCTTTACGCAATTTACGTTCACGTTTACGTATTTTTTTTAATTGTCTATGACTTTTATTTACTTTAACTGGATTCTCATCATAATAATCCATTAATGTTTCACAAAAGGCACGTCCCAAATGTTCATAATCCTTAAATATATAATTTAAATTTACATAGTTTACAAGTTTAAGAAAAAAAATAAAAACATGTATTTTACCGCAGTAGCAAAATGTGTTCCAGTACGGGCACCTATTGTTGAACCACCAAATGATGCCTCTAATGTATAACTATTTGTTATGCCCAACATCCATACAACAATACGGCCTGTACCTTCTTTATTCTTTTGTACTTTAAATTTACAATTTTCAAAGGAAAACTAATGAAAACATAAATAATAGATAAATATAAAATATTACTGTTGGCTATACGATATGTACCTTGTCAGCAACATTCTTGTGAAGCATCAAAGGAAATATTTGTTCAAGTAAACGTTTATCTGCAAATCTTCTATTTTCACATCCATATATAAAAATGTTATGCTTACGCGAATGTGCATGCATATCACAGTACATAGCAACTCCACATTCATCCATCAGTCTTCAATTATAACAAAAAAAAAAAAAAAAAAATTGATCAAAATTACATAAATTTGCAAACAAAATGAAAAAAAAAAAAAAAACCTTTTTATCATTGCTTTAGTATACCATATAGATGGATAAGTTTCCCTAATAACAGTTCTATATTGTCTATTTAAATCTTTCCCAGTTAAAGAACTTCTTGTGTTTCCCACAATAACACCATCCGGATTTAACATTGGTATCAATTTAAATATAAATTTATGTCGTAAACGTTTTGCTGCAAATGATTCACCAGTTATAAAATCCATAAAACCTTTCATCATCCATGATGCTGGTGTCTCCCCAGGATGAACTCTAGCAGTGACAACAACTGCACGTTTCTTCTATAATAGTCATTTTTTATTAATTAATAATATATTTATTATGGTTCTATGGATGGATTTGCAAATACCTTATTTGTATCTTCATCTGTTTGTGGTGCTGTTATTGTCAAATAATAAACATTATTGCCTGCTAATGAACGACATAATAAACGTAATTTACAAAATTTCGATTTAATTGGATGTTTTTGTATTTCCATTAAATAATCCTTAAAAAGAAGACAATCAAAAAATGAAGAATAATGATTATGTTTTTTTTTTTTTTTTTTCTTACTTGTAAATCTGAATATGTATAAGGATAACTATGAGCTATATATACAGTATCATTATCATAAGGAAATTCAATATTAAATGTTAACGTATATGATCCACTCTCTTCATCTTCTTCTGTTGAAGACCTTTTTGAAATAAATTTTTTTTTATTATCTATTTTTTCTGTTTAAATTAGTTTACGAATATAATTAAAGTATATATATATATATATATGCTAACAAATATGCTAGAAAGAACTTTTTGTAGTACTTATATGCATGCAGTAATTTAATATGAATATATTTTAATTTATATAGCAGCTTCGATAATATATAAATATTTTTAGAAATTAAATTATTAAGTATGCGTTGCAGGCTGTCATTACAAATAATTTTATATATAAATTATGATTAATTTAATCATAATGAAATGTGTATAGAAACAAAAAGAAAAAAAAATAAAAGTAATGCACGTTGAAAATGTAAATAATAAAAAATAAATATATATATATATATATTATAATAATAATAAAGAATAAATACATACAAATTATCATCATTGCGATAATATGAAATGTTATCACCACATCTACGCCAACCAATTTTATTATTTTTTGAATCAGTTGTTGAATACATTAATGGTCGCATACCTTCATTATATAAACTATCAGATTTAAATAAATTTACTATTGATAATCTGTGGAATTATGAAAATATTTATTAATACAATTATTTATTCGGTTTTTTAAAATTTCTATATATTATTATAATAATAATAATTTTAAATAAAAACAAAATAATGTTAACAATAAATAATTAAAGTATTTTTTTTTTTTTTTTTTTTTTTTTTTTTTACAACCAACCTATATACTGTGTTTTTTTTTGTATTTTTTATTCTAAAATAAAACCATTGCGTATGACGATTTGTATATAAATCTGGTCTTAGATATAATTCATAATAAAATTGTGTTATTTTCACAGCCTTTGATAAGTTACCAGATTCAAATCTTGATTCAAATAGTAAATCATTTATATCATTATTTGGATGTGTATTCATTATATATTTTGAACCACCAACACTTGATCGACTAAACTGTGATAATTGTATAGAATTTAATGATTTATTTATTTTTAATTCATTTAATTTTAATTTTATATTATTATTATTATCTAAATAAAATAAATTTGGTTGAGTTTTGGATTTACTTAATACTAAAGGATTATTATTCTCTTTTTCATCATTATCAATAATATCTTTATTATGATATTCTTTATTGTTATTATTATTATTATTATTATTATTATTATTAATATTATTATTATTATTTATATCATCATCATCATTATCATCATCATCATCATCATCTTCATCATCATCATCATTTTTCTCGTTACTTTTTTTATTAATAACAATTAGTTTATTGTCAATAATATTTTCCTCTTCACTATTCTTATAATTTTCATTACAATATTTTTTTTTTACATTTTTTTCTTCAAAAATTTGATTGCTATTATTATTTAATTCATTGAAATTATCATCTGTTAATAATTCAGTTGTATTTATTGATGATTCTTCTGATTTATTTCTATTTTTTGATGATGACTATGAATTATAAACAACACAACAAATAAAAAAAATAAAATAAAAAAAAAATGATAAAAGAAATCATAAAGAACAAAATATAACATTATAATATTAATTTAAATTATTTTTAAAATTATTATTATTAATAAATTGTAAAAAAAAAAAGTCACAAAATTTGTCGATGGTTAATATATATTTATATATTATTTAATTTTGGATTAGGTGTTATTAAAACAAATTAAGGTGTTAAAACTATTAATTTAATAAAAAAAAAATTCTATTTAATATATATATGTTATATACTACCATTATAAAATTAGATATATTAAACATAAATCTCCCGCCAATATAAAAATGATTGTCTTTACGATATGACGACTATACTCAATAAAAAATAAAATTTCTTTAACCCCAATTATATTCTGGATACTTATTTTAAAAACTTGTAGCTAGATAGTGATGTATTAAATGTATATATTCTGAAAAAGGATTTTATTAATTGATTATAGAGAAAATAATAATTAATTTTATTTCACCACATTTACACATCATTGCAGATTTTTGTTTATAAAAAAAAGAAGAAAATGTAACAGTTTGCGATAATATGTTTGCCGAAAAATAATTATAATAAATAAAACATTAGTTATCGTATCACAAAATAAATATTAAAAAAAGTTTGTTTTCGTTTATGAATATTACTAAAAATAATAATTATATTGAAACAATTTGTTTTTAGAAGGTATTTTTTTTTTATCTAAATTGCGGTTATAATTTCGGTAGCATAATTAAGCCTTGAATTGAGGATAAGATAGAGTACGATTAATAACTAAATATAAATAGCAAAGTGTTGTTTTCTTATGCATAAAACACATTAATGTTTGTTTTGTTTTTTTTTTTTTTTTTTTTTTAACGAAATATTTCAATGTTAAAAAGAAAATGTAATTAAATAATGTGTCCTTTTTGATTAATTTATAAATTAATTACAAAAAGAAAGAAAAATAAATAATTATGTGAGAGACGTAGAAAAATAAAAACTGATGTGCATATATGTTGTGAATATAATTTTTTTTTTAATTTTTGTTGTAAACTACATAATTAATAATAATAAAAATTGTTGCTTTAATTGTTTTTCTAATTATCATAAATTATAATTAATTTAGAATTGGCAGACTTTTGGCAAAATTACAATAAATTTAATTTTCTTCTTTTTATTTGTTTTAAAAATTAATTAAAAAAAAAAAAAATATAAATAAATATGAGTTAGTATTTAGTTAGTTATTAGTTTTTTTTTTTTTTTATGTATTTTGAGAATATTGATAAAATGGATTAAAACATTTGGGAACAGATGTGTTATTATATAAATTATATTGTAAAAATGTTTAACTAAAAACTCACATAGTTAACAGCACTTATAGGATTATAGTTAAAAACAACGATACCATTTTCTTCGCCAACGGGTCTAGGCTGTAATTCTTTACCAGTTATTTTATAATATAATTCAGGTGTTTCTGGAGTATAGTCAATGTGATAAATCCGTTCATCCAAAACCTAAAATGGAATCAATTATGATTAACATTATCGTTTAAATAATTATTAATTATTAAAATAATAAAATATATATTAATCCAATGTTTTATTTATTATCACACCATTAATTTATTTTAAAGTGAATTAATATTTAAAGTTAAATAAATTAAATAAATAAAATCCCTTTGCCATATATGACCTAAAAAAATTATTAAATATTTTTTTTGTTTAAACAAATATACAAAAATTAATATATTTTTTTTTTTTTTTTTTGGTTTGCTAGTTAGCAGCAGTGATATGTCAAACCATTTTTCGTTTGGTCAAAATTAATATAAATTACATGTCTTAATTTATGATACCTTGAAAAATCAAGGATCTAAAACTATCTTTTACTAAAACTATAAAAATAAATATAAATTTTATGCCAGGATTTCTATATGTTCCATATACAAACATGACGACATATATCTATCTTTTTAAACAAATTTCTATTTCTTATTTTATTTACATGTATTAAATTATTTAGTTTTTTTTCTTTTCTTTTAATTTAATATTCTTGTTGTTAGTTTTAAAAATAAATGTTCCTTGTCGCGAAATAAATGTTAAAATAGCATAAACACAACATGGGCGAAGAAATTGTTATTCATTTTCATTTTCATCAAAACAAGATAAACAAAACAGGAAGGAATTAAAATATTTTTGTATCTTTTATTTGATATTTGGGTATTATGTTACATATTTTTTAATGTCTAACGACTAACGTCTATCATTTTATTTTTATTATTATTTTATTTTTGCTGTTGAAATTTTATAAAACAAAAAAAAAAAAAAAAAAAACATAAATTTATTTCAGCTACATTAATTTTAATTTAAAAATTATCAAAGTGATATTATTATGCTCGGTCAAATTAGATGAAATATAAATTACATTAATAAATCAATTATTATAAAATGAATATTCCTTTATTACTTATCCTGCATATAATAATAATAATAAAACAATAATATATATTCTAGTTTGTTGGTGATTTGTTTAGTGATATGATATTGAGGACTTTTGTTGAATTTAATGAAAGAATAATGTTTTCTATGTTTATATATTTATTTATTTATTTTGATATTCAATGTGTCTCTCTCTCTTCACACCCACAACATTTATAATTTTGTATAAAAAATTCTGTGTTTGTGGTGGTCGTGGTGATGTTTATAAATAAAAGTAATATTAAATTTGAATCAAAAAAAAAGTTATTGAAAAAAAAAAATCTCCTTTTTTCATAAAGAAATTACAATATACAAATAGAAATCTTAACAATCATCATACAAACCATTATTATGCTTCAGATATATACGATACGATAATTATTTTCAAAAAAAAAAAGCTTAAAGCAGAAACTTAAACATAATCTATTGTAAAACACGTTAAAATTTTATCTTGATCAAAAAAAAAAAAAAAAGAAGAATTTTTAATTAATTATAGATAACTATATAATGCATGTGAGATAATTGTAGTGATTATAACAAAATTTATTTTTATTTGATAAAAATAGATTGAGTATATAAAATAAAAGTAAATTAATTAATTAATTAATTATATATAATTGTGTTTATTTTGTACATGACAAAATAAATAAACAGCCAGCATTTAAATTATTTAGTACAAGGAATTAAATATATATAATCTTTTATATATATATATATAAAAAAAAAGAAAATTATTTTTTAATTTACCTGACATTCTGATGGCCATCTGGCCGCCTGTTGTGGACAGTCATAATCTCTTTCTTTAGGCAATGCGAATAAATCGCGTGGCTCCTTTAAACGTGCAACAGGACGTAATGTCCTTGCATCTGTATTAACCTCCAGTTGTGTGGTTTTTAAACTGTTTGCTAAAAAGCTTCCCAAGTAACCTTAATAATAAAATAATAATTAATTAAAATAATAATAATTAAAAGTTATATAAATATAATTTTATAATTGAAAATTTCAAAAAAAAATTTCTTTATCCTTTAATTTACATACCAATTTCTTTTTTTTTATTTTTTATTATTATTATTATTATTATTATTATTATTTATATAATATACAAACTTTTTTTTTTTTAAATAAATTATTAAAGTTATCAAAAATTCAATATTAAAAATTATTAATTCTAAACAAACCAACTAAACACATCGAAATATAAAAACAGACTAATTTTCACATTTTTTTATTTTATTTTTTATATATATAAAAAAAAGAAAAAAAGAAAAGAAAAGAAAAATTAAAAAAGAGAAGAGCAGTAACGGTTTTTTTTTTTTTCATTTATACAGTTACAATATTTTAATAATTTTCTTTTCTTACATTTTTATACATCGAAATATAGCAATGCAATGCAGTGTGAATATCTAAAGTTCTCTTAAATTTTCTCACTTATATCAATACTCCGTATAAATTCGCACGGCACCGCAAAAATTATATCAACTCAAAATCCATTGAAATTCTCAATTTTTACCAGCAAGCAAAGAGAAGAAAAAAAAAAATTATAATAATAAAATACGTGTGATACGTTATTTATTAAATTTTAAACCATTGGTAATTCTATTAAAAATTGAATTTAATTTATAAAAACAAGACGGTTTTTAAACGTTAACTGTTTGTGTGTTGTAATTAGTGTAATAAAGTTGTAAGAAAACATTAAGAGATATATTAAATAACATCAAAAAGCAGCATTCAGAGAATTTTCTTTTCTTTTCTTTTGTTTTGTTTTTTAATTAACGGCATATAAACACATAACAAGGAAAAAGGATAAAGTGAGTATACACACACATAGGCTCTGTAAAAAGAGAAGAATTAATTTCTGTGTAAGTTTTAAGAGATGTGGAAAATTCGAAAATTGTCAAATGATTTTTTAATAATAAAATAATATAATTTTATATTAATATGCATCATTATTACAATATTATAAATATTCAGACTAAACTCTTAATTAATCCGGTGCATTATTATTACTTTTATTATTATTTATGTATGTATTATGTTTAACTTAGTGTTCTGCCAAAATCAAAGTTAAGATGGTGTTAGATTCTTTAATTTGTTTGTTTTTCTTTCTACACCAATAAATTTTATAGAATTATAATTTGTCTTAAATGTATTAGTATTTTTATCTTATTTCATTTAAAAATTATTATATTATGTCATTTATTCAAACAAATAAACAGCTGACAACAGTAAAAGTTGTGTGGGTGGTGTGTGTGTGTGTATCTATGTCAGTTTTTAAATTAATCGAAAAATTTAAATAAGTCTTTCATTCATCGGAACATAAAAATATAATAAAAAGGAAAGAATAACAAAAATATATATATATTTTATTATTTTTAATTAACAATTTAAAATAGATCCATGTACCGTCATTTCACTAAATATAATTCAGATTATTATATAAAAAAGTAACCAAAACCAACCAACCTTTACTACTAGTTAAATGACATATTGGAAATAATTGTGCTTGTAAGTTTTTAACACGTTCACTATCAAAATTAAAGCTGCTTCCACAGTTGTAACTCCAGTGCATACCTCTTTATTATTATTTTTTTATTTTTTTTTTTTATTTTTTTTTAAGATTATATATCACTTTAATTTATCCTAATTTTATTTATTATTTGTTTACATTAAATTCAAAATTTTAGTTAAAAATGAAAAGAGAAACTCTAATTAAATAAAATTAAAAGAAAACACTGTGATGGTTGCGTTGATTAGTAGTTTTTCGTGAAAAGTAAAACTAAATAATATTTGTCTTTTTTATTAAAGGTAGAATAAAAGGTAGGTAGAATAAAATCAACAAACGTTATACATAAAATAATAATATGTATAAATTTATTGAACAAAATATATATTATTTTTTTATGAAAAGTTAATCTATAATTTAATAGGGTGTATCAATACGACATCAATAAAACATTTAAAAAGTTATTCATTTTTTTTTATTTACACATATACTACTAATTCTACTGTTAAATTTAGTTAATTACTATTTTGTAATTTAATAAATAAAATATTATTTAAAAAAAAAAAAAAAAAAAAAAAACAAACATAAATAATTTTTATGTTACCCTATATTTATATACCAATTACAGTGTTGTCATATAAAAAAAAAAAAAAAAAAATTGTTTACTATTTATAAAAAATTAAAAAAACAAAAAATGATCACATATTATTTCTTTTGTCTTAACTATATAGTTTTATTAATTAATTATATTTTAAATAAAAATATATATATATATATAATAAATTGATTAATTTAACTGAATAAATTTAAGTAGCAACAACACCAACAAAAAAAGTTACCGATTGATTGATGCCTTTAAATTTATGCTTTTCTATAATTGTTATTTT
This sequence comes from Ptychoptera albimana, assembly GCA_961205885.1. Classification (NCBI taxonomy): domain Eukaryota; kingdom Metazoa; phylum Arthropoda; class Insecta; order Diptera; family Ptychopteridae; genus Ptychoptera; species Ptychoptera albimana. Next base: position 28,113,463 of record OY540802.1, on the reverse strand, counting down.
TTATAATTGAAAACTTATTTCTTTGTAAACATATTTTATATTTAGTAGTTATTGATTTATTGTTTTCTTATAATATTGTTGATATATTATTAAAAAGGAAATCATAACAGAATTTATATATACAAAAAAAAAAATTAAAGGTGATATTAAACATATAAGAAATTCACAACAATAATATTGATACCTTTTAAAAAAATATATCAACGTTTTTTTTTATATAAAAAAATGTTGCTAAGCAATATAATAAAACTGTTTTATAAAAAGTAAAATGTAATCGTTATATTACCATAGTAAAAATTTAAACAAAATAACCCATCCCCATATACTGAACCGATTAGTTCCCAGAAATTTGTACATTAAATCGAATTTTCCATTTATAAACATATAGAATAATCACAATTCGTCCTAGCTTATAAAAAACTGTCGTAAAATATTTTATTTATTTAATTTATTAAATCTTAATAACGTATGACTCGCTTCTGATGGGGATTCTATTATTTAGGTATCGAACTCTGTTAATTGCATTAGCATTAGTTATTTTAATCTTAAGTAAAAACGTAGAAACACTTTAAAAAACCATTTTTTCATTGATTTGGTTTGGTTATGGAATCCTTCAATATATGTTAAAGGATCAGATTGTTACTTTCAATTCAGTTTCTCCACATGGCACTCCTCCACTAAAGAAAGTTTCATGAGCTACCACAAAAACTGAACTAAAATACCAACAAAAAAGAAAAGAGAAAAATATTACTTTTATATTCGAATTAATAAATAGAAATTAAATTAAAATCTGCCATTATGCTTAAATACTATAATTTATTTTTTAATTAGAGGTATAATATTAATTAAACAAAGAGTGTTATATTATGCATACGAAACAAAGTTTTATTATAATAGAAATTTACTAGTTTAATAAACCGAATCAAACATTTTAAAATGATTGTTGTTTCAATTAGTTTTTTTTTTCTAGATATAGATTATTTTATAAAAATTTATTGTGAGGAAAATGAAATGAAAATTGGAAAATTTTTTTAATCACAATTTATTAATTAGATTATCCTTTATCTAATTAATTTTTTTTTCGCACAATTTTAACTTAATTATTTTTTTACGGATTTTCCCAAACGTTTACACAAAAAAAAAATGGTTTTTCCGATTGCCGGGAAAAGTAATGGGAATTTTTTTTTTGGGGCATACAGATTTTCATAACAGTTTTTTACTATCTTTCAATTGATACCAAATTCCACCTTCTACTCCTTCTAGATCTTATTGAGAGTCTAAGTTCGGTATAGCCAACGCAGGTTATATATACTTTTCGCTGGTTTTTTAAACACACAAATAGAAAGTATTTTTTTGTTTTGTCTAATTTAAAACATTATTTAAATTAAAAAAACAATAATGTTAAAACATAAAAAAAAAAAAAAATATTTTATAATATAAGACACACAATATTAAATAACAAAAATGCTAATTACATTTTTTTTTTTTAAAAAAATGTTAACTACAAAAATAATTATGTTAATGTTAATTAATTTAAAAAAAATGACAAAAATGTGACAATTTGGTGAAAGATTTATGTACCAAAAAAAAAAAAAATAAATAAATAATAAATAAATAAACATAATAATATTTAATTTCAACTAAAAACTAATAAACGCGTAAATAAGTTAGTTAAAACAAACACCATCTACTCTTTTTTTTTTTTGATTTAAATCTAAACTATAATTATGTAAAATAAGGAAAAATTCCATAAGAAATTTTCATTCACAAAATTTACTGTCTTAATGTTTTTTTTTTTTTTATATTCTTATCTTTCTTATCTTTCGAGAAATCTTATCTTTGGTGAAGTCACATAAAATTAAATGCATATTAATAATTGTTTGATGAATGAATATTATGGATCTTTCGTTATTTTGATATTGCTTTGATATTTTTTAGTTACTGCTAAATTACACACACACACACACACACACACACACACACACACACACATATTTTTTATAATTATTTAATATAAATAATTAAAATAATAAAAGCAATACATTTTTTGTTTAAACATTTGTAAACAATCAAATGCCAATTTTAAAAATACACATAAAATTGCTTAATAATTTTTTTTTTTTTTTATTTTATTTATTTTTATATACGAAATAAATTTATATTATTTATTTATTTATTTATATTTTTATATTTTTATATCTTACCTCCATTGTGATTTTCATTTAATGGTGCATCCATTATTTATGAATATTTATTTAATTATTCCTAGACAGCATTATTAATTATTCTTCCGATTAAAATTAAAAAGAACATTTATCTAGAAAGTTTTTTTTTTTTTTGTAATTAATTAACAACAAACATTTACAAACTATTACTGTTTTGAAAAATAATAAATGATAATAAATTGTAAATTATGTAAAAAAGTTTCAACACTCATTATTATTGTGGAAAATAATTTTCCTTTATTTTATTTTATTTTATTTATTTTTTTTAATGTTTTTTAAACAACAAATTTGACTAAACTAAATAAAATTTTCTAAGATTGTAAATGCTAAAAAGAAATAACTAAAAAAAAAAAAAAACTAAAGAAATTCTCATCGTTGAGTTTTTTATTATTATTATTATTATTTTATTTATTTGATTGTTTTTCGTTTATATTTGTTATTATTATTGCAATCCAAAAAAAGAAAAAAAAAAGAATAAAAAGAATAGCGAAATACCGAAGTATTTGTATATATATATGCTTTGTTTAAAAATAGTATCTTAATAATCTATATTTTTCTATTAATATATTTTTCAAATACTACACGTTTTTTAATAAAAACGTAAAATAAATAAAAATAATTTAATATATAGATAATAATACTGTATTAAATATTTTCCCTTTTTTTGAATAGTGTTTCATTTTTCTTTTCTTTTCTTTTTTTACTTCAATAATAACGATTAATCTTAAACGTTTACAGAAAATTGGTTTATTCTTAGTAAAAGTTTGTTTATTTTAGTATTAATGCTTTACAAACTTTTTATATAAATATATTATATATAATATGTTATAGCGTAATAGAACGTAGACTCTCAAGACGATCTAGAAGAAGTAGAGAGTGGAATTTGGTGGTATCAATTGAAAGATAGTAAAAAACTGTATTGAATACCTGGTATGCCCCAAATATAGATTATTTTTAAAAATTTATTGTGAGGAAAATTGAAATGAAAATTGGAAAATTTTTAATCACAATTTATTAATTAGTCTATCCTTTATCTAATTAATTTTTTTTTTCGCACATTTTTGACTTAATTATTATTTTAATATAGATTTTCCCAAAGGCTTACAAAAAAAAAAAGGTTTTTCCGATTGTCGGATATTTTTTTTTGGGGCATACGGATTTTTATAACACTTTTTTAATACCTTTCAATTGATACCAAATTCCACTCTCCACCTCTTCTAGATCGTCTTGAGAGTCAAAGTCGGTAGTTTTTAGCCTATTTTAGTATTTATAGCAAACTCTGTTTTTATTGTTGTAAAAAAATGTTATGACTATCAACGAAACAAACCCTTTCTACCACTGAATTACTAAATTTATTCATTTCATAATTCTAATTTTATTTATTATTAATGTTTTCATAAAGCTAACGAAACATTCTCAATAAACGTTTATTAATTTAAAAAAAAAATAAAATAAAATAAATGAAGCATTATATAAAAATCGACCGAAACTTATACAAAACTAACAAACTATAATATTTTATTTATGTATAAATCTTTCTGTTTAATTTATTATTTATTTTGTTTTGTTTTAACTTTAAATAATTAAATAAATAATGATTAAGTAATAGATTTGTATACAATACACAATTATGCTAATTAGAATTTATTAAGAAATTTTATTAAATATAAGTAATTAAATTTCAATTAAAAAAACTTACCATTATTTTAAAAAAGAATTAAATATTATAAGTTTATATATAAAATCTATAATAAAAATCACATAAATAAAAAAAAAGTACACAAAATTAATAAAAATTATTAATTTTAAAAAATGTCAAAAAAAAAAAAAAAATGTAGTAAGTTTAAAATTTTATCAATTAATTTTCTTTAATTCAAATAATTTTTTATAATGACGATGATACGTGTTGAGTAAATACTTCTTTAAAAAAAAAAAAAAAAAATGAAAAAAAACAAGAAACAATTTTTATGTAAAATTTTAGTAATATAGATATAACAAAAAAAATAAAAATATGACACAAAATAATTAAATGAAATTAAAAATTTGTCAAATTTATTTGTTTTTCTGTATTTGATTATGTTTTTTTTTTTTTTTTTATTTATTTTACTTTTTTTTTTTTTTTTTTAATTTATATATTTTTTAATTATTTAATTTTATTATTGGTTGCTTTGATTTTAATTTGCAACATATTTAATTATTTTAATACGAGTGAATTTTTAATACAAAATTTTTGTTTTTCATTTTCGAATGCGACTATGGCCCTTTTTCATTCACTAAATAATTATTAAAAAATGTTTTCATTTTGTTTTGATTCTTATTTTATTTTAAATGTTTTCTTTAGTGCAACTTAGTTTTAAAAATTCAAATTAAGGTATCAACAGTTTAAGTAGGATTTCCACTTGAAGAAAAATGCCTTCGTAAATGCGAATCGCAGAGAAAAAAATGCCAATTGACCAATCAAAAGTATTTCTCGTTTAATGCTAGCCCTAGCCTCGCATGAAAAAAGATAAAGAAACTTTAACTTTTCAACCGAAGACAAAACTGATGCATTAATATTAGTGTATAAAAATAATAAACGAAACGTCAAACTCTATTGGTATTGTGAAATTACAAATGAATTTATTTTTTAGCTGCAGCTTAAATTAACGAGTGCGAAAAGCATACATAAAATTCTGCATAAATTTTTCTCTACTGTTCGCATTTACGAACGCATTTTTCTTCGAGTGGAAATCCTGCTTTATTGTCTAACTTTCGAAAAACTTGAAATTGCATCGGCAACTGCGTTATTAAGAAATGAAATGTTTTAAATCCTAAAAATTGTATTACATAAAATAATGCATGTCTTGTCTTGTCTAGTCCAGTTAAAAAAGTTCTATTAAATAAAAAAAACTATATTAAAGAATTATTAATCAAAATTCTAAGATTCTAGAATTATTAAAAATTTTAAATTGCTTTAGTTTGTTTTTTTTTTTTTTTTTGTTTTTATAACATTAATTTGTTTAATAATTAGTTGATGCATCTTAATTAAGTTTGATTAAATTCATGGTTTAATTTTCTAGTATCTCATTTGTATTTCTTGAATGGTTCACATTCAGTGATGCAGATGCAACTATTTAATTCAGAATAATCGGAAAAAAAAAATCCTTTGGCTTCTATATAAAATGTATTCAAAAACATCCTTCAATTATATGCTAAAATTGATAAAAAGTTTGAAATATATTTACTCAGTGATTCAACAATATATAATTTTATATTTTATACCTGGAATTTTATAAATAAATATTTTTTCATTTTGTTCAATCAAAAATTTATTAATTAGAAAAAAAAAATATAATTTGTTGTAGAAAAGGAAATATATTAAATAGTTAAAATGTGCAACGTTTTATTATATTTGTATAACATGGGTAAATTTATTTTTTTATAATCTGCACTGCCCTTCTACTTGTGTTATATCTGCAGCGACTATAAATGGTCGGTACCACCAGGCGCTTTATTTAAGTAAAAATAAATTCCCATTAACATATTACTTTATAGTGTTTTACTATTTCGTTTTACCTTAATTAAACAATCGGGTGTTGGGGCATTTTTACATAATGATAGATGAGGTTTGTTCTCTTTTTGTTTATAGGTTTTATGTTTAATATGGCAGAGTTAATTTTTATGAATTTTATAAACGATTGGTTTAATGTTTCGGATAAAATAAAATATCTCGAATTGGAATTTGACCAACAGTGATATTGTTCTATGAAAATAATTAAAATATCGGTCGTATTCAATCAATATTCATGACATGACTCAATGACCCTTTTCGATGGCGTTAACCCTAAATATTTATATGTTTGTGCATCCAAGTTCATATATAATAAATTATTTTATTCATGCATAAACAAAATATTTCCTTTGAATACCTTTAAATTTAACAAACTATCAAAATTTTAGGAATTTTCAAATATATTTATTTGATTTTTATTGTTTTTTTTTTTTATTAAATCTTTATCTAATTTACCATTTAATCAAATATTATTGGTTTTAAGTAACGCTATTAGTGACTCCCTTTTATTATATGCGTATATATTAATAAATGAAACCAGAAAAATGGGCCATATTTAAATGTCATTAACCTCGTATACATTGATTACTTAGTTTTCCAATAAACAAAGGAATATATAAATTTGAATATTCATTAACAACGGGTTTTATAAAAAATTCGCTGGCGTTTCTATTTGTTTTAATAAAAATAAATAAATTATAAATTACTTTTTTTTATCAAAGTAATGACTTAAGAAATGCGACTTATAATAAATTAATAAATAATATTATAATTATTTTTATATTAACAAGGGCATTGTGTGATTATTTATTAGTCACTTATTCATTTAAGCTCGTTTAGTAATATCCTTTTTTATTGTGCTAGACACATTAAAGTCAACCTATGAATAGTTTTAATTTACAATTTTAATATAGAGATTAGTGACATTCATCCATCCATCCACGGTAAGCTTGGAAACAGAGCATAATTGCTCGACTATTATACTACTCCTGATTTTACAATCAAAACATCACATTCAAATATTGTATACTGTTTATTGGGAATCATTAATTAATTCTTGACATTAAACAGTATACACTTATAATGTTAAACAAATAATAATAATAAAAGAATTTTTCATGGTTTGGATTATGATTAGGAATTTAAAAATACAATTTTATAACTATTTTATACATTGCTACGTTGCCAGACAATACTCAAAACTTATTTTGTTGTTCATGTTGCCTTTTCTACTAGTCCTTTAATATTTATTAAATAATTATTATTAATAAAGAAATGGAAAATTTTTATTCTTCCTTGTAATACTTAAATAACTTTCGTAATTTCAATAACTTTTAATAATAAGTTACAAATTATGTTTAAAAAATGTAGTGTGTCTAATAAAACAAATTAAACAATAACATTGTAAGGAATTTTTGTTTTTTTGTGTTTAGTGATAACCAATAGCAACCATATTTTTACTTTATTATTTCAATATTTTTTGCTGTTATATTTTGCAACAAAAAATTATTAAATAAAGAATTCCATAACGTAAATAAAATTTTATTTGCTTACTTAAGTTTTCAATTAGAAAATAAAAAATTAATTATAATAAGTTATTAATAATATTTATTTTATTTTATTTTATTTATCACATTCATAATATTTTAATAATTTACTTTTAAATTACAATTTAGTTAAAACAATTATAATGGGTCGCAAAGTGACTGTTGCGGTAACAACATTAAATCAATGGGCATTAGATTTTGAAGGAAATATGAGTAGGATATTACAATCAATACTAGAAGCTAGAGAATTGGGAGCATCATATCGAACTGGACCAGAATTGGAAATAACGTAAGAATACAAATATAATTTTGTAAAATTTACAAGTAAAAAAAAAACAAAACAAAAGTCTGCTTTATTTTGACGTTTCATAACAATTTTGAAACAAAATTTGGCTTTACAAATTGTAAGATGGATAAAATGAAAGCACATGTTTTTTTTTTTTAAACATAAAATGTAATAAAATAATGATGACTTTCGATAAGATACTTATGCTACATCGATAAAAATTTCTGAGCACTTCATGATGACGCGTTTTGGATAAAAAAATATTTAATTATCCATTTAATTCTTACTCATGAAATAGTTTAAGTCTGAATATAATTAATTATATTTTGTTATAAATATTTAATGCTATGTTATATAGTTAATTCTTTACTATTTAAATTTTAACAGTGGTTACAGCTGTGAGGATCATTTTCATGAACCGGATACATTTTTACATTCATGGGAAGTCTTAATTGAAATTATGATGTCTTCATTAACGTAATTACAAAATTTATAATAAATGTTTTACAAATATATATATATGTATATAGTTACTATTAAAAACTTTTTTTAGAGAAAATATGCTAGTTGATGTCGGTATGCCTGTTCAGCATCGTAATGTATCTTATAATTGTCGTGTTGCTTTTTTCAATAAGAAAATTATATTGATCAGACCTAAAATGGCAATGTGCGATGATGGGTGCTACAGAGAAAGTAGATGGTTTTCTGCATGGACCAAAGTAAATAGAATAAAGAAATTAGAAATATTGTTTAGGTTTTTTCAAATATTTTTATTATAGACACAGCAAACTGAAGAATTTTATTTACCACGTATTGTTACCGCACAAACGGGTCAACATACAGTGCCTTTTGGTGATGCCGTGTTGGCAACCAAAGATACATGCATAGGTTATGAGATATGTGAGGAGTTATGGAATCCTAAAAGTACACACATCGATATGTCATTATCTGGCGTGGAAATTATATCGAACGGAAGTGGTAGTTACATGCAATTACGCAAGGCCTATATAACAACTGATTTAATACGCAATGCTAGCTACAAAGCAGGAGGCGCATACTTATTTAATAATTTACGTGGTTGTGATGGACAACGGGTTTATTTTAATGGATGTTCAGCTATTGCATTGAACGGTGATATTATTGCCCGAAGCAAACAGTACTCATTGCAGGATGTTGAAGTTACCGTTGCAACATTTGATTTGGAAGACATTCGATCATATCGTAGTGCATTGCGCTCTCGATGTAGTGTAGCAGCATCGACACCGACATATCCCCGTATTGATATTGATTTTGAACTATCAAATCGTGATGACATTTATTTGCCAACGAATATACCTTTGCAATGGATTTATCATACTCCTGAAGAGGAAATATCTCTAGGACCAGCATGTTGGCTTTGGGATTATTTACGTCGATCTGGTCAAGGTGGTTTTTTTTTACCTCTTAGCGGTGGAGTCGATTCAAGTAGCACAGCTACAATTGTTCATTCTATGTGCCGTTTAGTTGTTGATTCTATACAATGTGGAGATGCGCAAGTTTTAAGCGATGTTAGAAAAATATTAGCTGATGCTGATTATACTCCTGATAATCCAGCTGCCTTATGTAATCGTTTATTAGTTACATGTTATATGGGTAGTGATAATTCAAGTAATGAAACTAAAATACGTGCAAATAAGTTAGCCAATCAATTGGGCAGGTAATTTATAAATGACAATTATACCTCGTATAAATAATTTAATTTTATTTTATTTCAGTTATCATCTTGACATTAAAATTGATACTGCAGTTAGTGCTTTACTCGGGATTTTTAATATGGTAACTGGTTTGACACCTAAATTTAGAACACACGGTGGTTGTCCTAGACAAAATTTAGCATTACAAAATATTCAAGTAAATTTAATGCATTTCTGCCATCTATGTAATTTAAATATAACTATTTTTTATTCTAGGCACGTATTCGAATGGTCTTATCATATTTATTTGCACAATTAATGTTATGGGTTAGAAATCGCCCCGGTGGATTATTAGTATTAGGTTCGGCAAATGTTGACGAATCATTACGTGGTTATATGACAAAATATGATTGTTCAAGTGCCGATATAAATCCGATTGGTGGCATTTCAAAAATTGATTTAAAAAAATTTCTTATATATGCTAAAGATAAATTTAACTTGCCAATGTTAACAGACATAATAAAAGCACCCCCAACAGCCGAACTAGAACCATTGGTTGATGGACAATTAGTGCAAACCGATGAACAAGATATGGGTATGACATATAGTGAATTAAGCGAATTTGGACGTTTGCGTAAACAAGCATATTGTGGTCCCTACAGTATGTTTTGTAAATTAATTTGTTTGTGGAAAAATGCATATACTCCAAAAGATATTTCCGATAAAGTCAAACATTTTTTTCGATGTTATGCGATAAATAGACATAAAATGACCGTTCTTACACCATCGTATCATGCAGAATCTTATAGTCCAGACGATAATAGATTTGATCATCGTCCATTTCTGTACAGAGCTAATTGGAGTTGGCAATTTAAATCTATTGATGAAGAAGTTAGTAATTTTTATCTTAATAAATGCATTTTTGAATTAATCGTTTTGTTTGTTATAATAGTTAGAAAAAATTGCATCGAATTTACTTTGCGAAAAGGTAACAGCAACTCCATCATCAATAAATGAACAAGATTTACAAGTTCAATCGCAACCGCATAATCATCATTACCACCACCATAATCATGAACGAAATAGTGTTAATCGTCGTTCATCGCAGCGTGAGGCCAAAAACCAGTCACCAATTTCATTTAATTCAACCACAACACAAGGAACAAACGATAATAGCAAAAAATCAGGTTATTCAAAAGTTCATGTTAATGTTATTGGTAAAATGAAAGATCGTACTGGTGTTCCGGTTTAAAATAAATGCGTTTTGCTTAGATAAACAGATAAATGTTTTAATTAGCAAATATTTTAAAATGAAACAACAAAAAAAGTATATTTATATATATTATATACCATGTAGACCAAATATTAAATAAATAAATTAGTACATAAAGGTAGTTTAAAGTAAAATTACATTACATTATGACGTGAATATCCGGTTGTAATAATAGTAATAATTAAATTACTGTGTCCCAATAACGTGGTTCTTATGTGCTTTTAATATGCATGTTTTTTTTTTTTTAAGGATCTTTTAAAAAGTATAATATCAACTGAAATTTTATTCATATTCTAAATTTATATAGGTTATTCTTTTATAGCAATTGCTTTTTATTAGAAAATAATATTTAGATTTACTAGAAATAATAAACATCACATTTAGCTTCCATTATCACAATTACAAAACACCAAATGTTGTCAATTTTAATTATCTTAAATTTTTTATATAAAAATTAGGAAAATTTTTGTAGAATTAAATTTATTATTCCATTAAATATTTATAAGAAAAAATTTAACTATTAGTCACGTCATAAATGTAATTTAATTAATTGTTTAACTAAAATTGGGCACATACAAAAATTCTGTGATTTTTTTTTTACTAAATAAAGAATAAAAAAAAAATTATTCATTATCTACGTAATATAAAGAAAAAAAAAGAAGAAAAGAAAAGAAAAGAAGAAAATGTTAAACATAGAATGCCACACAGCTTTATCTAAACATTAGTAGCGTCTTATATTAAAATATAAATAAAAGGAATTGAAATTAATTGCAATAAAATTGCCATTTCATTTAAATGTTTTTGCAATCTAAATAAATTGACAGCACACATTTTACACATTAGAAAATAACAAACATTTAGAAATAATAAACAATAAAAAAAAAAAAAGAAGAAGAAGAAGAATATTCATTTGCATAGAATTTTAATATCATTTAATAATAAACTAATTAATTAAATACAATAATTTATATTGGAAAAAAAAAAAACTTGTCATAAAATTTTGTAAAGTTCCTGCTTAAAACTCAGGTGGTAAAATAATATAAAGTTTTCTAAGTATAAACAGAAATATTTAATTTTCTTAATTCTTTAAATTCTTTTAATTCTATTTATTATGAAATTTAAGTATTTTAGGAAAGTTTAGGTGGTATCGTTATTCAACGCAAAATTTATCTTAAATTTGAAACTGTAGATCAGCGCAACTGGTGTACCGCGGCTAATTGGGCAAATATGGATTTTAAATTCAACGAATTTTAATTCACCAATACTCAATTCGTTGACGGTTATTTTTCTTTGAAAAATATATAGCTACACATTTCCAAGGTTTTCACGACACAAACATGACAACAATATTTCATATACGGGCATTGGTATGGGTGGAATAAGACTTACACCGGTTCAAGAAACCTAAATTTTTAGATATTTGTTTAGCTATACTTAATATATGTTTATGCCATAACAAATTTGACGCAATGGTTACTCCGAGATGGAATTTAATTGACGGTTTTGAGTCGCGTTATGTTTCCCCATATTAGGATCCTAATCATCATCGTTATTCAATGAATTCTATCTTCAAATTTAAGGATGAACAGCAGTGAGAAGTATGAAATGTCATTTCTTTATTCTACTTATGGGCGACATTAGGTAGAAGATCTCCGATGGTCCTTTTGATTTATTTCGACCACCAGACTATAAAGTCTGCAATAAATCTCTTGATGTTGTAATTTGTGTATTTCTCGAATACTTTTGTGATGATTGGAACGATAGCTACTAGACATCTTTTTTGGGTATTGGGTGAACGTTAGTGGTTTCTCAATAAAAGAGCAAAGTATCAGTGAATACATTTTCAAAATACAATTTTATTCATTGCCTGATTAGAAAGTGGCAATTTTGTTAGTTTTTCCAACGGTGATTAAATGCATGTTGAGTTTGTAGCGTGCAATGCCAGAATAGTATTAGCCATTTCGTCAACGATTAAAGTGCTTATGGTTTTAGTGGGGATATAGAGAGACGATTCCGTGAAATTCACTTTGACAGATTTTGCCATTAAATTAAAATACTTCAAAGGTAATTAATTACATAAAATAAATTGCCGAAATTTATTATTATCATCACAATATTATTAGTTTATTATTCTTAAATATTCGATAAAGTAATTTACTAAGTGGATGATTAAATAGTTGAGAAATAAAAGTAGTTCTGATGAATAAGCAAAAAATGTGCACGTACATCTTCAAATTTAATAGATTAGCTGGAACACCTTCTCTGACTTCATAACTTTGATTTTTCGGTACTCATAGCATGGCATTTTTTTTTATAATATTAGCACTTGTTTGTTTCCCCTAAACAAATGTAAATCTTCACAAAACTACGAAGTTTATTCAATATAAACATTTCCACAAATAAATATGCTCGGGAATTCTTTAAATAATAATTTCTGATTGTTGTTTTTTTTTTACGCCATCTAAATCTAAACAATCTGAACAAAACCAAAGAGAAACCAATTATATAAAACGATCCAATACGTTTGTATTAAAAATTTAATAGATAACATAAACACAAATGGATAAAAGATAAATATTATAATTTTTAATAATTTTAAGATTTTATTTATTCAATTCATATTTGTATTTAAATTCTAAAAAAAAAAAAAAAAAAAAAAAATTTCTTTTTTTTTTTTTTATATAATATTAAGAAGGTACTTTAACTTTTTGCTCAGTTATTTTTAATTATTATTATTATTATTATTATTAAATTTTTGTTATTATTATTTTTTTATCTTTATTGAATAAAATTAATTAATTTAATGAAAAAGAACAACGACAACAATTTTTTGACAATAAGACAACAAAAGGTTTATGAAAAAAAAAAAAAAAAACGTTACGATTTTTGAATGAAATTTATTTCTATTATTAATTTTCTTTTTTATTATTATCAAAATTTAATATTTCTGTGTTTATAAAACGTTGGATTAATGTTGTATAATAAAAATTTATCCAATTTTTCATTTGATTTTTATTATTGTCGTTTGTTACACATTTTTTTCTTCATTAATTAATACTTGAATTCAATATAGATAAATAAATAAATAAATAAATCAAATTATTTAATTTCACATATTTTATATAATTTCATTATTATTATTTAACTATCAAATAATGTATTTTTTTTATATAATTTATTAAAAACCCATTGTTTTATTTAATTTTTTTTTTTTTAATTTTATTATTTTATCTTTTACTAACCATCACCAAAGATTGCACAAAAAACCCGATACTTTGTTTTGTTTCTTATTATTTTATTTTAATTTATTTTTTTTTTCGTTATTTTCATTTTTTTTTTAATTATACATTTTAAATAAATTAATTCGTTCATCATTCGCCGGAATTAATTCATTTATATTTGATTGATTGGATTTGCTTCTTTTTTCTTTTTTTTTTTTTTTAAATTAAATTTAAATTATTTATAATATTTTGGTTTTACTTAATTATTCGATCTTGGTTAAATTGAATTTAACTTTAAGTATTGTTTGTTTTTTAATTATTTGATTGAAGAAGAACTTGAAGTTTTTTTTTTTCTCCCTTATTGTGGAAGAAACTTTTTCTTCTTCTTTAATGTGTGTGTGTGTGTCAATCAGTAAAACCAAACCAGTCATATAAATCATTTTGTTTTTCTTTCCTTTCTTTCCTTTGCATTGTTCCGGTTGGGAATTAATTATTGTTTGTTACTAAACAAAAAATAAACAGAACTTCCATAAATCATCAATTCTCTCTCTTCGTAGTAATATTAAAAAAAAAAAAAAAAAAAAAAAATCAGACTTTTTCTACTTCATTATTTAATTTAAAAAAAAAGGAAAAAACAAAAAGAGAGAAGATTTTCCTTTTAAATCCTGATTCTCTAATTAAATCCCTTTTTTTTTTTTTTTCTTTCCTTTAAATCCTTTAAATAAATTTTTTAACTATCGCATTTAAACTTTTTTTTTTTTTTTTTCCTTTTTCATAATTTTTTTTTTAAACAAAAAAATAAAATGATTTCATTTATTTCTCTTCACATATTCATCATATAAAAAAATTGTTTTCATGTTTTGATTTTTTTTTTTTTCTTAAAAAATAAATTACCTAATAACTATAATTCATAAAAAATAATATATAAAATAAATATTGCAATTCATTTGTTAAATTTAGAATAAAAAGAAAATGAAAATAATAATAAAATAAAATTCAGTATTAAATAATAAAATAAAAATAATACGATTAAAACATAATGCCAACAATTTTGTAAAATGTTCTGTCTTCCCCATGCTTCCACTTTTTTTTTTTTGCAAAATGTAATAAAAAAAAAAAATAAATAATAATTAAAAAATAAAATTATAATAATAATAAAAGTAATAAGAAACATAAATCGAGGAAGACATTACATAATTTGTTGTACCGTGGATATTTCTATGTAATAATTCGATTATAAATATTTTTTTTTGTTAATTTAATTTAATTATGTACTGGCATTGGTAATTGTCCAAGTAAATTATTTGCAAATTGTGAATTTGTAAATTTAAAATGACGTTTATCGTAAAATTTTAATAATGCTGGTGAATATGGATGATTATCTTTTAAATGTAAATAATGTACTTCGGGTTCACTTGTTGTATGTCCACATTCCTCGCATACGTACATCTATAAATAAATGTCAAAAAAAAAAAAAAAAATAATAATAAATCAATGTAAATATTTATTCTAATTAATTAAAAACAAAAAAAAAAAAAAAATTTACCTTTGTGCGCCGTTCTTTATACGCATATTGATGTTGGACACCGTGCACTTTTAAACAATGCGATTCAAGTGAGCATCTTTGTGTAAATGACTTTTCACATAAATTACATTTGTATGGTCGCACTCCCGTATGTGTACGTGTATGACGTTTTAAATCGAATGTATCATTAAACCCTTTGCCACAAAATGTACATAAATAACGTTTTATATCTGAATGACATTTCATATGACGATTTAATAAACGTTGCAATGTAAAAGATTTCGCACAGATACGGCATACAAATTTATTATTTGGATCTGATGTTTGTGTATCATTTTCTGATGATGAACATACAGATGCGGTAGATGATATAGCTGGCGGTGTTGGTGTTGATGATGGTGTAATTATAATATGTCCATTGTTTATTGGAGATGTTGTACCAGAACTGCTACTTAACATTTGATGATGTTTATTATTATTTAACTGTTTATTTGTTGTTGATGACGCATCCTCATCACGTACACGATGTCCATGTACATTTTCGATAGCCAATGGATTCTTAATTCCATGACCACCATTAACAAATTCTAATTGAACTTCAGATGGTAAACCCAACTACAATAAAAACAAAAACAAAAAAACAAAAAAAAATTTAATAATTTCAAAATGGTGAAGAAGAAGAAAATAATAAAAATTAATCGAAATAAATAAAAAATTTAACAACAGTGCAAAACAATGTAAGGCAAATCAAATTTAAATTTAAATAAAAAAAAAAAAAACACACACATAAAAATGATAAGATAAATTTGTTTGCTTACCGTTTGTTGTAAAACATGGATTTTATTTTTACTATTTTTTTTATTATTATTTATTTTATTATAATTATTGTTATTAATATTATTACGTCTTCCACTTACAGTTTGTACAATTGTTGATTTATTATCGTTAGCTCCATGTTCATGATTTGAATGGCCATCAATTGAATTGCTACCATTCGGTGATGGTAATGATAAGTTACTATCATTATCAGTTAAATGATTAAAATTTAAATTTGTTAGTTGATGTTGATGATGGAGATTTTGTTGGTGTTGATGATGCTGCTGCTGTTGTTGTTGTTGCTGCTGCTGCTGTTGCTGCTGTTGTTGATGATTATGTTGATGCTGTGGCATGTGTTGCAAATGGTGTTGTTGGTGTTCAGCTTGCTGCTGTTGTTGCATTAAATGATGTATGTCACGTACGGCTGTTGTTTGATAATTATCATGATATAATTTGCTTAAGTAGCCATTATTTCTATTATTATTATTATTATTATTATTATTGCCAATTAACATATGATCACTGTAAGAATCTAAATTACATGAATTATCAATTGGTGTTATTGATACAGAATCTGGTGTTAATGATGGTGTTGATGTTATATCTAAATCATTACAATTATTTGAATTTTGATCATCATTTGGTAAACGTTGCAAAAATGAACTTAGATCAACTGCATTTGTTAAACTATCAAGTAATGCATGTTCTGCTGGTGATGAAAATGTTAATGTCGCAGTAAATTGTAAAGGATCAACCACTGAACCATTTATATCAACCATCATTTCATCATTAACAACATCATAATTATTATATAAATTTGTATTTAATGCTAATTGATCAATTTTTGATTCATAATCTAAATCTTGTTCATCTTTTAATATGATACCATATGCAGCATTTTGTAACATTGAGTATTGTTTTGCATTATTATTATTATTATTGATTTGTTGATTATTATTATTATTATTATTATTATTAATATTATTATTGTTATTATTGTGATTATCATTATTATTATTATTAATATTATTGCTATTATAACCGCCAATATTTGTTAATTCTTGCGTCGTATCACAATCCATAGATATATTTGTTCCCATAATTGTATTATATCCGTTTTGATTCATAAAATTACTATTTGCTGCATTGAATGCATTAAGGGCCCCATTACCACCTTTAAGACTTTCATAAAAGGGTGGTAATGAGCCAGTTGGTGGACTGTTCGGACCATAATTAGCTCTACCGTCACGTCCTCCCATGCCACCGCCTGCACCAGAACCACCACCAACTCCAGCGCCACCGCCACTTCCACCACCACTTCCTACTTGGCCACCAAAATTTATTGAACCACCACAATTACTATTATTTGTTTGATTGCCACCATTATTTGCCTGTGATCCACCATTACCTGAACGGCCATGACCAGCGGCAGCTGTCATTATTCCATTTATTTTACCGACAACACCACGTGATAAACTATTCATTGATATTATCGGTCTAGATATTATTGCACTACTACGCCTTGCTTCACGTGATTTTTTCTCCTGATCCTCGTCAAAGTCCCCACGTCTTTTTGGTACGTGATAATCAATTGGCTGATCTTGTTCTGGTTCTGTATGTAAGTGACGAAGATGATGCAATTGTGGCTGTGCAAGTAAAGAATGCTTTTTTATTCGTTTGTCTTCATCTGCTGTGTCAGATTTTTTTTCTTTTGCTTGAAGTGTTTTTGTTAGTTGAGCAGCAGCAGCAAGTGGTGTCCTTTGTATCACTGAACACCTTACTGCTGGTTCAGGTATTGATGGTATCGGTCTTTTATCAGCTGTTGGAGGTGGAGGTGGTGTTAATGTTTTTAAATTAATTTTTTTCTCTTCAGGCAACTCATCTTTATCATCAATATCAATATTTTTTATTGCTGTCGTTGGTACTGCTAACGATGTCGAGTCTTTTTTATTATTTGTTTCTTTCATAGATATTATTGAAGTCAGAGATTTTTGTAATACTTTAGGATATTCTTTACGTTCAGCTTGAGTTAATATATGTCCTCTACTACCATATGGTATATCACCCCCTAATATTGATGAAATAAATCTTCGTACTGGCGGTATAATATTATCTGATTCTTGAATTTTCACAGGTGAAATTGTTTTATCTGTGGTTGCATCAAGTTTTATTGATAGAGAATTGCTAGATGATCCCGATATAAATTTACTATTTAATCTTGATGCCAAATCATTACCAAGTAGATCATCGTTACCACTACGCAATACACCAATCAATGAATTGGTATCACGGGCTGGTGGACTTGGAGATAAACGATTTTCTTCTGAAAATATATCACGAACTGCAAGTAATAAAAAAAAAATAATAAAAAAAATTATTAACATATTTTCCAAAAACAAAAAACAAAAAAAAAATAATAATAAAACCTTAAGAAATTAGTTTTTCCTATTTAACTTTTATCTATTTAATTTTTTTTTATATGTATAATACTTTGATTTACATAGATTCAACCAAAACTTAATTTACTTCTTTAGTAATTCAATTAAAAAAAAATCTTCTTTTTTTAATGACAGTTTATAAATTTTTACAAATAAATAAATAAATAAATAACTTTTAAAGATCATTACAAATTTTTTTTTTTTTGCAAATCACGTGCTTTAACGTGAAAACAAAATTTTTAATAAATCTTTAGTAAATTTTTTTTTTCTTATATTTGTAACATTTTTTATTTCTTTGAAATATTTTTTTTTTTTTTTTTTTTTTTTTTTTTTCGAATTCAATATAAAAGTGACATCTTTATTTAATTATATTTATTAAGGATTTTTGTTCGTTGTTGTTGTTGTTATAAATTTTTTATTAGAAAATCCTTTATATGTATAGTCTGAATAAAGGGGAACATTTTTAATTCAATAATAGTTAATAAGTTGCAATAAAACATAACTATTAATTTGTTTAATTATGTTTTTAATCTAATTGACGTTAATTAACTTAATATATAAAAAAAAAAAAAATAAATAACAAAGAAACATCTAAGTAAAAATCAGAATTCAATTAGAATTCTAAACAATTGTCGTTACCTTCGTTGTAATTAGAAAAGTCGTTTTAGTCAAAAAAAAAAAAATTTTAAACTTAACCGAACACTAATTCTCTTTGGAATTCTTTCCATTCCTTCTTTGGAAAAAAAATTTAATACGTGGACTTAAAAAAATTGGTCTAAGTCAAATAAAAATTTTTTAGTTCAAAAGTTTCACACATATGTATATGTATAAATGTTTTAATAAATCGTAACATAAAATTATCATTCTTTTGTTAATTTATCAAAAAAATTAAAAAAAATTAATCGAAGGTTACATAATTTATGTAATAAATATTATACAAAAGATTTATACCGCCTGAAGGTTATACGCACAATAAAACGCATACAAATCCAAGTAATAAGAAAATACATTTTTCATGGCTAAATTTATTTCAAGTGGTTGACGATTTTTTGTATTTTCGATTGATAAGTTTTTATTGTTCACCCAGCAATTACAAAAAAAAAAAATTACAAATTAATTAGTTTAAGTTAATAAAATAAAAAAGTGTATATTAAAAAACGATTAAAATTTTCTGGTTAGTTTTTATCAAGAGCGTAATAATAATCAACAAAATCGAAATTGTTATTATTTTTTTGAATTTCAAAAAAAATTTGCATAAAATCATCGTCTGCTATATATATATATACATGCATAATACTTTTAAATTAGCTTAAAGCTTATTTTAATGACATGCATAATAATTATTATAAAAAAAAAATTAAACAAAAATTTGTCTGGTCATGAGTAAGTGTAATTATGGCTTTAATAATTTTATAAAACATCGACAAAATGGTAGCTAGAGTTAGTTACTAGTAACTAATGTAAAAAAGATAAAGGAAGGAATAAATAATAAGCATGCATAACATACTGTAGTATTATAATGTTTTAATGAATATTATGCAGAAAAAAAAAATGATGCGTGTGATTATATTTATGTTACGGTTACGGTGCTTAAATTATGATCATTTTTTTTTTTTGTATATTTCTAATTTAGCAGATGTCATTTTAATGTTATTCAACATTGTATGCTAAATTTAACCACATACCAATTTACTTGACTTAACTTTTCGTGTGCTTTCAAACATTCAAACATTTCATTTATAAAACTTTTTCGATTTAACCCTTTGAGTGATTAGTGATTTAAAAATGCATTTAAAAAAAAGAAGAAACAAATAGCTAGACGAATAGGCGAACTTGAAAATGTTCTACTTTGTTTATATTTTTATTAATTGAATAACAAATAATTAAAATGAAATGACTGGTTTTCACAAAAGCGATAGAAAAACAATAATACATGTACAAACATTTTTTTTTTTAATAATTAATTATATTTTATAATTATACTGAAGTTTATTTTGTGAATAGAAATAATATGTTTTCAAAATAAAGATAGAAAGAAAACACTGTACACATCTTGGACAATGGCGATTTGATTTGATTTTTTTTTCTTTTTATATAGCAACGTTAAAGAAAAAACATTTTTGGTTATTTTTTTCCTTTGAAAACAATTTTTTCATTAATCGTCTCAGCAAGATGCATTAAAACATAACATAAAAACATTATAAAATTATATTTTATTCTTTTTGTTTGTTCTCTTTGTTTCAACTACTGAATACTGACTTAATTTTTTTTGTTGTTTTGTTTTAATTAAAAATCAATTTGTTGACGTGCAACGATTTAAGGTATTTTTTTTGCTTTATTTACTAAAAATATTCTCGTTTTTATGCGATATATATATATATGTGATCAAAATAAAATTCAAACGTACAATGTGCACAGCTAAAATATGCCGAAAATATAATAAATTGGTTACAAGTATTAAGCTCTTTTAAGAAATGAAAAATATCCTTTAAATGTTTTTTGTGCTTTATTTGTATTAGGAATTTTTTTTATAATATTTTACACAATTAGCTGGTGAAATAAATAAACCGAATTTTTCTATTTATTTTGTTCACCCTATTTTTTTTTTTTTTTATTAAATAAAAATATAAATAAAATTAACCGACTAACCCACATTATGATTTTTTTTATATAAAAAAAAAAAAATCAACCTGTTCGAATCACAAGAAACTTAATTTTTATTTTTTTTTTTTTAATTTTTTAACAAAACCAAATGTCTATATTTTATTATATCATAATACTAAAATTGACGTTAGATTGAAGATGATACGCATAAATAGCTAAGTAAAAAAAAAAATAACGAAAAAGGCAAAAAAAACACCTGTCTTTAAAACATTTTCATATTCTTTAAAAAACAAAGACACCTTACGACTTAACTTTTATTTTAGTAAAAGGATTGATCGGTTGAATCCCTTTTTTATATATAAATAAACATAACAAAAAAAGGGTTCTAAATAAAACCCTTTATAATGTTTTGAACCTTTCAAAAATCCTTTTCCTTTTTCTTCATGGTTGATTTATTTATTTATTTTTTTTTTTAAAGTCATAATCATAGATCGAAATAATTTAACAATTAACTAAAACCGTTCACAGTATACAAAAACTGTACACTTTAAATTTTTAATTTTAATTAAAGCGAAATTTGTTAAACACACAAAAAATTATTTTAATTCATCCTGTTTATGCGCGTTTTTTTGTGTTTTATTTGTTATGTAAATTTATTATTTATTATGTTATTATATCAAAAGTAAAATTTCTCTGGGATGAATGTTGTTTTTATTATTGTTTTTGTTGGTTTATTTTAAAAAAATTGTATGAATAAAAGAAATACAAATATAAATTAAAATAATATCATTTGAAACATAGACATATATTATTTATGTATAAAGTTGAATTCCTGTTAATGTTATAAACAGACAGACAAACAAACAAACAAAAAAAAATACTAATTACAATTAAATTAATTTTTGTTATAGATAATCAAATAAAGTTTAATGTTTTCTATTAAACACTAACACAACAGCAGTCAATGTTCTCTAACTAAAATGTCATTAACACTAGCACTATAATTATAAATAATTTTTTTTTTTTAACTAAACTAATTAATATATGATAATTTGACAATTTGTTAATTATGTTTATTCTACTATTGATAATCATATGTATGTATTTTTAATAATAAGTAATAAAGTAGAAATTATTATTAAAAACGATAAATTATTAATAGATAATTAAATTGTTTGTGTTATCACTTTCATTTATACTGTACAGAATATTTGATAGTAATAATAATAATAATAATAATAATAATAGATAAATACAAATAATTGAAGTAAAAGTATTTCAATACATAATACAACAACACATTATATGTGATTCACTTTATGATTTTGAATAAAAAAAAAGAAAAAAAGAAACGAAAAAAAAAAATATTTAAATCATTTTATAGCGATAAATCCGGTTAATTCATGTGGCGGGCTCTGTGTATAATTTTAAAATTTTAAAACAATAGAAAATGGAGTTTTTGGTGTTTTTTTAAACTTTGCGCGTAATTTCCCGTTGTAATTTTTTATTATTTTTAATTATATTATTGCATAAATAATAATGTTGACACATTTAGACGTTTGTTTGGTTACACTTCTTTAAACTGATAAATGTTTGATTCTATTTAATTTAATTAATTAATAATTAAAGAAAATATATATATATTTTTTTTTATGATTATCACAATGTTTTTCACAGAATTAAATGCATTAATAATTAATTTAATATAATCACATTAATAATTTTTTGATTTTACTACAATACTACAATTATTACTGATTCTTATTTAAAACCATTCCAAGGATGAACAATCAAAAAAGACTGGCATCAATAATAATAAAAATAATAAAATTAAACAAGGAGACATAAACAAGGAGACAAAGGTAAATTTTTTAATGTTGCTGCTATTCTATAATATTTAAATCAATAGGACACCATTGTTGTATAAAAGAAAGTATTTTATCGGTAATATTTATTGTTTATGTCAAAAGTTCATCAATTGAAAAAATATCACGTTTCTAATAGTGTTGCGATTTCTTACATAAATCTTTTTTGCACATTATCGTAACGGTTGTTTATATGAATTTTGTATCTTTTTATCTTTGCATTAATTCACTAAATAAATGCTTAAACATTCTTTGTTTTAAATATATTTATTCAAATATAGAATTTTTTAATAATTAAAAACTCTGGACTGAATATTTGAATCAGTCACAATTATCCACGTGTTTAGGCTGATTCATAAATGTTCATATTTAAATGTTTATTTATTATCTTTATGTAATTTTAAAATTAATCAGAATTATTTGTGAGTGGTATTTGTGAATGGAAAAATAGATTTTTATTAACAGTAATTAAGAAATGATTGGATTTATGTTGTTTGTTTTCTAGTCGCTGATTTAATTCCAGTATTTAAGTATCAGTCCAACATTAAAACCGAAATTTAGATAATTTAGATACTAGAAAGCAGATTGCTAATCAATTACAAAGATAAAAGAATAAAAATAGTATCAATATATTTTATTAATTATAGATTTTTTTTTTTTTATTATTAATTATAGAAATTCTTTTTATTAATTACTTACAATTTTTTTTTATAAAATAAATTTGGTTGAAAATTCTAAAGTTTATTCAAAAGATTCGTAAACATTTATGTATTATTTATTTAAGTAAAACAGACGAATTTAAGTTGAATTAAAATTTTTATATTTGTAATTGTTGTTAATTTATTTAAATTTAATAAGTTTTTGTGTGTGTTTTTGTATTTTTCTTTCTTTCTTTCTTTCTTCTTTTTTTTTTAAGCAAAACCGAAATATATTTAGAAACAAAAAAAAGAAAAAAAATAATAATCAAAAAACAATTATACTTATAGGTTGATTTTTTTTTTTTGTTTTTATATTTTATTATTATTAAAATAATATTTTCGTACAATAAATTAAAGGTTAGTTACCCTTCATTAACTTCTAATTACTAAATTTTTCTTGTTGTTGGAAAAAGAAAAGAAGAAAAACAGTAAATCATCAATCATAATTTTAAGGTATTTTTTTTTTTTTTTTTTTTTTTATATAATGAAAAATTTATTAAAAATTCTAAAGTTATGAATAAAACGTTTTTTTGGGATTTCTAGGTGTTTTTTTTTTTTTTTTTTAATGATAGCCTAGATTTGTAATTATAAAAATTAAACAAAAAAAAAAAAAAAAAAAAACACGTAAATTGTAAGCTTTTATAGACCGTAGATAATAAATAGATTAAAAAAAAAAAAAAAAAAAAATTTTCAATAATTAAAGATAAAGCTTTTAAAAACGATAAAGCTCTATATAGCATAAATAAAAAAATAATTTATTCTACTGTCATTTGTTCTGTCTAACACAGGTAAAAAAAAAAAAAAAAAAAAAAAACCATATAATAATAATCAAGTTTAAAAAGCTTATTTAAGCATATTTATCGGAGAGAAAAAAAAAAAATATATATATATAAATAAACTTTTTTTTCTTTTTACTATTTTAGAAAAATCAAAAGAAGTTTTTTTTTTTTTGTTTATTTATATTTCGTAAAATAATATTCTTAGGTTAATGAACTGGTTGTGTATGTTGTGACGTGTTTGTTAAACGTGTATTTGAATTAATTTTAAAGATTTTATTTTGATGTGTTTTCTGCTTTTTTTTTTTGTTAAGAAATTTATTTTATAAATAATTAGAAATGCATATCAGTGTAATTAACGTGCGTTAGTCAGTGCCTTTATTTTACAAAAAAAAAAAAAAATTCCAAAATTCTGTTCGAAATATATTTATTAATTCGATTTACATATAATATTAATGAATTTCTATGATTACTCTCTTCATATTCATACCTTGCACACCGATTAGTAATAATAAAATTGAAAATAAGGTAATAAATGTAAATCCACCCAGTGTAAATTGCAAACAAGTTAATATTCAAGGTTGATCGACAATTATTTATTTATTTTATTTTATTTTATTTTTTTACACAAAATACAGTATAAACATTTCCCATATATACAGTTTTTATTTAAATAATATATAATTAATTACAAAACGTTTGAACGATTGTTTGCATTATTGTTGTAAATGCTTTAAAAAAAAAATAAAAAAAAAATAACTTTTTGCTCAATAATCAGACGCAACGATGTAATAATTTTTTTACCTTGGTCTTGGCACGAATTCTCCACTAGTTGTTAATTTTTATTATTATTATTTTTTATTATTATATAAAGTTATGCTATAGAAATAAATATATAAGTGTATTAATGTAGTTGTAAGCTGCTTACTTGTAAAGCTTTTGGGTCAGGGTTGACTTCTCTTGATTTGTTTGTTGATTTTTTTAACTTTGCGACGTTTTTATTTTATTTAATATTATTTTGCTGTTGTTTTTATGTAAATAAATAAATCTGTCTGTTTTATACATTTTATACATTTTACAGTAAAACATTTATGGCGGGCGTTAAAAGCACACACATGGCTTATTTAAAAAAAAAAATCTCGTTATAATTTTTTCGTGTTTAATGGAGAAAACAAAAAAAAAAAAAAAATGGTTTACCAACTGTTGCATTTTGTATTTACTAATGAAAAATTGAATACAGGTAAATTTAATTTCATTTAAAAATCACTTTTTAAACAAATCTTCTCCCGATATTGAAATAATAAATAATAAGAATGATCAGGGAAAGTGTGTACACAGACATATGTTACCACATTTTTTTTTTCCCTTTTTTTCTTATTAAATTTAAAATATTGTACGTAACAACCTTTCTCTATAGAACTTTTTCCTAAAATGCTATGCTTGGTGAATTTTGTATACAAATAAAAAAAAAAACGTTCAAGTGTTTACCTGAATCATTGGCTTGACTTGAGTTTTTTTTTTTTTTGGTTAAGTAATAGAAATTTTTCTTTATTAAAAAAAAAAAAAAAAAAAAAATTTAAGACAGCAAAAGATTTAAAGGATTTTTGTGTAAATGAAAAACGTTGAAATATAAAATGGATTTCATCAAGGTTACGCTTAAGAAAATACGAAAAAAAAAAATAATAAAAAATATTCTCAGCTTTAGCGGTTAATTTTTTTTTTTATTCAATATTATAAAAATCTTAAAAAAGGGCAAGGAAAGAACGTTTTAGTTTTTCTATGCATCTAAGAATTGTTTTTTTTTTTCCTTTTTTTTTTTAAGTAACTAAACGAGGTTAAAGCAAGGACGTTTAGTAATAAAAAAAAAAAAGAGAAAAAAAAAAAATCTTTTAAAATAAAACAAAAGACAAAGCAATTAAAGGATTCATTTTTTTTAAGGGTTATATAAGGAGCAGTGATAAAGGCATTTTTACCACGAAAAAAAAATAAAATAATAATAAATAACTAAATAAAATAAAATATACACTTAAGCAGAAAAAAAAAGACTTAAAATTGTGAATTAATCCAACGAATATAATTTTGAAACAAGAAATATTCTTCTACCTGTTGAGTCATTTTGTTTCAGTTAATAAAAAAGAGACATCAAGGTGACAAAAATATAAATATATAAAAATTCAATCACATTTTATTTAATAAATATAAAAGCTTTAAAAAAAAAAAATAATAATAATAACGGTTATATGGTGATTTCGGTTTATATTATTTGTGTGTCTGTTAACGTCAAACATTTATAGTAAGCTTTTTCTTTTTTTTTTTTTTTTTTAATTCGTTCATAATTTGCACTGTTTTCTGTTTTATTTAATAAAGTTTTAATCATTTTATTATAATAATTTTATTTTAACCATAATGAGAATTTTATTTTACTTTTTTCATAATCAATCAGTGATTCAAATGTAATATTTTAACGCACAGTTAACGAAATAAAATTTGTATCCGGAAATTATTCAGAGTTATGACAAATCTTTATGTCTTTATGAAATTATAAAACTACTAGTGACATAAAATAGTTTTTTATATTTAATTATTTAGCATAGTTAACAAAAGAATTTGTAAAAGAAAATTATTAAACGTAAAGGTTCCTTGTCTATTGAAGTCTAATAATTTTAATTTATTTTGGTATAAAACAAAAAATAATAATAATTTTTTTTTACAAACCTGTATCTCTATCCCTTTTCCTTGTAATTAATGGTAATGGTTCGCCACCATTATTACTTCCACCTGCACCACAATTATTTAAATTGATATGATGATTAACATTATGATGATGTTCGGTGCCACTTGTATTATGTAACGGACCGACCAATCGATCCTCATCCTTTGAATTTAATAAATTCTGTGATTCTAATAATTTAAGTTGTTGCTGATGCAAACGATTCTTAATTAAAAATATTTTCGGCATTTTTAAGCAATTTTTTACCAAAAACAATTTAAACAAAGAAATTTTATTATTTTTTTTTTTTTAAACACTTAATCGTTTAATTTTGATTTATTTAAAAATATTTTTCTTTTTTTTTTTGTTTATTTTATATAATTAACACTTTTTTTTTTTTGATTTTTTTTTATTTTTTATTATGTTTGTTTGTTTCTGCTTTACTTTATTTTTTTTTTTTTTAACAATTTGAATAGGGACCAACCTATTCTCCCGAAAATTTTAACATTTCACAAAAAAAAAAAAATTAATTATTATTTAATATCACTCACTGTAATCCACAATCGTGTATAAAAATTTCTTTAAAAATTTCTTTGCAATCCAATCATTTGTTTAAACATTTTCATTTTAACCATATTCAATAATTTGATGGTAATTTTTATAAAACATAACTTAACACATTTCAATTTAACTTATTATATATTTTATTTTTTTTTATTTTTTCTTATTTTTATTCCTTGCAATACAATACATAAATCCTTTAAAAATGTTAAACATAAAACACAATCACAACTTTATAACTACGTATAACAATGTTAACTAAAACTTAACTCTCAGGAAAAACGAAAAAAAAAAAACAAAAAAAAAACAATATTAAGCTCTTGAAAAAAAAAATAAAAAAAAAATTATTTTTTTTTAATAAAACCACGCACAAACTCAACGGCGGTCAATCTCTTACTGTACTCTGTTGTTACGTTTCGTTACTGCTTTACAGCTAGAAAATTTTATTTACAGAAAAAAAAAAAAAAAAAAAAAATCAAATATACAGCTTTTCGAAGCTTTACTACTACAAAAAAAAAAAAAAAAAAATCATCAAACTAACACAAATAAATAAGTTTACATTAAAAAAAGCGAAAACTTTATCTCTTTTCTTCCTTGTTTTATTGTACACACCTAAGGTAGATTTTTGGTTTTTTATAAAAAAAAAAAAAAAAAAAAAAAAATTCTTTATTTACTGTTCTCTTGTGAATTTTTTTCTTGAATTTTTACTTTTTCTATTCAAACGTTCCAACACTTTAAAGATTTCAATACAGCAAATAAACGATGAATAAACAAGACGAGGTAGTAAAGCAACAGAATTATTTAAAATGGTTGAATACACAGCTACAACGAAAGAAATAATGAACAGGTAAAAATAAAGTATTAATGTATTTATATGTTCCTACATTCTTTGTGTGTGTGTATGTAGATAGGTAAATACAAATAATATTATATATGGTTTAAATTAGTGATTTTTCGTTAAACAAAAAAAAAAAAAACAAAAATCTTTACATAAACAGTGTAACAGAAACAGCTCCCCTTTAACGATTATCCAATAACAAATTCAATGTTAAATATGTTTGTATTTGTTTATTTTTAATTTTTACTAAACCACCTTTAAAATGATGACGTTGAATTCAATAAAAAAAACAGACAGCTTAAACCGTTGTATTATATGCAATTAATATTGATGACAAAATTTTACGCTCTTTTTTTTTTTCAAATTCAAATTTCTCTCATTTATTTACAAAAAAAAAAAAATCAAAATAAATTTAATAAAAATGTTGGTTTAACTGTCTCCCCCACATTTCTAGTAATGTATTTTTTATTTAAAAAAAAACAAAATTAACATAAAATTGAAAACAACGGAAAGAGAAAAAAAAAAAAGTGAGCAAAAAGCTTTGAATAAGCAAATAAATAACAAAAAAGCAGTTATTTAAAAAATGATTAAATCAGCGAAAAAAAGGGAAAATTAAAAAAAAAAAAAAAAATGATGAAAGGATTTGAAATAAAATAATAATAAAACAACAAACCTTTTTTTAATTACATTAAATAATAGAAAAATCTAAAACAGAATTGTATGGAAAACATCAAATAATTATTTATATATATATATATACAAGGAGAAAGAGAGATAAACCGAAAAAATTATTAAAATTACAGGTTAATAAAACAACAACAAGGTATTCAAAAGAACAGCAAACTAAAAGATGTTTTACCTTTTTCTGTAATTTTTATTTCATTTATGTGTAGAATATATTTTATTCCTTTTTTATAAAACGCACAGGCAAATTGCCAGTTTTATTTAATAAAATTAAAGCAGAATATAAAGAAGTAGAAGAAATGGGAAAAATATTATTAAAAAGGAAAACGTACAGACAACCATTATCAGATTATTGTTGCTTTATACTTTTTCTCTTTTATTTACTTTTTTTTTTTTCTTTTTCGTTGTTTGGTATTGTTGTTGTTGTTGTTTGTATTGTTGCTGCTTACCTTAAGTGGTAACAAAATAATAAATAATATTATAAAGGTAAAGAGAAACATTCTTAATGGTTCTTAACTATTAAGTAAATAAAAAAGAAAATACATTACTTGACAAGATGGTGAATAGTTTTTTTTTAAAATTAATTAATTAATTAATTAAATAAAATAAAAATTAAAAAAATCATTATTATGATTTTAAATATTAAGAATAAATGAGAGAATCATTATTAATATTTTCTATATTATATTAAATAGTAAAAAAAAAAAAAAACCGATCTAATGGGTTCTTCAACCATAAAATTAAAACAACCACAATAATATAAAAGGTAAAAATGATAATAAAATAAAATAAATAGTCGAGAGAATACAGGATTTTTATTTTCTAATAACATTTGTAGAAATATTTGTATGCATTGCAAATAAAAGGAATTACAAATATTATGGAAAATATTAAATATTGTGCAACGAAAGCATGCGATTATCAATCCTATTTATTAATCCCATTAAATACTATTATTATTATTATTTTATAATCTGTAATGATTTTTAGTTAATCCACAAATAAATTCACATAAAATTTAGAAGAAAGTAGAGAAATAAAAATAAAAATCAGGTTCGTTGTTTTTTTTTTTTATATTTTAAAAATTGCTCAAGTCATTACTTTGAATAAAAGACAAAAAAAAAAAAAAAAAAACACAGCGTTTAATTAATTTAAGAGTTGTTTCTCATGACCACTGTCAAGATCATGGACAAAATATTTAATTAAACACCAATAAAAACTTAATATCTGGAGATTATATAAAAAAAAAAAAAAAAATTGTTTGCGGTTGTAGCTATGCTACAGTTTCTTTTATTACGTAAACATAATAAAGTTGCGTTAAAATTAGCTTTTTTTTTCTCTCTCTTTATATAAAATGTA
The DNA here is from genome assembly GCA_961205885.1 of Ptychoptera albimana. NCBI lineage: Eukaryota > Metazoa > Arthropoda > Insecta > Diptera > Ptychopteridae > Ptychoptera > Ptychoptera albimana. Next base: position 28,082,814 of record OY540802.1, on the reverse strand, counting down.
TAATAAGGCCGGCAAAAAAAAAAATAAATAAATAAATAAATAAAATTGTTTTCAATTTTCAAAATTCACTTTAAAAAAAAAAAAAAATAATAAATAAAACAATATAGGAGAGTGCAAAATGTTTGCAAACATGAGAACAATGTAAATGTATAAGATTTCTTTATTACAACTACATTCATGTGAATAATATATTTTTTCAATTTTATTTTCTGCTGTGCTTTAATCGACGTCTTGTTTGGCTGGTTTTTATATTCTTTATCATAAAAAAAAAAAAAAAAAAAAAAAAAAATGAATATGAACTTGTCGAACTTGACTTTAAAGAATTTTTATTATTATTATTGTTGTTGTTGTGCTGAACAGGGTGGTAACATAGATTATTTTATAATTTATTAAAACTTTTACATAATTATTAATCATTTCAAAATACTTCATAACCATTCTGTATTTTTTTTTTTTGCTATTAAAAATGTTTTGCTAATATTAAAAATAAAAATAAAAAAAAACGAATATTACTGCACTAATATACATTTAAAAATGATAGATGAATTACGTTTTGAATGAATAAAATAGCGTACCTGTAATAATAATAAATATATATATAAAATAGCCTTAAGTAATAAAGACAGACGAAAAAAAAAAAAAAAAAAAGAAAAAAATGCGCAACCAAAAGAACTTAAGAAGGAACAAAAAAAAAAAAAAAAAAAACTTGAAAAACTTAATCTGAATTTTGGTTGGCTGGTTGGTTGGTTGGTTAGTTGGCTAGTAGTTGTTTGGTAAGTTTACAGAATAATAATGAAATAATAATAATAATAATAATAATAACAAAAAAAATTATAATAATAATGAAAATAAAAAAAAAAAAAAAAACTGTTTTATGTGTATTTGTTGCGTAACTGTTAATATTTTTTTTTTTTCCATTTTTGTCTTCAATGTTGCTTTGACTTAACTTCATGCTTCTATATATGTAGTTGTGTTGTTGTCCAGTAAAATTGCGTATACATTTTCACAGTCACATAATAATAATTATTATGTTTTGTTAATTTTTTTTTTTTGTTTAATGATTGAATATTATTATTATTATTAAACTGTGTGTGTGTGTGTATTTAATTTTTTTTTATTTAGCTACTTGCGATTCGAAACGATGCAAGGTGGAATTTTTTGTTTGTTTGTTTGTTTGTTTAAAAAACGTAATTCTGGTTTAACAGTTAATTTTCGATGAAGTAGAAATGGAAAACATTATAATTTATTTATTTAAGGAATAAAGCTTTTCCAGATTCACTTTAAAGCTGTATGTTTAAAGGGAAATTACATCATTTTAAATAATACTAATACATTACTGTTTATTTAATTATTATTATTATTATTATTATTATTATTATTTTAATTAAATAAATAATTTAATCATAATTACACCTTATTTATGTAATTAGCTATTATGAACTTTTATCAAAAAAAAAAAATAAAAATATTTTTAAAGGATTATTGCGGTATTTTAATTAAATTTTATAATAGTATCGTTTGAAATATTAAGTGAAAGAGAATTTTTTTTTTTTTCATTTAAAAAAAAGCTACGATGAAACCCGTTAATTGGATGTCATGGTATCTTAAGACTATTTCGATTATTAAAAAATACCAGTGGGGCACTTTTATTTTATTTTTTGTTTTATTTTATTTATTAAGAAAAAGTGAATTAATTTTTATTACTTTTTAATTCTGTTCTATATATTATTTTCTTATGATTATTTTTGCAATTAATTAAAATCCGATTATCCGATTGAAATAAAAATATTTAACGTATATACAAACTATTACTATTAATTGATAAGAATTTATTTATTAATTAATTTATTAAAAAAAAAGAAAAATATTATTATTGTCTGAACATCTGTGCTGTTCAATAATAATATCAAAAGATAAAGAAAAAAAAGTATAAAGAACAGGTGTATTGATTATACAATCTTACTTACACATCCGATAAAATATCTGTGTTTTAATTTAAGTTCATTTATTATTTTTAATTAGAAAAAAAATAAAATAATAAGAAAAACAAATATGAAATTATAATTATGATCATCCCGATTAAAGTGATTTATCTTCTTTTTTTTTTACATATGACGCTTTCAGATTATTTTCTTTTTATTTTTTTATCAGCTGTAAGTGTCTAACAAAATCATAATCATCGAATTAATTTAATATTGTTACATCGTGTCTTCTAACATTTCAAAATATTTACATTAGAAATTCAAGCATCAGTTATTTTTCATTTTTTTTTTTTTTTTTTAGAAACAACCATAGAATTTTTTTTATCATTCTGCAATTCGTATGCCAGCTTGAACCAATTATATAAACGAAAAAAAAAAAAAAAAAAAAGAAAAAAACTTATTTAAAACGCTCTCAAAAGAAGTTTATTAACATTAACATTCTAATAAGATTCTCTCACGCGTTAATAATAATAATAATAATAAAAAATAGCGTGAATTTTTTTTTATATATATTCACTTAGTTACAGTAGAAAGAAAAATTTTTTTTTTTTTGACTTATCTTTAAATAACTTAATCTGAATTTTGTTCATTTTAATCAATAAAAATATAATTTTTCTTTATATTAATTTTATTTACAAATTACCATCAGTTTTATTTCTATACCTTAAGATAAAATTAAATATTATCGTGTTTCGCTTAATAATTTTAAATCTAGAAATTTTCAAAATTCTTTAATAAACTTTTTGTATAAATATATTCTAATGATAATATTAACTAGTCGCTACTGTTTTAATATTAACAAAAAATAATAATTAAAAAAGACTGTAGTAAAATTATATTAAATCGCTCTATTCAATTCTTGTTTTGAGCATAAATATGATTTAATCTTATTCAAGAAAAATAAAATTAAACATTTCAATGAATTATATTCATTGTTTTTTTTTCTCCAAATTAAAATTTTATAATATAAGCTCTGAAAAATCATTTCATCCGTAAATATAGAAAAAAAAAAAAATTGTAAAAATTTTTATGAGAAAATATTTGTCACAAAAAAAATTTCATATTGAAAAAAAAATCCCATTCGATTATCGATCTTATTATAATTAATTTTCTTATTTTTTAATCGTACTGATTATTGATAAAACTTCGACTGTACTATTTTTTTTTTTTTTTTTTTGGTTTCACGAAAAAATTAATTAAAATTATAAATAAGAAAAAAAAATAATAACGCCTAACAAGTTATAATAAGTTAGAAGATATTTTATTGTAAAAACAAAACTATAGATAAATAGAAAAAAAGTAAAGAAATAAAAAGAAGAATAAGCGATGAAAAGCACTTGGATATCAAAAACATATGTTTAAAAATAATTTTTAGAATTAATTAAATAGCAATAAAACGGTATATGGGTTTTTTTTTTTTTTTTTATTATTATAAATTTCTTTCTGATTTTATTTCAAAAAACAACCAAAGAAAAAGAACAAAATCATCTCATCTTTATTAATTATTTTACTTTAAATTTATATAACCATGCCGATGCTCAATCAACACAAGTTTAAAGCATATTTTTGATGATTCTAATATTGTACAAATAAAAGCCAGAAAAAAAGCCAAAAAAAAAAAGAAAAAAACTAATCAATCATATTACGGATGCAATATTTGTTCTATAAAAAATTAAAACTAAAAAAAAAAATAGCAGCATTTGTTTTTTTTTGTCAAGTAACTTCAATACTAGTCAAAGCCACGAACCCTTTTTATTGATAAATAATTTTTTTTTTTTTTATTTATTTATCAATTTCTATGGAAAAATTGTAAATTATTAAATTTTTAATTAATTTCAGTTAACTTTAATTTAACAACAACAAAAACACTTTTAAACACGAAAAATGATTTATTAATTTTTTTTTCTTTTTTTTTTTTTTTTACATGGTTGACGGAAATTATTTAATTTAATACATTTTTTTTTTAATTATTATTATTATTATTATTATTATTACTTAATATTTGTGTTTTTATTTAATTTTTTTTTTTTTTTTGTAGCGTAGAAAACAGAAACATACGGTAAATAGTGCCGCATGGACAGACCATTAATTCTTTAATTAATTATAACAAATCAGTGTTTTTTAATTAAATATTTTTTATTATTGTTTCTTTCTTTCTTTCTTTTTATGTGCAATTAATATTTTTTTAATTTTTTTTTTATCTATCACAATTTATTAATAAATAATTATTATTCAAAATTAAATAGCAAATAACATAATTAATGAATTTAATATAAATTTAAATAAAGTCCATTGACATTATTTGTATTAAAAATAGATAAATATATAAAATTTGATAATTTCTTTTTAATTTACTGGCTAATTTCAATTTACACAATTAACAATTAAACTTTATAATAAAAATAACATTTATCATTCATAATTATGCCTTAAAAAAAATAAATTTTTTTTATATATATTCAAGAAACGACCAATGTGTTACAAATTGATAAAGCTTGACTAGTTTAGTCGCGTGTTTACTGTTTAAATAATAAATTAATATATTTTAATTAAAATATGACTGAATATTTCTGTTTTAATCGCGCACAAGCCATGAATTTTATTTAATTTTAATTTTTTAATTTTAATTTTAAACAAAATTAAATACACTGGTACCTGCGTATTTATTATTGTCGGTATTTGTATGTTTTACCTGCGTTTTTTTAAAAAAAAAAAATAATTTTTTTTTTTTTTTTTTAATTGTTCATTGATAGCAAAAATTATGTTATGGTTCTTAATTGTTTTTTTTTTTTTTTTTTTGTTTTTTATGGAGTTATTAGTTTTAATTGTTATTATTTAAAGTATTTATTTTTTTTTTTTGTTGGACAAATGAATTATGTACAGGGTATTAGAAAAGTTTTTTTTTTTTTTTTTTTTGTATAATCGATAAGTGTGTAATTTAGTCAGCAATCATTGTCAGAATAATTTACGTATAAAAGCAGTTAATACAATGCTTGAACCCTTTGAAATCATAAAAATCAAAATTATGCAAATTTTTTTGTTTTTATTTTCAATTCAAATATATATATATTTCCGTCTAAATCGTAAAACAATAATTTATAATAAATTTGACATAATTAATAGATGACTTATTTATAAATTTTATACATTACTGTTTTTAGTTTTAGAATAAATTATAATGAATTTAATTATATAAAAAATACAATTGAAATTAAAAAGTAAATGTTATGCGTAATTTTATAACAGGAAGATATTTCTTTTATTTGTTTTAATTTAATTAATTGATATTTTGATCGTATTGTTTTTTTTTTGGTTTGGAAGGAAGTGAAATTGTTTTTGGCTATATTTTGTTACTTTTTTATTTATGTATTAATGTGTAGGGTTATTCCTTACCAATTTTAATACACTTATTCAGACAAACAAACAAAAAATTCATCAACATTATAACAAATCGAAAAAATGTATTTTCATAACGTCAAGTCTCATTCACTTAAATTCTTGCAAAATATAAGTTTTAAGCTAATTAAAAACAACTTAATAAATACACACCCATGTCATTCATATTTAATTAATTAAATTAAAAATACATGTTTATTATATTATTATTATTTTTTTTTTTTGTTTTTGTAAAAAGGCCCCGGCTTTAATAACAACAAAAAAAAAAAAAAAAATGTTTAATTAAAATTTGCTTGTTTTAAATTTTTTTTTTTATAAGAGTATTTTAAGTATTTTTCGTGTAATTTATTTTCTTTATATAAAAAAAAAAAAAAAAAAAACAAATAATTCTCATCATTTATATTTTCTAAATTCATCTATTTCCGTTGGTTGTTTGCGATATTTTTTTTTTTTAACTAAATAAAACAAAAAATCGACATAAATTTCGATCAAAAGTTTATTATCACAAAAATTTCGTTCTTATTATTTTCATTCAGTCGTTGTACACCTTTTCGCTGACAATTGATGACAATTTTTTATTATTTTATAAATATTAAAATGATGAAATAAAATTAAATAGTTTATATTGTCATGATCTGAATTAAATATAATTAATATAATAGATTTATAAGATGTTCTATCAAAATAAAAAAACAGGGAAATAACTAAAAAAAAAAAAAATTAATCAACGGAAGTAATACAATTTTTTAATCGAATGTACAATCAAATAATATGTATAGGATTATAAACAATATTACATTATTACATAAATCACTGCATTGATAATATGGAACATAATTAATTTTCTAATTAAATTAAATTTCCAATGTCGTAAAAACAAAGTAAAAAAAAAAAATGTACAAATGCAATAAAGACAATAAAGACAAGACAAGTTCAAGATAAAAAAGAATTTAATAAAAAAAAAAAAAAAAAAAACTGAAGAAAAATGAAACGAATTAAAAAAATAAAAATTGCTGTTGTTGTTGTGTAAAATGAACATGAAAACAGCGGAACAAGTTGTTGTTAAAAACAAATGACTGTGGATGGTGTAATCGCAACATTCATACATACATAAAAAAAAAAAAAAGAAAAAAAAGAATCGTGAAAATTATTATTATTATTATTATTATTATTTTACTTGATGCAGACAAAATTTACAATAAATAAACAACGATGCGAAATAAAAATGCGAAAAACTATATAAAATGTATTAAATAAATAACAAAAAAAAAAACTATAAATGAGTGTATTACGTAATTGTTCATGTCTTATTATTTCTTTTCCATATCAACGATTATAAGCGTGTTGTTTTTTTTTTTGTTTTGAATGCTTTACAAGTAAATAACAAATTTTGTTTTAATCTTTATGGAATTGTAAACCTTTTACAGTAAGTGTATTGTAATCATAACCGTTTATTGATGATTTTTTTAATAGCGCTAAAAAACTATTTAAAAATAAAATCATCAAATAATAACTAACATCCATCCAAAATAAATACATTTATGGTGTTATGAGATTTTTTTTTTGATTACTAGAAAAATAATATCTTGATACAAAACTTTAACATTTATTGTAAAATTAATTTTTCATAGAAAAATCATGTTAAAATTTTACAAAACTCTGCATATGATACATTTCGCTGAGTTTCATAATATTAAAAACAACAGAAACGAATAAATTAAAAATAATTTAATTTAAAAACTAGACAACTCTTCTTCTTTTAAAAAATGAAAAAATGAAAAAAAAAATGAAAATACATCGCAAAGAACAATAAAAGTTGTTGAACTTGAATTAAAAAAAAAAAAAAAAAAAAATATAGAAGAAAATTAAATATCTTCGTTTTTAACGCGAAAATCTTCTTCTTTTTTTTCTTTTTATATTTTAATAATTTGTGTTTTATTCTTCATATATATATATAACAATTATGTAATTAAAAAAAGTGAGTATTCTCAGGTTTAAAGAAATCTAATAATAATAATAATAATAAGAAAGAAAGAAAGAAAAATAATAATAATAATATAATAACGAAATAATAAAAATATAACAGTTAACAAAATTAATCATTTAGATAATTCTGCATAAAAAAAAAAATTAATAAAAAAATTAATTTTTAAACCATCATTTCACTTACGTTTCATAATTGTCTTATTTTCATTTTTGCTTAAACAAATTATTTGAATGTGTAATTTGTTTCCATGAAATGTGTTAAATGTTCTTAGACATTATCACTGATATCATGATTTTTCTTTTTTTTTGTATTACTAAGTAAATATAGTTTCTGTGATGATAATGAATTTCTCATTGGAAAATTTAAAGAACTTCTGGCTATATTTGCTATAAACATTTTTTTGTTTAGATATTTTTTTTTTACATGGAATATTAGAATAAATTAAACAGATTTAAGTGAAAATAACAAACAAATAACAAAGGGCTATTTAAGATAAGAATATTTAAGATAACTTATCCATAATATCCATTTTTAATTCACAGAAATGTTTAATCAATCCTATAAATCATTATATATAATAAATAATACATTTAAATGAACCAATTGATTAATATCCTTTAAGGAATAACTATAAAATGTTGTTGCTAATCAAGATGAAAAATGCATTACGGATAGAATATTCAAATCTATATGTCTCAAGACCTTTTTTTTTTTTTTATTCCTTTATCACATCATAAATATAAATTATTTTATTATGAAAAATAGTCTTTAGTTATGTTATGACATTTTGTTATAACATTATGATTAATTAAGTCACTTAAAAAAAATCCCAAAATAATGGTTTTACTAAATTAAAAAAACATTACAAACATTATAATGAAAAGTTATTTAAAAACGAAATAATTATTTGACTTAGATTTAGAAATGATATAAAACTATTACTATACACTTAAGTAACACTTAAATGTTAGGATTAAATTAATTAAATCGATTATCAAATGCATTTATCATTTATATTTCATACAAAAAGTTAGATCACTTTACCAGTGGAGGATCAATTACAATAATAACCAAAAAAAAAAAATAAGCAATAAATTTATCAAAATAAAACTTTTTTGAAAATTATCTGGATAATTATTTTTGTTTTGTAATCTTTTATCTTCATTATTTTTAATTGTAAAAATAAGAAGAAATAATATAAATTTAATGTTGCTGTTGTTACTGATGTTCTAATCGATGTTTGTGTTGTTGTTTTTTTGTTACTGATTATAAAACATTATAATAAGAACTTAAAGAAGAAAAAAATAACGAAAAGATACTAGAAATTAGAATTAATAATAATTATAATACTTTTATAACTGAAATACAATAAAAATAATAGAAGCTTGATAGAAAATTGGTCAAACTGGTCTTCAATCAGGATTTATCTAATATTTAATGATCACCGAGTAATAATAATAATTAAGTTACAATTTTTTAAAAATGCAACAATGATAGAAATGTAACTTGTTTTATTACTTAAGTTAATTAAGTGGCTAGAAAATGAACATGCAAATTAACAAGAAATTTTTGTGAAATTATACCAGAAGTATTAAATGTACATGAGCATGAACAACATTTAACAGATATTCTATGTATTTTCTATGTTTAACGGAATTAATAAAGAAAAAAAAAAGAAAGAAGAATGTCATTAAATTATTTATTTATGTTTTATCCAAGAATAATTATTGAACTGTATGAGTCTTGATTAGTTTATATTAAATAATTAATTTAAATAAAGAAAAGTATAATTTTAAAATTATTGTACGATGGAGAAGTCAGATCGAATCTTGAATTCCCAAAGAGACGACTTGAATATGTCTTGAACGATGTATTACGATAAAGTATATAGATTTATGTTATACAACTTTAAGGCTGTGCAAAACCAAGCAACAAGCACATATTATCCTAAGAATTCAGAACAAGGTAGTAGATAATATAGTCTGGTATATCAAAAACGCTTATCGTAACTAGATTTTAAAAAGAATCCAAGAAACCACAGTGATAAACTCTCCCGAAACATTTCGCGAAATTTAATGTTTTTAATAAAAATATATATATATATAGCAAAAGCTCTGTAATCTCAATGGAATTTTATTTTATCAAATAACCGTTTCAATACAAAACACTTGCTCTTTTTATTCACTTTTATAAAATATTCTAGCTTAAAAAGCTTCTTTTTTATTTTTTTTTAATTACATTTTTTTATTTATTTAAAGGTGTGCCGATATTAATTTATTAATACCAATGCCAAGATCATTAAATGTATTGTTTGGTAAATAAAAAAAAAAAATTTTTGCAAATTTTTACACGAAATTTACACGACAGGCAAATATCAATAATTTATTAAATAAAATTATTAATTAACTTCTTTTCTTTTCTTTTTTTTTTTCTTTTTTTATTAGACTTTTATAACATTTCTACGTTTACGAAATTATTTTTTTTACCAAATTGACCATTACGTACAATATATATAATTATTTGTGTAACACAGGAAATCAGGTAATCATTTATTTATTATTTTTTTTTTTTTAATGTTATTATTATCATTGTAAAATATAATAAGATTTAATGACGTCAGATACACCCGGTACCGGTTATTTATTTATTTATTTTTTTTTTTTTTTTTTTAATAAATGAAAGAAACATGAAAAAAGCGGAAAAAATTTCATAAACTAAAACCGCTAAACAAATTACTTGTAGTTGTGTAATGAAATTAAAAAAAAAAATTATATATATATAAACTTTCAAGAGTCAAAGTCAAATAAAAGAAAAAAAAAATACAAAATACAAAATTCATAATGGATGGAAAAGAGAAAGAGAAGTTGTTTTTTTTTTCGTTTTTTTTAAATTATTTATTGTTAAACTGAGCTTAGCTTCAAGAGGTAAAAAAAAAGTTTGTGAAAATAAAGCTTGCGCTGGAAGAAAAAAAAAAAAAAAAAAAACACAATCAAACTTTGTAGAGAGAGGTCGTTGGCTTTTACCAATATATTAAAAAGCCACAAGTTGTTTTTCTTTTTATTTTTTTCACGATCTTTGAGAATTCTAGCAACGTATATTTTTGCTGAATATATATATTCTTATTCTCTCAACATTTATTACTTAAAATTATATATTTGTAATCGTGAGCTTTTTTTTTTGTAGCTATATATTCTTTAAAATAAACTTTAAAGCTTTGCCAATGACTACGAATTGTGGTGAACAAATTGTGTTTAAATGTTGGTAATTGTTACATGTGTATTGGTAGGAATCTTTGTTAACAAAAACCTCTTCTACGTGGTTTCAATGAAAACTAATGAGAAAATGTTATTGGATAAAAAGAGAAGAATTGGCGACGCCGAACTACAACACAGTAAAATAAAAAAAAAAATTTTTTAGTCGCGTCTCTACTCATTTTATAAATTTCATATAAATTTAACACACAAACACTTACTTAAGTTTTTTTAGCTTTTTGCTGTTGTTGTTGCTGCTGTTAAATAAATTTTATTGTTTTCAAGTTTATTATATTTAATGGATTTTCTGATTGGTCACAAGAACCGTTAGAATTTTGTCTTGAATAAACTATTTTTTAGTATGTTGTTAATTCCACCTTATGAAAACTTGGCGTCGTATAAAAAGAAAACGAATAAAATTAGGTAACAAAAAAAAAAAAAAAGTTACAAAATTTTTTTTTTTTAAAAATTAGAATGAAAAAAAATTTTTGCGTCTGTTGCGCATGTTTTTATTTAATTAAACATTTTTTTTTTTCTTTCCATTTCTTAATAACAAATAATAATTTACTGTAATTTAAAAACGAACTTGAAACAACGGTTAATAAAAAAAAATAATCAAAATCAAATATGTCATAACATATAGTCGGCGGTTGAGAAAGTTAATATATTTTGAGCCATAAATTGAACAAACCAAAAAAAAAAAAAAAAAAAAACACAACTCAAATAAAAAAAGTAAAAAATAATTCTTGAAAAACAAAAACAAAAACGCAAAAAAATTATTAATTATTATGGCATTATGTGATCATTTTTTTTTTTGTTAACAATTTGTTAAAAATTGAAATATCATCAGCGGTCAAAGGCTTTAGTTATTATTTTTAGTAGTTTCTCGATGTATATCCCCATCGGACGTTTAAATAGGATTTGTTGATTTTCAGGTTTTTTTTTTTTTTTTTGTTATTTGCATTAGATAATCCATATTTTTTTTTTGTTGTTGTTCGATTAATTAAAATAAATTTAAAATTATTTATAAAGAAAATAACAACAACAAGCAAGCAAAAAAAAAGCTTAAAATACCTGAAGTTAAAAAAAAAAAAAAAAAAACAATTAAAATGGCCGACAGAATATGCGTGTGCAAAAAAAAAAAATACCAAAATTTACGCAAAAAAAAATTGAAAGATAATAAAAATAATATTATGAAAACCAGTTGACCTCGAAAAAGCTTAAAGGAATATGCATTGTGTTTTGTTAGATTTTTTTTTTTTTTTTCTATGTTATATTTTTTAAACAGAGAACAGTTGAAAAACTGTTTAAAAGACCTTGAAGATGGACATTAGCCGCGCGCGCACATTTTTTTTTATTTTTGTTTTGTTTCGTTTCATTTTTCTATTTTTTTTTTGTTTTTTTTTTTTTTTTATAAAGCTTAATTATTTTTTTTTTGTTTCAATAAATTGTTACGCAGATAATAAATAATTGTTTGTTACAAGTAGAGTCGTCGTTAATACTTTGAAAATTTCACAATACTTAGTCGTTGATTCTAGTTGGGTAAATAAATTAATAAAAATTGAAAAATCACACAAAGCAGCAAATAAAAAAGAAAAAGAAAATATTCATTGGGTTAGTAGTGGTCATTCTCAGTTACTTTTTTTATTTTTTTATGTTATATTTATATTTTTCCGCCTCTACATAATAATAATTAACTTAATTATTTAATATAAATATATTGTGATGTTGTTTTTTCTATTTAATTTATTGAATAAAATTTATTTGATTTTTTTTTTTTATTTAACATTTAACTCAATAGTAATCGTCTGCACGCCATTTTTTTCCATTTTACCTGTGGATATTTTAAAAGTGATTGAACACTGTTTGAGTTTTTCATTATATAAACATAAATTATTTAAAATAATTAAATTTCATATCAATTTTCAATTTTCAGTGATTAATTAATATTGATTAACATATAAAAATTGTTGTTGCATTTTATTTTATTACTAACTATCAAGTGTTATTAGCACAAACAATTAAATGTTATCTATGAACAAAAATACCACAGTGATGCTCGAATATAAATATAATGTGAGTATCGATCAACGTTCATACAACTTAGGACACTGTTGCCTGTTTCTACTCTTTTTTTTTTTTTTTTCTAAATAATAATAATTGGACATCTCTCACCAAATAAATAAATAAAATAACGTAAAAGTTAAATTGAATTATCAATATTTAATATAAATAAAACTTAATCATTAAGAAACGAATAATTGTGTTTAAATAATGCCACAATAAAACAAAAGGAGATTTTTTACCCAAAAATTATATTTTACTACAAACTAATTAAAATACGACAATAAAAACTGTTTGTGCATATCAATTATAAAAATTGATTAGTGCTTAAAAAGCTTTGCATTACTCGAAGTGGTTATAATTTATAAAATACTCGTTTAACTTCATAAATATAAATAAAATTTTGCATTAACAGAAATTTTTAAGGAAAGAAGGAAAAAGATAAATTTTTATATTTTTAAATGTTTAATCTATATTTAATTTAAATATTTGTTATGCACGAACATTTTCTTATGATTTATTTTACATTGAAAAATAAATTCTATAATAATGAAATTTTGTAACAAATAAATAAATTCTATTGCACTGATGATTTGTCATTCGTGCGGAATATTTTATAAATAATTTTTAGTCAAATGTATTAATATTTTTGGATAATTTTTTATTTATAAAAACCAACCATACAACATAAATCGATTAGAAAAGAATTTTATTTTTAAAATAAAAATGTGCGAGAAATAGAAACCAGCAGGTTCGTCGCTTGAACATTCTAAGTAGTAAATAAATCTTTAGATAGAAAACCTAAAACCAGATTTTTGTTGATTAATAATTTTTTTTTTTATTATTATTATTGATTTTTATTCATAAATATTGTGTAGGTTTTTATCACAAAGTTCAATAAAATGTTAATAACCTTTTTCTATTTTAGGATTTTTACCTATATTAAAAAAATAAACAATAATAAAAATTCTCCTGAATTAACAAAAAAAAAAATTTTTTTTTTTTTTTTTTTTTTAATTAAAATAATGATTATAGTTAAGTTAACATTTTCCTGTTATTAATTATGCATTTTTCTTCAGATTATTGTAAAAACAGTAAATAATAATTAAAGGAAATAATTAAGCAAAAAAAATCAAGGAAGTTGGAAATGACGTTATTTATTCTGTACTAAATATCCAACCATCCTGTTTAGTCGCAAATAATTTCGTTAAAAATTTAACTGTTTATTTCCTTCATACAAAATTATCACATTGGTGATAATTTAATTTATTAAAATAAAGAAAAATTAATAAATGAATAAAGAAAAACATTCATTTCAATTTTTTTTTTTATCCGTCATTTTTAATATGCCACTAAATAACACTTAAATGCGTGGTACATATATATATATATAAATGCTTTATTTATTTTTTTGTATTTATACAATTCAAAACGACCTTCGATTTACCGTTTACACCAGTACCTTATTTAAGCAGAAGAACACATATAATATTAAGACAGTCAATTCACTCTTAACTCGTTTTCTTTGTATGTGAATTGCGTCATAGTTTATTTCGCTGTTAATCTTTTCTTTTTTCTTTTTGTTGTTTTTATTTAGCATCGTGCAAAAGTAAATAAATAACTAAGGCAAAAAAAAAAAAAAGAATTATTAAAGAAAAAAAAAAATTGCGAGACAAACTTTTGTTCATCGTCTTTATTGCCATCTAATTATTATTATTATTATAAAAGTGGTGTGTTAGGTGTGTTAATGGTATAGACAGTGTATACGTTAAAATACACTTCATTAATTTATGTATCTTAAGAATGGTTTTATATTTCTATTGCTACTAATTATTAGAGAAAAACAATTTTATAGAAATTATTATTATAATATTATTTATACTGTTTTTGGCCGTTGTTTTACCATAATAAACATTTTATTTGGGTTTTAATTTTAATTGAATGTGTTTTATTTTGCAAGAACAATCCACACAATCTGTACAATCCACACATGGATTTTTTTTTTTTATTAAAATCAATTTGCAAAGGTTTTATTTGATTGCCCTACGAAAGAAAGAAAGAAAAAAATTAACAACAAACATAAAGTGTCAAAGAAAAATAATTAAATACGATGTTAAATTAAATTATACTAAGTCATTTACTAAATATAACGGGTATATTAAATTATATAGTTTTAAATAAAATTATTATTAAACTATCTACTGACTTACTGACTTTTAAACGTTTATTGTTATTATTATTATTTTATTTTTGTAATGAATAAACATTATTGTATTAAATATATTTACTCTACCTTTATTTGTCGCTATTTATTTATTTATAAATATTAATAATAGCGAGATAAATACTTAATACTTTCAACGTAACAATTAAATTCCTTATTCTAATCAAATTAGTATGTTTAAACGATGATTTTTCATAGGTAAATAGAAGAAAAACAAATTAATTTACAATTTTCATGTAGCTTAATCGATAAAACACAATTAAGATGATTTAAGAAATGCTACTAATGCAATCTTTAATTAAACTAATAAATAGTTTTTCCAAATAAACACTTTATAAATCAAATTTGATCCTCAAACTGATCCTTTTATACAAACTATTTATTATTATCCCATCACATAATGTGTCATCATAAGAGAATAATAAATTTTTCAAAATTTATCAATACTCAAATTTTTGTTTGGTTATTAAAAATCTGCCATGAAATGCCTGAAACAAACAAACAAAAAAAAAAATAATAAATAAATAAATTCACTTAATTATAAAGAAAATAAAAAAAGAAAAAAATTAATATAACTGTATTCCAAATGAAACTAAAAATGACACATCTCTCTGTGTCGCTACTAAAAAAAAAAAAAAAATCAAAATGTAAACAAAAAAAAAATTTCATTAATATTGTGAAATAAATTTTTTTACTTTTTTTTAATCATTTTCCTCTTCCGATTGTACTTTTATATTCTCGTATTTTAAATGCTAGTCATCACTAGCTGTTGTAACACAGAATGATGACGTATTGACAATAATAATAATAATAATAATAATAATAATAAAAAAAATATTGAACAAATTGTGTGTCAAGCAATATATTTAAAAAATTTTTCTATGTAATAATGTTAGTTATTGGTGCTAATAATCTAGAGAGTGTTAATAATAAAAATGGTATAACTATTTTATATTTGCTAGTGTTTAAATTTTTTTCCGATCTAGTTTTGATTTCGAACGTAGACGCTCAAGATGATCTTAGAAGAGGTAGATGGTGGAATTTTGGTATCAATTGAAAGATATTAAAAAAAAAAAAACGGTTATGAAAAAATTTATTGTGTGGAAAATGTTAAGAAAATCGGAAAATTTTTTATCACAATTTATTAAATAGACTCTCTTTTATCTAATAAATTTTTTTTTCGCACATTTTTAACTTAATTAATAATTTTATTATGGATTTTCCCAATGGCTTACAAAAAAAAAAAAAATGGTTTTCCCGATTGCCAGAAAAGTAATGGAAGTTTTTTTTTTTTTTTTTGGGGCATACAGGTTTTCATTACCGTTTTTTTTTTTTAATATCTTTCAATTGATACCAATTTCCACCATTTATTACTTCTAGATCGTCTTGAGCGTCTAACTTCGGTAGTTCCAAAGCTTTTTTTTTCTTTGTTTCTTTTTTTTCTTAATATATAAATATCACAAAATTTAAATTTAAATTTTATTATTTAGAAATATTTAGAATTTTATAACAAAATTATACAAAAAATCGTTTAAAGATAATTTAATTGCAGAACAACAAGTGAATGCACTCTAAAGTGTGCTTTTTTACTGTTTTTGTTATTGTTCTTTGTTGGATTATTATTAATAATAATAATAATAATAATAATAATAATAATTTTATAAGCCAAAAAAAAGAAAAAACAAATCAAATCAAATTAAATTAATTTATTTGAATTAAAAAAAAATTATTTCCCCCATTTCGTTTTGTTCTCTCTAGATTTTCATTAAATTAATTTTAAAAGCTAAATGAAATTTACGCAAAATAATAATAAAATCGTGAGACAAAATAAAAATGCATATGTATATCAAAACACAATAAAAGTCTTTCATTACTAAACAAAATTTGGATTAAGATTAAATCAAAAAAAAAATAAAAAATATTTATTGATTATTAATTAAAAAACTTTTATTCTTTATAAAAATTCTTTTACTATATGTATAAGTGTTAAATGCTTAACAAATACAATAACAACACATGAAGCTTTTTTTCTTTTTTTTCATTTTGTGTAAATTTTTTTTATTAAAAAAAAAAAAAAAAAAGAAGTTCTTTGACCTCCGAAAAAATCACGGCTCGTGGCTTCAACCAAAAAAAAAAAAAAATTATAAATCCAAAAAAAGTTTTTTATTTTTATTTTATTTGTATAAAAAGAAAAAGAGCTTTAAACGTGATCAGCAAGTTTTGTTCTTTTTATTTCTTCTTCTTCTTCTTCTTCTTCATGCACAGCCTTTATCTCTTTTTATTCTACTATAATCTTTCTTTTTTATTTTTTTATACACTTATAGCGATTACGTAACACCACCTAGGTGATTTTGTTAGTTTAGTTTTTTTTTTTTTTTTTTTTTTTTACCCAATATAAACAAACAAAATTCTAGCAGGGATTCAATCAATTTTAAATTATTGCAGAGTAAAAATATTACGCGTTCTTTATTAATTTTGACATATGTTGAAATAAACAATTATCAGCAATATTCGATAAAAATAATTCATTAAAATAATGCTTCTAAGAACCTTGAACTTATTTGACTTTATTTGTTTCTAAGTCATTAAATTCAATCAGTTATTCATTTTTTTCCCACTTGTAAGCTAGAGATGGTTTAATAAAATAATTTTTATTGAGTATTGGTACATAGGCACATCGCTATAATTGCATATTTGATTAGATTAGTTGTTTAAACATCTAATTTGTATATTTTATTATTACACATAAACCAGGTGCAGTATATATATAGTAATAAAAAAAAAAAATAATAATAATAATTTATATATTACAGACTCTAGCAATTTTATTTCTAACATAAATACGCTTAGAAATTTTCTTTCGAAATCTTTTCAAAATAATATATTTAATTGATCACAATCAATCTTGATTCATATAAATAAATTTTAATGTTTCAGGTGGTGGCATCGGGTAAGAAAAAGAAATAAAAATGTGCAATAATTTTTGGTTTTTTACTGTAGAAAATCTACTGTTATTATTATTATTATTATTTTAATTTTTATATTCTATCTCTGTTGCATATGAAAAAACAAAAAAAAAAAATTATTAATAAGTTAGAAAAAATACATTTTCAAATTATAACTTCACATATGTTTCTTATATTTCGCATCAACAGATCAACGGATTTATGTTGAAAAAAAAAAAATATGAGGTACGCATACAAAAATCTATACAGTGTTTTTTTTTTTGTTAATAATAATATTTTTAATCATTTTTATTCTATTATTATTATTATTATTAAAATTGGTAATGATGATTATTAGATGTTTTTTTTTTCTTTTTTTTTTTATTTTTTAATAATCAAACATATGCTTTATATACAGTTTTTTTTTTTTTTTGGTAATTTTTATAATAATGTATTTTTCTTTTTTTTTTTTTAAGAGTTTCTACCTAACAAATTTTCTTTTCTTTTTGTTGTTGTTTATGATTAATTGTGTTGTTAACAAAATAAAAAAATATTATTTATGCTATTATTGTGTAAAGTAAAATAAAATCTTTTATTATTGATGAAGAAGAAGAAATAATTTTTCTTAATACATTTACTTATTTGCCAATAAAAATTGTTTAATTTTCAAAAAAAAAAAAAAGTTTTTTTTGCAACCGTTGAATTTGCCAAATACGAAAAAAATATTATTCTATTTAAAAAAAAGCAGAAATTTTTTTTTTTTTGTTCACAATGTTAATAAAGTTGACAGAATTTATAAATATTTAATGTTCTACACACAGCAAAAAAAAACAAAAAAAAACAAAAAAAATAGCGAATGTAATTATATTTCGCTTTTAATTATTAAAACGTCACTCAATTAAAACGGATTAATAATAATAATAAAAAAAAAAAATTAAAATATATATATTCTTTATCTATGAAAACGAAAATAGAAAATAAAAAAAAAAACATAAACAAATTAAATATACGGTTTGTAATTATAATCAATTTTAAACAATAAATATTAATAATTTTCATATAGAAATTATATAATTTAATTTATTTACTTGTTTATTATTTTTTATTTAATTTTTTTTTTAATTATATCTTTTATTTTAAATAAAATAACGTTAATACTTTAAGGAAATCAATAACAAACACAAATTTTCTTGCAATTTTATTTAATTAATTGATCATTTAAACAATTATAAATTATTTTCATTTCTTTTTTACTAAGGTTATGATTTTTATTTATGCTATAAAGTCTTCTGACTAAAAGCCATCCTTGCTATGTGATTTTATGTGAACAATATCTACATAAACACAAATAATAAAAGGTAAAACCCTTTTCTTTTTTTTCCGCTAATTGGAAATGGTTTTTTTTTTTTTAAACCTTTAAAGGCAATAAGTTATAACAATTAAATTGATTACATTGTAAATTTACGTAAAGTAACTTCTTTTTTTTTTTTTTTAGTTGTAAATAATATTATTTTATTTTTACCGCTTCTACTTTTTTTTTTTTTAACATGGCGGGCGTTATGTTTTTATATAAAAAAATAATGCTTCCCTTATTATACCGTTTAGCCATTTTGTTAAAGCCATTTTGTAATGTCATTACGTTGTGCTTTTTTGACACTAAACATCATAAAAAAAAAAATAAAATACAAATACAAATAAGCAGAAAAGTGCATAAAGGATACAAAAGTTATTAAAAGAAGGATACAATATTAATTTATTATAATTTATTGGCAAATAATTACATAAAATATTATTTATTAATTAAAATTCTATATACTGTTAATAATATAATATTTTTGTATACATTTGTTTAAGGAAAACTTATGAATATTTGTTTTAATTTAATTAAAAGTGAGAAAATTTTTTTTTAGAATACAAACTTTTAACTAATAATTAATTTTCTTTAAACAAAAAAAAAAAAAAAAAAAAATTCAAATGCTAAGCATCATAAATTATCTTCTTTTTCTTAGTTTATATTATTATTATTATTATAATTATATTAATTTAATAATAAAAAGATATAAAAGCAACAAAAGCACTTTAAATAAATTAAAAAAATTAAAACACAAAAATGAATTAATAAATATATTATAAATAAAAAAATTAAAAATTAAAAAAAAAAAAAAAACCACAGCTAATATAAGGTTAATAGACAGATAATTTTTATTTCTTTGGTTTATTTATCACACACACACACAGAGAGAGAAATTAATATAAAATGTGATCATTGCAAAATTTATTAAATCGGTCTATATTCATTTTAATTAACAAATTATAAATTTATTTAATTTATTTTTTTTTTCTTTACATATGAAGGTCATTGACCGTTATTTTTTGTAGTTTTTTTAATTAAAATTAAAATTATTCTCATTAATAAAACTGTTCATGATGGATTTTTATTTATATGTGGATATAATTTCTATTTAATAAATTGATTAAGATACAAAATATTATAAAATAGCAACTGAATTCTATAAAATGAAATAAAAAAAAAAAAAGATTTTATTTACATTAGTGTTAACGATTATTATGTTGGCCTAACAATGGTATCTGTTACAAATGGTTTACGTACGATTGGTCACAACAGAATTAAGTTTTTTTTTTTTGTTGCTGAATCTAAATTCGGTTGTGACTCAATCGTCCTATGATCAATCGTCCGGCTACGGTTATAAATACTAGGAAGTATTTAATGTAATTAATGCTAATTAATAATGTTTTACATCGATAAAGGATCACTGGATCAAATATTCATTATATTTAACGTAAAAAATTTTTTTTTTTTTTAAATTAACATTATCGAAATAGATAGTTTAAAATTATTCACCTTCAAAATATTTACAATGGCCAACCCCTTTCGTTTCGTTTTTCTTTTTTATTTTTCCAAAATTATTATTATTATTATTATTATTATTATGGTTCCATTATTCACAAACAATTAGGATATTTTTCTTTTAAGTCAACAAAAGAAATGCCGACAACTTACAATTTCTGCATGTTTTTTTCTTTTTTCTTTTTTTTTTTAATGTATTTATTGTATTGCAAACTACAAAGTGTCAATAAAAAGGGCAGACAGAATTATCTGCTCTTTTTCATTAATATAAAAAAAAAACAGGAAAATTTCTTTAGTAATCCCTAACTACCTTCTTTTTTTTTTATGACTTTATGGCACACTATAGTGTTGTTAATTTATCCTTTTTTTTTTTTTTTTTGTTCCCTTTATTATGACAATATTAGTACAAGAAGCAGAAAATAAAACACATTTAAATGGTGAGATCGTATAATAAAAAAGTATGCAGATTTTTTTTTTTTTTTTTTTCGTTAATTATTAATTTTATTATTTTATTTGTCATAATTTTGGCAAACCGTAAAATATTATTGTCTTTCGTAATAAATATAAATAGAATGTTTACTACTTCACGTGTTGTTACTGTATGAATTATGTTGAGAATAATAATCTAATTATTGTTGTTAGGAAATTAATTAATGGAAATAATTTTTCATCAGTGTGATAGATATAAGTGCGTTGATATAAATATCACAATATTTTATTGGATTTATCTAGATTTTGACCGAAAAGCAAGCAGGCTGACTTAAAATTACATTAATTATGTAAGAATGTACAGAAATTATGTAAGTTTATTTGACATTAGTCAGTGATTAGTCAGTTAATCAAGTAAATAAATAATTGAACATTGAAGTAGAACAAAGATGAAGATAAATGTCCGTGAAATAACTTTATGTTTTGAACCAATTAAAAGTCAAGCAGGACAATTTAGAAAACTACCTAAAACGGTTATGAAATATAGAAAATCATGTGTGGATACTTTAAAAGTATCGGTCACGGGTTTTTTTTTCAACCAAAAATCCAAACATTATTTTCATTTCTTATCTATTGACTATGATAACCACGAAAAGATAATTTTATTAGTATTGAGCTATGGGGTTGCACTAAACCGAGCAATCAGAAAATAATACAAAAATTTCATAATAGGGTACTAAGGGATATTGTTAAAGCACCTTGGTATGTACGTAACAGCGACATCCACAGGGACCTTGGAATAGTAAAATTCGAAAACGAGATCAGCCGATTTGCCCAGAAGCATGAAATAAGGTTCCTCAATCACCCAAACATTGAAACCGCATAGCTACTCGACTATGGGGAAACTATTTGAAGGCGCAAGAGAATCAAACCACACGAGCTAATATAAAGTTTGCATAACGCAAAATAATATAGAATAATTCAATGGCGATATTCTATTTAAAGAAAAGAAACAATTAGTAATGTATCACAAGAAACAAATCAAATTCAATACAAAATATATGAGAATCAGTTTTGCACACTGTTGCATAAAGAGTGACAACGTTAGTTTTTTTTTTTTCAAAGAGCAGACGAGGGTTAAAAAAAAAAAAAATGAAAAATGAAAAAATTAATGAACATTAATTACTTTTATTTAATTAAATCGCCGTCCAAATAAAGCAACAATAGCAACAAAATTAAATACTTTAATTACAAATAAAATTCACGATATTTTAAACGGAAAAAAAATCGAATCAAATTAATATAAAAAAAAAAAAAAATCCCACACGCTGGTGTTAAACAACAAATGAATAAATTAATAATTTTAAATTAAACTGATCACGATCTATTGATTATTTATTAAAAAAAAAATATAAAATTATTAATAATCTGATCTTACCACGATTTATTGTTATTTCAATTAAAACGAAATCAAGGACGGATTTTTATTTTAAGAAATAGATGAAAAAAAAATTGAAAAAATCTTTTAAATATGATGAAGGTGCAGTAATTTTTGTTTTTTGTTTTATTATTATTTATACGGAAGCTATAAATCTTTAGTAAATAAAGAACAATAGAATAAGTAAAAGGGCAGATAGAACACATATATCTTGTTGTTGAAATTATTATTATTATTATTATTATTATTATTGGAATAAGGAAAAGAAAAAAATTCGACATATAGTACGAAAAGCCAAAAAAAAAAAAATATCAAATGACAAAGCACTTACAACGTATGTTAACATCCTGAAGATTATTCATTGTATTCCCTACATAACCTAAAATATTGCAACTAACTAGTTTTTTATCAAAAAAAAAATTATTTAAATAAATTATTTTAGTTAATTAAATTAAATTTATTATTTAATTCATAATGAGAGAGTCAACCCTTTAACATAAATTTTTTCTTCTTTTTTTGTTTTTTTATTCCCATATCATTCAAAAACTGAATCAAACGAAAAAAAAAAGATTTGTTGTTTTTTTTTTTTCTCTCAGTGTTACGTTTTACATTTTGCACCTGTGTTGTATTTCCCACACTTTGGTTGTTTTAAAAAATACTGATGGTGTTTTGTTCCCTCATTCGTTTTCTATTCTTCTTTATTGTTTGGGTTTTTTTTTTTTTTTTTTTATTTTAAATAAGTTTACATACGGCAAAAGCAAAACGAAGAAGATGATAAAACTGAATGTTTGGTTTAGGGGATGCTGCTTGGTATCCTTTTGTTATTTATTTACAAATAACTACTGTTTTTTTTTTCTCTCTATATTTATCCTATGTCACATACAGATATTTCATTGTTATTTTGATATAAAATTTTAGACAATCATCATGGGTTTTAAATTTTTTTTATTTTTTTTTTTTTTTTATAGCAAATCAAGATCAAGATCATCAGGTTATTCCTAACCCATGAAAGGGGTTCATAGTTATTACAAACACTGGTTATATGATGAAGCAGAAAAAAGGTTTATTTTTATTAAGTCAAAAAAAAAAAAAAGTAGAAAAAACTACAGAACCGGTGTGCAGCATTTATCCGCTACAAATCTGTGTATGTATCCTTAAACAAAAATAGTGGGTGCAATTTTTTTTTTTTTTGTTTAAGAACAAGAACCTATCCCACCACTCCTGATTTTTATTTCGTTCATTTTATTAGAAATTCTCACGACCGAAACAAAAATATAAAAAAAAAAAAAAAAAAACTATAACAAAATAGCAAGGATCAATCATCTTTGTTAAATTTAGGTCGTTCTGATTTGTATTTTGTACCAAAAAAAAAAAAAAAACGTTCCCACACTTGAAATTATTTTTGGAATTTTTATTTAAATAAAATCAATAAGCCTTCTTCCGTGTTTTTCATTTAACAAACAAACAAAAAAAAATTATTAATTTTATTCTTTTATCCATCTTACCATTAATTTCGTTTCGATTTTCTGTTTAAGAACAAAAAAAAAGAATGTAACCAAAGACAAGTTGTAGTGATGTTTGTGTTGTCCCCACACAGTTCAATCACATTTTGACCCTAAAAACAATCCAAACACTCAGTCAAAAATAATGAAAAATATTCGCTATATATAAAATAAAAATATTCCTCTTTCACTTTGTTCTTTTTTTATTATTATTATTTTTTTAATGACGACTTAAGTAAAGAAATATTAAAATTTTAATGTATGGAATCTGAAAATATTTGTCACCAGAATTTTTGTTTATTTTTTTTTTTATTAATATTGTATTTTCCGGTTCTAAATATAAATACACAATTATTTAATTAATTTAAATAGAGTTAAATCTCTTTGTTTTTTTCTTAACATTTTCTCCTTTTCATGCGTAATTTGAATTTTCTCCTATAATAATAATTTTTTTTTTTGTTGTTGAATTTTTAATTACATTTGAATTGTGATTGCGATAATTGTGATCAAAAAAAAAATTGCCATTCAAAATGAAATTTTGCATAAGGATAAAAGGAAAAAAGTGAAATATTTTTATTAACAATTCTTAAAGAGTTAAATCACAACCAAAACCACATTTCTTATCATCTAGGAATGGAATTGAAAATATATATAATATATAATATGTCCAAAAATATAAAAATATTCAAGACAAATAAGAAATAAATTCTACAGTTCGATGACATTAAAAATTCTAAGGCGGACAAGGTAAACAACATATAACGATATTTGTTATATTAAAAATAAAACTAAAACAACTTTCACCTAATTATTTAACAATAAAAAAAAAAAAAAATGACATAAAGATTTAAAAAAAATAAATGTATAGATAGATAGAATCATCCTTTTTTTTATGTTATACCCAACCAGAATATAATAAGAATCTTTATACAAAACAATTAAATAATAGATAGAAAATATTACCGTCAGTAAAGTCGGTAAATCAGGAAAAAAAAAAAAAAGGTAAAGAAAAATCTCAACCTTGACCGTTGAATTGAAAAAATAAAAACTAAACATGTAAATACATAGAAACAGAGAATGCTGTAAGCATATTTCCTATGTAAAACATTTTATATTTTGTTAAGTGAACATTTTTTTATTTACGTTTATTTATTTATGAATTCGTTAAATGAAAAAAACGATAAAAAGAATTAAACCCATTAATATCCTTAAGACAATCAGTATTTTTTATCATTATTATTATTGGCTTTACCGAACGTAGACTCTCAAGACGATTTAGAAGAGATAGATGGTGGAAATTGGCATCAATTGAAAGATATTAAAAAAAAAACGGTTATGAAAATCAGTATGTCCCAAATTGTGAAATTTCCATTACTTTTCCGGACAAATCGAAAAAACCATTAATTTTGTATATCTTTGGACAAAATCCATATTAAAATTATAATTAAGTTAAAAATGTGCAAGAAAAAAAATGAATTAGATAAAGGATAGTCTAATTAATAATTTGTGATTAAAAAATTTTCAATTTTCTTTTAATTTTCATCAAAATAAATTTTTGAAAATAATGTATGTTTTAGAAAAAAAAAAAAAAAAAAAATCCAAGAAATTTCACAAAAAAAACTTTTTATTATATTCAAAAATTTATTGTGAGGAAAATGTAAAGAAAATCAGAAAAATTTTAATCACAATTTATCCTTTATCTAATTAATTTTTGTTTTTTTTTTTGCACGTTTTTAACTTAATTATATTTTTAATATGGATTTTTCCAAAGACATACAAAAATAATGGTTTCTCCGATTGCCGGAAAAGTAATGGAAATTATTTTTTGGGGCATACAGATTTTCATAACAGTTTTTTTTTAATATCTTTCAATTGATACCAAATTCCATCCTCTACCTCTTCTAGAACGTCTTGGGAGTCTAAGTTCGGTAGTTCCTTATTATTATTATTAGTCGAAGTTCTAATTAAACAAAGAACATTAGAAAATAAAATATCAGAAAAATTCAAATGGAAATAAATAACAAACAGTAAAATATTTCTTTGAACAGCATCTCAATAAAATCAACTGTAATTACAAATGTTATTGCAAGGTAATGAGGATATAATATATATATATATTTTTTTTTTAATATAATAAAATAAATGAATAACACCTGAACCGTATCGTAATGATTTATGACCTACAAAAAAAAACCTGATCGTAATATGCTAATTTATGCTTAATGTAAATAGTAAATACATTTCCGGATCATAAACGATCTTAATGTTTTTGTTTTATACCAGAAATTTTACTTCTAAAATATAATCACGGTGTTATGAACAAAATCGAATCATTTTATTCACAATCACATGTTGTTTCGCGCTTCTCAGAACTGAGTTACATAAATCCAACGTAGTGATGAGAATTTAATGCGTGCTAATGAATGATTTCATTCCCGTTTTTCCATTTTTCTACCCTAATCATTATTTAAATTAAAAATAAAACAAAAATTCATTAAGAAAGGAATAAAGTTATTATCGCATGTATTCTTAACTAATTAATAATATTTTTATTTTTTTACTCTATTTTATAATTTATTTCTCTTATAACAATGTGATGTAAGTAAAATTACTAGACGATGATGATGATGATGATGATTTTGTCGCGTGAGAAAGTTCATCAACATTTTTTTGTTTTTTTGTTTTTTTTTTTTATAGAAATAAAATGGATAAAACATAAAAGAAAATACATATATAAAATTAATTAAATAAAAATAAACACTAAAAGTTCAGTGATTTGTTAACATGTGATGAGATTATTGTTAATTTTTTTTTTTTTTTTTTTTTTTTGTTAATTTTTCTTTTTGTTTAATGAAATTAAAAACAAAACAAAAAAAAACTTCAACAATCTTGCACAACCCGAGTAATTAAAAAAAAATTTTTTTTGTTTCTTTCCTTAAGTCACCCGACAACTAACGGTAATAATAATAATAATAATATAATTATTAATTAATTTCTAAATTCTAATTTCTAATAACAAGATTGAACAAGCTTATCTTTAAATTTTTGCGAAATTCTGTAGGAAATTTTAAAATTATTGTATCGGTCGCACGTTTCAGCTCACATTTTAAGTGTTCAGAATTAGAAATTTTATGTATAGGTAAGAATAGTTTTTTATTTAAATTTAAAGTTATTATTAGTAAACTAATATTATAAAATAGTTTAAAACGTTAACAAATATATTTCGTTAAAAGGATCAAAAT
The DNA here is from genome assembly GCA_961205885.1 of Ptychoptera albimana. Classification (NCBI taxonomy): domain Eukaryota; kingdom Metazoa; phylum Arthropoda; class Insecta; order Diptera; family Ptychopteridae; genus Ptychoptera; species Ptychoptera albimana. The sequence goes on along the minus strand of OY540802.1, from coordinate 28,055,485 downwards.
AAATATGTCGGTAGTTGGGGTACCCATTTTTGTTAAAGAATCCAACTACCGACAACCCTGTCGAATTAAATATTAAAAAATTTAAGTTAATTAAAAAAAATTTAGGGTTCAGGTTGCATTTGGTATGGTGCCATTGACCATCAAAATTTATTTGCATTATGGTACAAAACAAAATAATAATAAAAGCATCGAATGTACAAACGATAATGAAAAATTTCGATCAAAGCTTTTGGTTTAGTGGCGGAGTTATTGTCGATGTTGATGTATTGGACGATGGTTCTATGCAAATATGCACAGAAATTATTTGATTTTCTATTAATAATCAGAGTAAATATATTCCGTTTATATCATTTATAAATCATTGAATTTCATTTGTCGGTCTTTAATTGGGTAATAGGGGACAATCGTTTTATTATTTTTCTGATTTTCCAAATAAAATTACAAACAATTTTATAGAATTTCGGCTATAATTCATGTTAGCACATAAATAAGTAAAATTTTTTTTTTTTGCTTTTTATTCACAAATTCAATAAACAGTTGATATATATTTCTTCCAGCGAGCTACTAAACTATCGGTTGTAGGGTAGTTTACCTTAGTTAATTTAATGGATTATTCATTGGTTATTAAGATAAAAACAAAAAAAAAACTATTTAAAATTCCAACACAAACTAAACACTAAATTCCCAGCATCTAAATCATTTTATCAATAATTTTATAATAAAAAAAAAAAGAAATTTTCTTCTTTTTTTTTTTTTTCGTGACTGTTATTAGGTCAATCAAATAAAAAAGAAAAAAAAATCTTCCCTAAAACATGTTCTTCTTCATGGTGCACGTTATATTGTGTACCATGAAGTACATGTTAACATGGATAATAACCATTTATACCTGTTGTTTTACAAAATATATAAATAAATAAATGGGTCAACAATTGAAAATATTTCTAAATACAATTACAAAAAAAACTATATATTAATTTTGTTAAATCAACGATCCGTAAAATTACAATAATTTCAATTTTTTGGACTGACCTACCCAATTTATTGCATCATAAAAGGTTTTTTCTTTTTTCTTTTTTAAACAAATAATCACAATTTCCAAATAAATTTTTTTTTTTAATCCAATTACAATGTTCACGGTACAAACTTCCGGTTGTGATTTTAATAATTTTACTTTTAACATTTTGGCAATTACTTAAAATGTGAGTGAAACAAGCAAAGGGACTTTTTTTTTTATTTTTATTTATATATGCTTTGGTCACCACAATTCGTTCCGTTGTGTAACATGATATGCAAGGTCGTGTCCTTCAGAATAATAAAAAAAAAAAAAAAAAAATCAAAAGCAAAATAACTAACCGCCTTCGCCTCCCTGTATTCTTTTTTTTTTTAATATCTTTTATGTTTGTAGTATAATTTGTGTTTGTTAATGCGGTTGTCGTTTTTTTTTTTTGTTTAAGACCAGCAAACTTAATTTGCGGTTGAACAGAATTCACTTGTATTTTATTATTTGAGGGGTAGATTAAAATCGTTGAATTGTATAGGGAAAAAAAAAAAAATAATAAAATTATTTTTTGTTGATGAATAAAAGAAAGAAAAGCAAATGAAGAAGTTTTGCACATGGTCGCATGTTTAAATAGCATTTGTTGGCACTTTAAAATAATTGTTTTTGAATAATATTCACTTGCACTTTCTTGTAAAGAATATAAATTTTCGATTCATTTTAATGCAATCATAGCAATTATTTGTGTGTGAAATTATTCTTCAGATTTTACTTATAACCAACAAGAATTATAAAAATATATTTATATTATTTCTGGATTTTAATTACAATTTTTTATTTTTTTTTGCATAATAATTAGTGAGCAATTAAATTAATTTCATCTTTCTTGACTTTAGTAAAATATTCTATAGTAAATTATAATTAGATCGTAGTGGGATATGCAGCAAGAATGATGATCGAGATAAACACACAATTATATAATTATGCATATTTCTAAAATAATTAATTTTTCAGGTGCGAACTTTAAAATGTTTATTTTTCGTAAAAGTTCGTTGAAAAATTCGTTAAAGAAATTCAGACAATTATAAATGATTTCAGAACTACCGACTTAGACACTCAAGACGATCTAGAAGTGATAGATGGTGGAAATTGGCAACAATTTAAAGATATTAAAAAAAATGTAATGAAAACCTGTATGCCCCAAAAAAAAAAAATTTCCATTACATTTCCGGCAATCGGAAAAACTATTTTTTTTTTTTGTAAGCCATTGGGAAAATCCATATTAAAATTATTAATTAAGTTAAAAATGTGCGAAAAAAAAAATTAATTAGATAAAAGTGAGTCTAATTAATAAATTGTGATTAAAAAATTTTCCGATTTTCTTAACATTTTCCTTACAATAAATTTTTTAAAATAATGTCATACGGATTTTCATAACCGTTTTTTTAATATCTTTCAATTGATATCAAAATTCCATCCTCTACCTCTTCTAGATCGTCTTGAGAGTCTAAGACGGTATAGCCATGATTCCTAATCACCTTAGTAATTTCCAAGGTAGAACCTGTATAGAGCAATGTGGAAAGTTGTTTCGCAAGTCTCTTTTTATAATTATCCTGATGTTGTCTGGCAGAATTAATATCATTTATTATTATTTACAGGATTACACAATTGGACTGGGGGTTCATTTCTTTAAAAATTTAATCTAAAACTATTACGAAGGATTACGCTCACCCTTGTTATTACATATTTATTTTTCCATGTTAGTTTCATTCGGTGTAGAATACAGCATCCGCACCTACCTAATTCGGTACTGAGTTTTCTCTTTTTCTGTATCGTTAAGTATTGTACATTAAAGCTTCAGGACACGTCAAAAATTTATTTTATTTAATAATAAAACGGAATAAAAAATCAGTGAATTTCCCACCTACAAACATACTGATTCAGTTCAGCCTTTTAAATGTATGAACAAAACAAAGATTTTTATTAACGCCTTAAACCAATCCTTTATATAAATATTTCTTTTCAGTATTTTTTTTTATTCATCTATTTATGGGAGAAAAGGTACAAAACAAGATATGACAAACGGAATTACCAGTCTTTTGCAAATCATTTTTGTATGTTCTTTCATTTCTTTGATTCTTTATACTTTCTGTAGCTATGGGTGAGAGAATTTAAAAAAAAAAAAAAAAAATCAAACAAACATGTAAAAAAAAATATTCTGTAATATGAGCAAATTTCCTTTCACATTTCGCTTCTTTTTGTTGTTGGCTTGGACAAAAAAAAAAAAAAGAATTTTATTAAATAAAATTATTCGCATTACCAATTACAATTTAAGAATTATAAAGAAAAAGAAGAAGAAGAAGAAAAAACAAAACAAAGAGTAAATTTTGTTTAAAAAAAAAAAAAAACCAAAAAACATATTTGCGATTGAATAAACGTCCGCCTGATTCAATTCATTTTTCGTTCTTTGTTTTTATCCAGTTTTTAGGTTCATCCGACGTTTTTTTATTATTTTTTTTAATTTTATTTTCAGCGTTACCCAATTTTTAGCGTTCAGATTTTTTTTCTTCTTCTTCTTCTTTTTTTTCTGCTGCTTTCAACGTTTTAAAAATTCGAGTTTTTTTTTATTTCAGGGCGGTTATTTTTTTTTTTATACAAAACTGATTCGCCTTTTATATTTAATCACAATAATAATGAAAAAAAATTAAAATTAAATCGGTATAAACTGGTTGAACTGTTTTAATCCTTTAAATATATGATAAAAATAAATAAATAAATATATAAGAAAATATGAATAGTCCAATTATAATAATTTTTCACTGTAATTTTGCACACAATAATCCTTTTCTTATTAAATTTCTATATGTATATTTTTTTGGAGGCGTTATTAAAAAAAAAAAAAATGAGGACAAACATTCAAATAAAAGCGACAACAGAATTTTATTTAAATGATTTTTATCTTGGTATTACTTGTAATATATAAAACAAACACAAAATTCTGTGTAAAATAATTAAATAAAATAGTTTTTTTTTTATGTTTATTCGTCATATTTGGATGACTAATCAGCCATATAAATAAATCTAGAAGTGTTGTCGTGCGTTCATGAGTACTTTTTTGACCAAATTCAAACCAAATCCATTGCACAGGCATAGAAACAAAGTACAAAAATGTTTAAATTAATAAAATAAAAAAGTTCTAAGTCTGTTTAATTATTTTTAATAAAAATTATAGTAAAAAATTACTTGACAATCCATAATGAATTAAATTTGCATGTATACAAACACTGAGACGGCTTAAACATGTAAGAATTTTTTGTACATTTTAATATGTAAAAACCAAAAAAAAACATTTTTTTTTTTTTTTTTTTTTTTTTGTATTTCTTCATGCAATACTATTTTCTTTTCTTTTACCTTGTTTATTATCTTATTATTATTTAAAAAAAAAAAGAAAGAAAGAAAGAAAGAAAGAAAGAAATAAAATGAAAAGAAGACTTAACGGTAAAATTATTATTTTTTTTTTTTTTGCAAAACAACAAATTTTAATATTTATATGTGTATGCTATGTATATGTATATGTCTATGGTTTTTGCGTCGCATTTTATTCTCTACCATATGTGTTGCGTTTTGCTCGTTCATGTTTACCATGTGTAAAACAAAACAAAAAAATTAACTAAATTAATAATATAACAATAATATAATAAAAAGTTAAGTAAAGAAATGTTTATAAATCTAAATAAAAAAAAAAAAAAAAAAAAAAAAACACCATGCGCAAAATGATAAATTTTAAATAAAAAAAAAAATATTACGCATGCACAATTTTAAACATGAAAAACTAGAATGAAAATAAGTTTTATAACGGTTTTCTGTGATGTTTTTTTCTTTTCTTGATTTCAAACATATAAATACAAGTTTTTAGTTTTTTTTTTTCGGTTGGTTGGTTTGTTTCTCGGCTTTTTAACCCTATAAATGTTTTTTTTTTATTAATTATTGTTATTCGCCTGTTAAATTATTAAAATATCTTTAAATGTTTTTCTTATGCTGTAATCACTCTAATCAGCCTTTGCTTGTTTTCTTTTCTTTTTTTTTTTATCAAATTGCAAATCATGGTAAAGAAAAATAATAGGAAGGATGTATATTTACATGATTCATTATATTTTCCGGTTATTATATAACTATGCAGTGTTTGTAACAGGAAAAATAGAATTTTTTTTTGTAATTTTTCAACAAAAAAAAAAAAAAATCTGCTGGTAGCTGACTAACAGGTTGAATTAATTTTGTTTTACAAAAAAAAAATAAATAAAACTAGAAAAGATAGTTAAAAGAAAATAAGAAAGAATTTAATAGAAATTCATTCAAGCATCGAATAAATTTAATCAAAAATATATTCAGAAAGAATATAAGAAATGTTTAGCCGTGATCGTCTAGTGGTTAGGACCCTACGTTGTGGCCGTAGTAACCCAGGTTCGAATCCTGGTCACACACGGCACAGGTTTTTGTTATAGTTTTCAAAATTATTTGATTTACATTTTTTAGGTTTTTTATAATTGCCTAAAACAAACAAACAAACAAACATTTATATAATAAAATTGAAAACAATTAAAAAAATCTACTGCAACACCGTGACACTTTCTACAAAATAAAAGAAAAACAAAAACAAAAAATTCGTTTCATACAAGAAAAAGAAAAATACAAAACAAGAAGAGAAACAAAAATTAAAGATTTCATCTTCAAATAAATATAAACAGACAAACTAATGAATAAATATGTAAACAATTTAACCTTCACCTTCACAACGAACGCAAAGTAGGTCTTTTATCATTTTATTTATTTATTATTTTTTTTTTTTCTTAAATAAAAAATAAAATTATTATCGTTATTTTTTTTTTTTTTTTTTGTTATTTAATTTTGTTATTTTATTTTATTTACATAATAAAAACGAAAGAAATGAAAATACTTGTTTATCCATTGTTTCTTTATGTGATGTTACAAAATACAAGTACTAAAAACAAGAAACAGAAAATACTTTCGCAATTATATATATATATATATATAATATTTATTTGCTTCTTCTCTCCATTGCATCCACAATAACTTTAGACTCACTTTATTATTAATATTAATTCATTGATTGTTGATGACGTGTGTTTTTTATATATAAAATTGTATCATTTACCAAGCCAAATATATAAAATTAACTGCAAAAAAAACAAATAACAATAAGAAAAAAAAAAGAAACATGTTCAAATTTAACGGTAAAGACAAAAGAATATGCGCGCATGTGTAATAAAATAAAAGCGGCAAAAATAGTGTTGAGTTTTTTTTTGTTTTATCATAAATTGTTTGTAATTTGTTTAATTTGTAACAACATTGTTACTAATTCTGTGTTCTGTGGATTATATTACAATTTTAATTACCAATGGAATAGTCATTTATTTTATTCATCATTTTCTGTAATTACTGGAATGGGTAACAAGGAAATAAAACGGAAATCAAAATTAAGTAATTCATTTTTTTTTTAACATCATCTAAACATGCGCATAACGGTTAGAGATGATTTTGATGACCATTTTGTTTTTTTTTTTTTTACATTTTCTCAGTTTTGATTACAATGCTAGAGCTTTATACTTAATTACATATTATTAATTGTTTACATTTGATTATTTGTAATCATTTAATTGATATTTTCGTTTCATTTGATTATTTCATTAAATATTATTTTGTGTAGATTTAATGCAGTTTGTTGCCAACGATACTTTTATGTTGTCATTCCGAATGGACATTTTTAACATTTTAGTGTTTTTTTTAAATTTTTTTGTAATTTTATGTAAACAAACTTTTATTACAGGCTTTATTCTGTTGTTAAATATTTACATATCATAATTTTGCGATTATGTCTATTTTGTACATAATTTACGGTTATTGTTTGTTATATATTTACTTTTTAGGAATTTTTTACATTTTATTTATTATGTGAGAATTTTTTTTACTTTTTTTTTTACTTTTTCTACCTTAATGTAATTTAAATCACTCTATTTACTTAATTTTATTTCATTCTTTCGTGTTGTTTACAAATTAACAAAAATATAACAACTTGTGGTTTTTTGTTTTAGTTTAATTTTATTTTATTTAATTTAATTTAATTTAACTTTGAAGCAAATGTAAAAAAATAATTTAAATAATATTAAAACAAACATTTATTATTATTTTTTTTTTTTGTTATTATTCTTTCACAAGAGAACTTTAATTTACGAATAAATTAATAAAATAAAATAAAAATAAATAACTACTAACGAATATATAATATATTTTTATTTTTTTTTTAAGGACATATCGTGTAATATTGTTAATTATTAATTATAAAATTCCTAGATGATTTATGATTAAATGAGTTGAAAAATTCAGGTACGACCAAAAATAAATAATAAAAGCACCCAGTACGAAAATGATTTTTCCAATATCATTTAGGACACAAAAAAAAAAAAAAATTAATATACAGCGAATAAAAACATTTCTTAAACGCAGAAAATGCAACAATATTAGTATATACGAGTAAAAAGCAGTGATTTAACATTTTTCAACCTCATGTTATTGACTCAACTGGTTAGCTGGTTAGCTGGTTAGCTGGTCACCCACCAATTTTTTTTTTTTTTTTTATATTATTATTCTTAACATATCATCTACGGTTTTTTTTCTCTCTTTCTGTCGCTGCTGTTGCCATTACAAATTGTAAATAATAAAAAAAAAAAAAAAATAGCCATGACTTTGAGACCTCCTAACTGATTTATACTGAATGTGTACGATTGTAGGCGAACGCTTTCCCTTATAAACCGTTCTATTATAAATCTTTCATTTTTATTTATAATTCTATTTATTTTTATTCTTTTTCTTGTTTTTTTTTTTTTTTTTTTTTTTGTAGTTACATAATAGTTGCATAGATGACGACATTTGATCATTTATGGTTAAAAATGCAAAAAAAAAAATGTTAACAACATAATTATATTGAGACAATTTGTGACGTTTTATTAATAATAAAATTCTAAATATCACAAAAATTTTGGCAACAATGTTAAAACATAAATTTCTAAAAAAAAAAAAAAAAAAAAGTGAAAAAGGTACAAAAAAAAAAAAAATAAAATTGCGATATTATCACAAAAGAAAGGACAAACAAAAAAAAAATGGTTTTTCGTGCTATTATCATGTTTCTATTGTTTATTACTATATTTAAAATTAAAACAATATTATGTCCTCTATTACCGAATTTGTTTTGTTAAAAAGATATTCTATAAATCACCATGCCATGTAGAGTCTTTAGAACATCGTCCCTTTAGAAGTTTTTGTAGGAATTTTGTAGGAATTTTTATATATAATCTCTTAAACGGGTAAACGGAATCATATAAGATTTATGACACGTGAATTTCATTTAATTTTATTAATATTCGGCATTAAGATTTAAGAAAAATATCAAACAAGATTAGACAATATTAAGATAATAATTTGATAACGATAATTATTTGTAGCCTAATAAAAGCACAACACTAAATTGAAATTTAAAACAGCTTTAAAAAGTTTATTTATTTATTAAATAAACGTGATTTTACAATAAACAAGTCTTATTTGCACGAGACCACAAAAAAGAGTTAAAGTTCTATCTAAAGTGATAGAAATATGAATATTGGAACTTACCTCTTAGTTACGTGGATTTTTTAACGTATTCAATTGACTAAAAATAAATGATATGCAATTGGCATTTAACTAATACGACTAACTACTTATTGTAATAAAGTTCCAAATATTATTGAATATATATATAAAAAAAAAAAAAAAAAACAACAACCTGTGCCGTGACCAGGATTCGAACCTGGGTTACTACGGCCACAACGTAGGGTCCTAACCACTAGACGATCACGGCTAAACAGTTGTTACAATTTTCTTATATTCATTTGATTAAATTAAAATAAATAACTAGATCATTGTAAGAAAAAAAAGTGAATGAACTTTCAATTACTTTCAAAAAGTAAGAACAACAACAATAACAACAAATTGTGGTAACAGCAACTATATAATATACAGGGCCGTAACGATAAATAAAAGCACAATTTTTTTTTTTTTTTTTTTTTTTTTTTTTTCATAAAAATCACTAACGGCATAATCCGTACTTTTATATTTTAATTTCTTACATATTAGTATCAGGTTTGGTAATAGAAGCGCCTACAGAAAAAATAATTAATTTAAGGATTTAAGGGTTTTTTGTAAAAACGTTTTAGATTTTTATCTAAATATAACTGTGATTAGTTTTTAATCATAAATATTTTATAGTTGTAAACTAATCCATATAGAATCCTTTCAACCCCGTGAAAGCAGCATGAAAGATGCCCGATTATTCTTAATGTCTAATTATTTACAATTAAAGGTCATTTAGGAATCGTACACTCTATTTGGGACGGTATAGTATTCACCACACTATGTGTGTTACACAATTTGTTGTTTTTTTTTTTTTTTATTGGTTGGGCGCCATTATAAAATTTAACCACAGATAATAATAATAATATTCTTCACCACTGCACCTGATAACATAAATACATAGCGGTTAGTTATTAAACATAATTATTTATCATGTTTTGATTGTGTATGAAAAAAAACTTTATTATTATAATTGAAAATTATTATTTTCTTTATGTTTATTAAAAATTTAAAAGAAAAAAAAAAATCCGCTACTTTTATTTATTTACTTAATTAATTTTATTTTTTTTTTTTTTTCTTGTAAATTTATGAAAAATCAGAAAAGAAAAAATAATTTCTTCATTTAAAAAAAAAAAAAACAAAAAAAAAAGAATTAATTAATTATATAAAAAGAAATGAAATGAAATGAAAAGAAAATAAATATAAGAAAAGGTGAAAGACCCAAATGAATATATTTTATCATTTCATTTCTTTTCTTATGTTTCGTTATTAAATTTCTTAAACAAAAATTCAATAAATAGAATGAGAATAGAAGAGAAGTTTTATTAAAATTGAAATAACAATACTTAAAAAGTCACAAAAAAAAAAAAAGAAAAAAGAATTTATAATAAAATAAAATAAAAAATTGATTATGCAAACGTTTTTAGATAAAACAAAAAAAAAATCGTACAATTAACATAAATTTCCTCAATAGGCGCATAGAAAATGTAAGAGCCCAGTAAAGTAAACAATATAATATGTTGGAATGTTGTTATTTAATCTATACAAAATATATAGACTAAGGTACTAAGTACCCTACTGATACCCTACTAGTACCCTACAACCGATAGTTTAGTAGCTCGCTGGAAGAAATATATCTCAACGTTTTATTGAATTTGTGAATAAAAAGCAAAAAAAAAAATTTTACTTATTTATGTTCTAACATGAATTATAGCCGAAATTCTATAAAATTGTTTGTAATTTTATTTGGAAAATCAGAAAAATAATAAAACGATTGTCCCCTATTACCCAATTAAAGACCGACAAATGAAATTCAATGATTTATAAATGATATAAACGGAATATATTTACTCTGATTATTAATAGAAAATCAAATAATTTCTGTGCATATTTGCATAGAACCATCGTCCAATACATCAACATCGACAATAACTCCGCCACTAAACCAAAAGCTTTGATCGAAATTTTTCATTATCGTTTGTACATTCGATGCTTTTATTATTATTTTGTTTTGCACCATAATGCAAATAAATTTTGATGGTCAATGGCACCATACCAAATGCAACCTGAACCCAAAATTTTTAATATTAAAACACTATTATCGACAGGGTTATCATAAAAGTACTGTAAAAGTAAACGAAAATTAAATATCCATTCAATAGGAATAAAAAATGTATTAATAATCCATGTGCAAGGATTTATTTAACGTCTGTATTTATTTTCCATTAATTCTTTCCACTAATCGAAATATTTATTTATTTATTTTTTCTAATAAACAAAAGAATTTATGAGGAACATTTTGATTCTGATTTTTATCGAACGATTAAAAATATGTTTCAAAATAAAAAAAACATAAAAAGACGAAATAACCATAAATTATTTAAAAAAACAAACAAACAGACAAATAATAATAAAATGAAAGACAGCTGATGCTTCGGATGATAATCCAATGATAATAATAAAATAATCAGAAAAGTTTCATGTTTTAATATCATTTAAATAATTAACATAATAATAATAATTTTCGTAGCTTTAATTTCTAGTTCATTAAATATTTTGAAAAAAAAAAAAAAAATTCTTTACCACATTTTCACATATTGAATTAATTACAATATTAAAATATAATATTTATTTACATATTAACAAAGCATTTATTATTATTATTATTATTATGTTCTTTATTTAAAGCTTTTTTTATTAGTGGTACAGTTTTATTTAGTGCTAATTGATTGATTAATAATGTGTTTATCATTGTATTTAGAGAAACAGCCAAAAGCACAGCTTATCGATGCAGGATCGACAGTTCTAATATTAATTTAACAGGAATATAAAGGAATAAATTCGTTAACCTTAAACAATTCAAATAGATAACATCACTGATTAATAATCAATAATCAATTTTAGTATTTAGCACTAATAAACTTTTGAGAAAACGATAAAAGAAATTTTTTCTTTTTAAATCTTTTGTATCTTATCTTAGGCTTTTAAACAATTTTTGTTTTTTTTTTTAGATCAAATATTTTAACATAATAATCATTTACTATAAATGTATTTAAGCTTTTATTAAATAAATTTATTTATATTTTTTCATTTCTTTTCTTTTTTAATATAATGGTCAAGCATTTTTTTTTTTTTTTTTTGTAAATAAATTAATTAATTTTCTCTACAACTTGTTTAACTTTTTATATTTATTTACATTTTTACCAATTTTATAATTTAAATAATAATAATTATTATTATTATTATATAAATAAAAAGCGATAAAAATATTTAAATGATAACTGAAAGAGTTCAAACAAAGTTTCTATGGATTTTTGAATAAAAAAACGAAAAAAAAAAAGAAAAAAAGACAATTAAGATAAGAAAATTTAATTTATTAAACATAAGTTATTAGTTAACGTATGTTAATTAACAATAGGGTTGTTATAAAGAATGTACAATAAATAAATTATTACACAAAAGTCTAAGCAAGCTTTATGAAGCTACGCGAAACATCACATAAAAATGCCACAACTAGAATTTACTATTTCATTTAATAACAAATTAAGTGAAAACTTATTAAAAATTACTTGTGACTTGTGTCATAAATATGTTCTATGCTATTTTCGCAGAATTTTTTTTTTTATTAAAATTAACGTAAATCTATACAAGTTAATTAATTATATAATAAAAATGCCTTTTTGATCATATTACATATTTTAATATCACAAAATTCTTATTTTTGTTTTTTTTTTTTAATAAATTTTAATTGGTTGTCATTTTATTCATTGATTAAATTTATTTATTTTTAAAACATAGTTTTTAGTTATACAATTGTAATTGGTTACAACATGAATGTATAACTAAGTGAATATAAATATAATGTTGGTGGTAGACCAACCAATTATTCAGTTTATGAAATAAATTCGAATATTTAAAAATTTAAGAACATGAAATTATTATTTATTGTGGATATTGTTGAGGTGTAATCAGGCTTTATGGAATTTTATTATTATAGATAGTTGAAACGGTTTATAATATACAAAAACAAGGTGTTACAAAAAAATCATAAAGATTGTTTAAAAAAAAAAATCAGCTAATAAATATTGATAGAAAAACCCAAATAGTTATTGGTTCAGGTGCGAACAATTACAATATAAACATAAAAAAGTTAATTACTAACTATTTGTATATGAAAACGAATAGTTAAAAAGTAATTAATTAAATGTAATGCAAAAAGTATCTTTAGTTAAATTTTTCCAAATACTTTAAGATTACAAAACAAAATTTTTGATTTATGCCTAACGAATACTTAACAAAATATTCGAATACCAAATAACGTACGAATATATTCGAATACCAAATATTCGATTATTTTAGTTGGTGCAAGAAAAAAAAAAAAAAAAAAAAAAAAATCAATTACTTTGGAGCAGAAAACTAAAATTCAATCAATTTCTATGATGATTTCTGTGATGTAATTAGAAAATTTTTTAAGGAAACCTTGCCATTAGAATTGTTATTAAACAATTAAAAAAGAAAAAAAAAGCTTTAAAGAACAACAATTAATTAATTAATTAAATATATAAATTATTATTATTTTTTTTATTTTTTTTTGTAAATAATTAAAGTTACTGTAAAACCACTTGATTAATTTTGTTTTTTTTTTTTTTCATTAAACAATGGAATATTAATAATATTTCTATAAGGAGTCGTTCTACTTCTTTAAACAAATATTTATATAAAAAAAAAAAAAACATTAATGAAGACTTTAATGAAATTCTATTGATATATTAGTATATTAATTAATAAAACCGATTAATTGAATTTGTATTGTTTTACTATTTAACTGTTCTATTCTATATATATGTTGTGAATTTTAAAAATAATTTATTTAGCCTAATATTAATAATAAAGAAATAATTACCTGGCAATAAGATAAATTTTATGAATAAAAATTCTTTTTTTGTATTTTTTTTTTTATATTTGTCACATTATCTCATTAATATAAATCAGCCTCATGTGATAATTTTCCTATAAAAATTAAAATTATTATTATACCACACTAATAGCAAATTTAAGTTAAATAAATAAAATCTGAAACAAAATCTAAAACAATAAAAGCATTTAATAATTATATTTACGTTTTGTTTTTTATTACTTTTTTTTTTTTTTTTTTTTTTTGATATCAATAATTGTTTATTGATATATTATTAAATAATAATAAAATGAAAAATACAGTTTTAATTTTTTTTTTTTTTTTAAACGACGCAGATAATTTGTGATGTAATTAATTTTCCGTTAATTTTCTAAATGAAAATAATTTGTTGGAATTATTATAGAATATATAATGTATAATATTCTCCTAGATGATTAATATATTAAATCGTTTTAAGTATAACCCTGTATGATCGTAATCGATCACATCCCTAATATAATCACACAAATTTATTGTGTAAATTATTTCAATAAGTTTCATCATAAAAAACAAAATTAAAATTAAAATTACACGCAAAAACCCAAAAAAATTATTAAGAATAAATAAAATAATTAACGGTGAATACTTTTTTTTTTTTCTTTCTTTCTTTCTTTCTTTTTTTTTTTTTTGCAAAACACAAGCACCTTTGGTTTTGTTATTTTGCTCAGTTTGGCTATATATTTATTTTGTCTATTTTATTTCTTTTAAATTTTTTTTATTTTTGACAAAATATTATGACATCATAATTTGTGTTTTTGATAAGTTTTAATTTTATTCAAATTTACAACGTGATTGTATTGAAACTGATGTGTTTTCCGTTGTTGCTATTCTTATTTTATTTTTAATTAATTCTTTTTTATAATTAAATTGAGATTTTTATTTATTTCTGCTTATTAATATTTTATTATATATAAATTTTTTATTTTTTTGTTGTTTTTATGATTATTTATGGATACTGCGAAGAATTTCCTAGCAGAGTTCACTCCAGTTAATTCTATTGAAATTCTAGTAATGCTGTTAACGTTCATCTATTTGTTGTAATATGTTTTTTTTTTTTTTTTAATTTATTGCCAGAATAGTGGGACACATTTTTTTTTGTTAAAGATTTATTGTACAGCATTCTTCAATCATTAGTAAAGTTGATTAAAATAAATTGAAATAGATTTTCTGTATGAAATGCATAAAATTCAATCAGCACAATCTTGAAAACCTTTTTTTTTTAATTTATAGTACTGAATTATAATAATTATTTTTGATCGTTACCACTTTTAGAAGGAAAACATTTACACGATTGTTGAATAAATTAAATTTCAGGACTTGTCTCTTAAATTTTGTTTATAGGAAATAGAAAAGCGTTAAACCTTTTAAACCTTTTTAAAAAAAAAAAAAAAATACAAAGTCAATCGCATTCTGTTTTTAAATTTAAATCATGTTTTAAATGTTGGTTGCAAATTTGCAAACCCTACCAAGATTTGTATTTGATTTTAGTTTTTATTCTGATCTTTTTTATTATCTATTTACCACCACATATAATTCCACAAACATTTGCTTAACATAAAAAAAAAAAATTCATAAATTATATATTAATAATATTTTACCTTACTTATTGCAAATAAACAATTTCATTTATTTATTTATTTACTGCAAAACACAAAAAATTCTTTAATTATATTTTCTTGCTGCTTATAAAAATAAAATCAAATTCAAGTTAAGCATAATACAATATATATATATATATTTTCCATTATTTTATTGACATAACCAAATTAATAATAAAGTAAAAAAAAAAAAAAAAAAATAATAATAAAATAACGATACGTGAATATTAATAAAAATTAATAAGAAAAAAAAAATAAATAAATAAATAACAATGTGTTAATAAAATTAATAAATAAATAAAACACATTGACCTACTTAAAATTTCTTCATGATGTTTTATTTATTTATTTATTTATTTATTCGTTTGTTTCAAAAACAACTACAACAAATAGAATTAAAATATTTATTTGTTTTTTTTTCTTTTAACTAGCTTAAGATTATCAACAATAAACAATCAACAGTCAACAACAGTCAATACAATTGTTATTTTATTTGTTTGTTTTCTTTTTTCTTGATTGTTATCAAGACCAGACATTTAATTTTTGCAGTACGAACATTACGAATATTAAAATGCATTTCGCCTTTATATATTAATGAATCCTGATATATATATAAAAAGCAAACACTGAATATACTTAATTAATTAAAAAAAAAAATAAAAATTATTCTTCAAAATACCGAAATTATAAAAATAAAAGAAACGGAAAAAAAAAAAAAAAAAAAATGACACGCAAAAATTTAGATTTGATCAGGTTTGTCGTTTAGCTAAGCTAAGAACCCTATTAGAGATTCTTCTACAATAATAAAAATAATAAAATTAAAAGCTTTTACATAACTAATAGACAAATACTTTCTCATTCATTGTTTCTTGTAGAAATAAAAAAAAATTTAATTTTAATTAATTTCTATCTAAACAACAAAATAACATTTCTTATTCTTACTACAATATAAACAGAAAAATTCTTCATCATTTTTTTTTTATTTTTTTTAATAAATAAACACACCACAGCTGTATTAAATATTATATGATGAAATATAACAGCAATAATATTGAAGCTTTACAAAAAGTTTATTCATTTATTTCTTGCTGCTGCTGTTGTTGTTGTTGTTGTTGTTGTATTTTTGCTATTTAAAAAGTCAATGCACTCTTTAAACTTAAACTTGGACTTGGAACGTAGAAAAATTATGTAAAGAAAAAAAAATAAAATATATATATATTTCTTTTCTCAGTGGTGCTTAAAATTATTAAGTCAAAAATATTTTCTCACTTGCTCTCAGCCATTGTCTCTCTCTCTCTTTCTCTGGAGTTTTATTGTAGTTGTAGGATTTTTTTTTATTTCTATTACGCTAGCATTATAGACGTTTTGTATTATTATTTTTTATAAGAGATAACGCGCACTATAAAAAAAAAAATAAAATAAAATTTAACTTCACTTATTACGCCGTTTTTTCTATATATTATTTAATCGAATAGCTTAACTTATTCTGGTTTTCATTATTTTTTTTTGCTTTTTTGTATTTCTTATGTGAAACAAACTTTAATTTAAAAAAATTAAAAATCTACAATAAAAGAATGAAAGAAAGAAAGAAAGATATAAAAAAAAAAAAAGGCGGAACGAGAAATTGCGCATTGGCATGTAAAAGAAAATACAAAGCATGTAAACAAATGAAGAAAAAAAAAAAAATTAATATAGTGGTAAATTGTGTAATAAAGTTAAGTCACTTTTAAGCTTACTTTAAGAAAGAGCTTTTACTTTATTTATACTTGTTTATTTTGCTTTTTACTTTTTTTCTTTCTTTCTTTCTTTCTTTCATTAGCTGATGTCCCTCTTTATATCTTTTGCATGTATTAAGTATTTGTTTGTTTTAACTAAATATTAAACCTCATTAATTAATTCTATCGAAAATAGTTTTACTTTGGGGGTTTTTTTTTTTTTTTTTTCTCTGTATCATAATTCTGATGAAATTTTGTAACCTATTTTCATAAATATATTTAATATATAATTATGTATATTTTAGAGTTTAGATTAAAAGAAAAAACTTTTAACGCATGCAACATAAATGCACACAACATCGAAATCCAGTTATAACTATAACAAAAAATATTTTTTTTATTTGTAAAAATCAAAATCAAATAAATTTTTAACGATTTGTTTATATAGTTTTTTTTTTTTTTTTTAAAGTAATTAATTAATTTTATTACTGTATATTAGCCAAAGTCAGACTTTTCTTTTTTTTTTGTGAATAACCACACTATATTTCGTTTATAAATCAAAAGTCACGTCATTCAATTTTCTGCGATCACATGTGCTATGATTTTGTTTTTTTTTTTTTTTTTTTCAGTTTTTCATGCGCAATTCGATTTTTTTTCACATCGTTTCTACGTTTTTTTGTTTTTTGTTTTCTTTTGTTTTTTTTTTGTTTTAAAATAAATAAATTTGCACACATTTCTAAGTAAAAATAATAAACGAGACGTAACCACAGAAATCAATAAAAACAAAACAAATTTATTTGTTTTTTTAGGTCAAGAATTTTTTTTTTTTTTTTTTGTAGTTTATTTTATTGATTTAAGGATACAAAAATTCTTCTTACACTTGTTTTATGAATTATAATTATATTATATTAATATTATTATATTATAATTAAAAAAGAAAATAAGAAATCGCAATCGGTGGAAAACCGGAAATGGAAACCATTTTTGAATTATCGCAGCTTCTCTTAAATTGTGTAAACAAAATTAAAAGAAAATCGAAATTTTTTTAATCACAATTTATTAATTAAGTTCTCCTTTAACTAATTAATTGTTTTTTCGCACATTTTTAACATAATTAATAATTTTAATATGGATTTTCTTAAAGGCATACAAAAAAAAAATGATTTTTCCGATTGCCGGAAAAGTAATGGAAATTTTTTTTTGGGACATACGGATTTTCATAACAGTTTTTTAATATCTTTCAATTGATATCAAATTCCTGCCTCTACCTCTTCTAGATTGTCTTGAAAGGCTAAGTCTGTAATACCAATGTCTTATAATTATTTAATATTATATTCTCAGTGCATTATTTGTTTATAATTTAATTAAATTTTATATAAACCTTTCTATTCATATATCCATTACCTTCTTCGTTAAGGTTTATAATTAAATAAACCAAAATTAATTGTAAATATAATGTTTAAAACCTAATTTTAATAACAACTGACAACTCAATGTTTGTCTCTACTTAAAAATTGGCAAACAAATAAAAGATTAAAAATATATTTACTTATTTATTTTGTAGAAACAACGAAATTGTAATGAAATAAATTTTCGAATCTTTGAACATAAAGCATCAGAATTCTTATAAATTTAATTTTATTAAATAAAAATTTATAATTTATTTGGAACAATGTATAAATTTGTATTATAAACAAACAAACAAAAGTAAAGTAAAGTAAAGTAAAGAAAAGATAAGAAAACAATCCACAACAAAATACTTTATTATTTCATCTTAAATTTTATTATGTCTTTCGTTTTTGAATTAACCCATGACGTGTATTTTTTTTTTTGCGTATTTATATTTTATTCCTTTATTTATAAATGAATAAACAATTTATTATTTACAATTGCTACTGTTATATTTGTTAGTCAAATTTTATTTAAAAACCAAAAAACCAAAAAAAAAAAAAAGAAGTTTTTATAAGAATTTTTAGAGGTTGCAATTTGTATTCAAATAAACATTTCATGAATTCAATATGTAGAAAATAAATTTTTTTATAATAATATTAATTATGTTTACTAGTATACATACATATATTTTGCTGTAATTAAGTAAATTAAAACGATAATTAGTTTCTTTTAAAAAATTAACGTAAAGAAAACAAAAAATAAGAGTTTATTGAACTAAAATTATTATGATTAAAGGATGCTTTGTTTTTTTTTTATTTTTTTTTTAATTATAGAACAAGACTAAAATTAATCATCGAACCATATTTATTCAAGCTATTTATTATTTTTATTCTAGACTTTTTATTTATTTTCCAACTAGTCAGGTAATATTCAGTCATCCAAATATATTTTTTTTTTTTTATTAAAAATGTTTAATGCAAGAAAAATTACAATTTTAACTATAAAGGGTAAAAAATCATTTTTTTTTTTTTTTCTTCAACCATATCTGACTTAAAGAGTTTAAAAAAAAAATTAAAATTAAAATTATAATTATAATTAAACCGTATAATTCCATAATACTTATAATTAACATTTGCAGTGATTCTGATTTTTGTTAACAGTCAAATATTTCATATTCAAACCTTTAACTATAACTATAACTATAACTATAACAGACATGATAATTGCAATAAATTAAAAATCGGGATGCAATTAACGAATACAATTTTATTTTTTATTTTTATATATTTAATATTTATTTATTTATTAAAAGCAAAAAAATGTATTTATTTCAATTTATACATCCAGCTAATAATTTAATAAACGCAATTTTAAAGGTAAAATAGTAAATATGCAGCAACTACTGCGACTACAATATAAATTTTTACGATTGAGATTTGCAACTATCGAGAACTGCAATTATCGATATATAAAATTATCGATTGGAGTGTAAGGTTGTAAGATACCAATTCTCTCACAGTCCTGCATTATTGGTGATTTTTCACATGCTTTTATTATGCCTAATCAATTCTTAAGATTACACCCTAGTCGAGCTACTGTTGTCATTATCGTGTATAATCAGTACACGAAACTAACCGTGAATAAATATTAATAATACTATATAGAATTTAGTTCTTGAAGACATTCTATATAAATTAAAATTAAACAACTAACAGTCATAACATAAAAATATTGATTAGGACCTACTTTCCATCAAATACTGTTTAATTCATTTAAATTTATTAACAAAATTACTGAATTCAATAAATAGTTTTCACGCGAAGCATAGGAATCTTTGGATGAATAGCCTAAGCTACCACGTCAATACGAGTTGGAATTAAAAGGATTGGATGTTAAATTTTGAGGAACCGATGGTAAGGCGTTCCATTTTATTGTTACAGTTTGACTGTGAGCAGCTGTTCCAGCCCTTGTATCGCGTATCCGCTTTTCGCGAGGAGGCATGATTTCCGTCCAACCTCCATCGAGCAGTGTGGCCTATACAATATAAATACTACTTTACTGTAACTTTCTTATGACTCAGCTAAAAATTGTAATATCCATCACATAACTTCCTACCAGCGACTGAAAGGATTTCTAATAGAACTTAAAACACACACTTGAAACTGTGGATCTAATCTTTAAATTCTAAATGAAATGCTTATATCTATATGATAGCTGAAAGGACAAGAAAATTCTGAACAAATTATTCCTGTTTGCTAACAGTAATGTTAAGTAAAATGTGGTAATAAAGTGGTACCAAGTACCAAGTACCAAATCATATTAATCACATAATAATAAAATAATTATGAAAGCAATAAAAATTATGTTACCTGTGCATACAAATTTAAGATCACCTCAATATTTATTTAATAAAATAATAGATATAATAATTTTTTAAAAATAATATTCCTTTTTCAATTATCTTCTTGTGCATTCTCCACGCATTCTCCATTAGATTTTAATGCTTACTTTCAGTATGCAATAATTGTAAGTATGCGCTTTTATCTGCTTTAGCTACATGCGCATCTTTCGTGTTGATTGGTGTTGATATTTCCTATTATCTTTTCTTTTTCTTTTTTTTTTTTTTTTTCATATAGAAAAACTCATATATTTATTAGCACGTGCTTATTATCATAATTATCATCATCATCTAGATTCTACAATACATATTCCCGTTTATTTTGAGTTCGTACAAAAACGTTTTATTGACTTGTTGTTAGTCGGATTAATAATTACATTTGTGACGGTGATTATCCATTGATTTTCTTTAGAAGTTACTTAGGAGTAGTTTCAATTCCTTATCAGTTGTTTACCACAATGGACTTTCATTGTATTCACCAATCAATTCTTATATTTGCTTGTCCAATTCAATTAAAACAAACTTCTGCATTAATATTTCTGTTAAAAAGCGAAAACTACGCACCAACTAAAAATCTAAACAAAATTATTTCCACTTATTAAATATAATTAAAGATTTTATTTTTCACTTTTTTCTTGTAAAAAAAAAAAAAAAAAAAAAAAATTAATTGATTATTGATTTTCCTATAATTTCAGTAATTTATTAATTATTTATTTAATAATAAAAGAAAAAAGTTAAGTTCAAACACCTCAAATTAAAGTTATTTAATATAAAATTACTGGAAAAATTAACGCAACTGTTTTTTTCTTCTATTTATTTAATTAATAAATTAAATATGTAATTTTCAAATTATTAAATTATATGTTTGATTAGCAAGAAAACATTTTTTTTTTTTATTGCAATTTGCCATTTGCCATTTTCTATAAATAAACAGACAAATTTGGAACAGAACACAAAAGATTGGGATGCAAAATAAATAATAATAAATATTTAGATTAAATGAACTTTGTCAATCTTGACGTTTGATTAGGACACATTTCGTTTCCCAAAAGGTGATCTCCACATTTTCATCTCCATATTTACAGTTTAAAAAACGGGTATCGAAGGTCCTAATCCTAATTTAATGTTTGTTTTAAATACTCAATAATCAAGCTTTTCAATAAAATAACAGTAAACAGGTAATGCTTACTTATTCCTTCTTCTTTCGGAAGCATCAGATTAAAGTTCTAACCATTACGCAAAATGTACATGTCAGGGTCAAGCATGAATATATTTTGTGCTGAATAGTAAAGCAAAGATTTTTTTTTTTTTTGGTTGGGAACCACTAAGCTAAGATTTATTTATAATAAATAAACGTCAAATATACAGGGTTAAGATATATGCTAATGTTGAGTACATTGTAGAATTTATCTGTAGAATATAATTCATAAAATTTCCATTTACTTCTGTGTACCGCCACCTGTTGAAAATTAAAAAAAAAAATTACTTATAATAAAAATCTAGCATTTGAAACAATACACGATTTAGCATATATATTTTAGTACTATATTATTTATTTTATATTTATTTAATAACCATAATTATTTTTTCTTTCAAGATTTATGTTAGAAAATTAATTTAATTAACATATCAATTTTTGAAATATAATTTTAATGCTTATAACTTTATATAAAGATGTTCACTATAATAATTTATATATCTACTATAAAAACAACTGCAATAATACGAATTCCCCTTGTGCAAAACTTTTTTATTTCATTCAATCGTAAATGTATTAATTTTTTAGCAAAATATGTCACGTCTTTTTACAAAACTATTTATTAATAAAATACCTATAATAATTCATAGCAGTTTTTTTTTTTTTTTTTTAATTTTAGATAAATATTTTATTAATTTATATTAAGTAATATATTAATTTCATGCTATTTATGTGATATGTATCTATTTTTTTTTGGAGAAATTATAATAATAACAGTTTTATATTTACATTTATTTGTAGCAGGGGAAATTTTCTATAATCAAATAGTATAAGTATTATACATTTTACTCTTTTGTGCAAGTGATAATTTTACATGTGTTTTCTCTTTTCTGTTCGTTCTTATTTATATATGAATTCATCAAAAATTTATACACAAAATAAATTCCACAGACAAAATTTCAAATACAATATTATTGAGTTGATTTCCGTCGGTCGGGTGACACGTATTTAATTTATAGAATAATTAAAACAAAAATTTATAATTAAGAACAAAAAAAATAAATATTATTTAAATTTATAGAAAAATCGTGTGTATCGCCGCCACCCATCAACAAATAAATTTTAATTTTTTATTTTTATTATATCGATATTATTCCATTTTTATTGTTTTTACACAAACCACCAACAAGTATGATAAGTTTAGTGTAGTGCAAAAATTAATTATTTGTGTTTTTATTTAAAATTCGATTATATTTTGTCTTGTTATTTTGGTGTCAGAGTAAAGTAGAAAAAAGTGTATTGAAATCGTATTGAAACGTAAAGAAACTTTTAAATTTATATACCTGGCATATAATGTTCTTTATTTTGTTTTTTTTTTTTTTTTTAATATTTTGTTTTATTAGTTGTTTCATTTGCACTCATGCATTTTTTAAAGCGATGGTATAAAATTCACGTATATTCTTCTCTTTAGAAGTAACAATAATAAAAACAAAAAAGGAAGATGCAAAACTAGAAATACTGTCTGCATTCGGTACGATTCAAAATATTTGTGAAGTGTTTACAAAGTGAAGTAAATGATATAAATAAAATAATTGAATAATTTCAATTTTAAAGTTTTTACCAATTTTATTTAATTAATTAAAAGAAGCAAAAAAAAAAAAGAAAAAAAGAAAAGAAAAATGCGAAATGTTGTTAATTAATAAAAAATTACAAAACATATTAAAAAACGACAATAATTTTATAAAGTTAATATTTTTAAGGAGTTAGCTGTTCCTTATTAACTTATTAAGTATTTAATGAAAACATCACATATCTACCCTAATATTTTAATTATACAAAAATAAAATTATTATTTTTTTTTTTTTTTTAATTATTTTATAAAGTCAATCAACGAATTAAAGTTTTTATAACATAAATAAAAAATTTTATAAAAATATTTTTACATTAAAATTAAAAAAATAAGCAAAAAAAAAAAAACAAAAACACCAAAAAATCTCACAACAACGACAAATAAATTATTTCTCATATTAATTTATAATTTTCTTTTGTTTTGTTTGATTTTTTACATTTAATAAAAATAATCAAAAATTATTTTTTATAAAAAAAAGGAGTAATATTTGCTTTAATAAATAAATAAATAAATAAACATCAGCCGACAGACTGAATTAAGATTAAGACAATAATCAACAAAATGAAATCAACAAAACTTTTTGGATATTATTTTTATTTTTATATAATTGGAACAATTATTTTAATAAAGGTAAGTGCTGTATTTATTTATTTATTATATGTATATTTTTTGTTTAAATGAAATTAATTAAAACTTGTTGTAAGTACTTTAGGCGACTATTTAACCTACTAGTTTATTGTGCTATGGTTTTTGTATTTTCTTAGCTAAAGGAAATTTTGAATGTTTATTGTTTGTATTTTTTTTTTTAAGGTTATGTCTTGAGAAATACCACACAATTTAAAGTAATTAAATAATTAAAAGGAAAACAACATTACATATGTATAAGGTTAAGCAGGTTATTGTTGAGTTTTCTTTTTTTTTTTTTTTTTTTTTTTTTGTGCACCTGCAAATGTTTAAACCCTGTTTTCACACCAGAAAGTAAAAACTTTGCGTTTTGTTGTTATTTTCACTTTATTGAAAATATAATAATTAAAAACTGAGCTACCTTATGTAAAGAAAAGAAAAGAAATTAAAAAAATTAGGCAACGAACCTATAAAAAAAAATCATGCGGGTAAACAACATAAACAAAATATCATAAAGTTTTGCACAGCGTAAAAAATTTATTCAAAATCACACTAGATTATTAATGAATTAAATTTTACATACGTCATCAATAAGTTTTTTTTTACCTTGCTTGTATGCTATTATTATTATTATTATTATTATTATATGCATATTGTTGTTCATGTTTGCACAATTCACCAACCATGATACCGCCTTTATTTATTTAATTTATATTAAAGAATTAAATTATTTACATTTAAGATGAAAAAAAAAAGAAAAAAAAATGCATTTCTCCTACCACAACTGTAATATATTTTTATATTTTAATTATTCATTAAGTTTTCTTGAATTCATTTACTGATAAATGTTGATGGATGTTTGTTTATTGGTTTCGGTTTTCTTAAGCTAGAAATTGACGAATATTATTTTTTATTTTTTTCATTACTTATTGTTTTGGTAAGATTTCTTTGAACAAATTTATTGAATTTATGCTAATTGTATCAATATTTCAATAATATAAATTGTTTAAAAAAAAAAAAAATTAATTAACATAATAAATAATTTGTGTAGTAATTAAAATATATGAAGTTGATAATAAATTATAAAAATTTAATTGCTTATTATATTCATGTATTAGTTTTTTTTTTTTTTCTTATAAAATCACGTATTGACAATTAATTAGAACTTTAAAAGAAAATTCAAGTAAAAAAGAAAATAAGGAACTTAATGCAAAATCATGCCAATTTTTTTTTGTTTTTGTTTGTTATAATAATTCGTCAGTTTTGTGACAAAAGGTGGTGACAATGAAATAAGGATAAGGAATAAATGATTAAATGATGCACTCGTGTTAACATGTGTGTAGTGTCAACCGTTTTTACACGTTGTGATTGTTGGTTGACATTTTTTTTTTTTTTTTGTGTTTTCTTGATTCAAAAAATTCATAATTTAAACGCAATGAAAATGTTCTTACATTTAATTAAAATAGATACCTCAAATATGTATGCAAATAAATAAATAAATTATTGTTTTTTTTTTTATAAAATTGTTTGAGCTTTCTTTTAATAAAATATGAATAGTTTGAATTGGAATTATTCATTATTATTAATTAAATAAAATTATAAAAAAAAAATGCAATGAATTTAAAATTGTAATTAAGTTCGTCCAAAATCTTATTCCGACCAAACATTTTATTCGACTAATTCCGACTGTTTTTTGATGTTTTTTAAGGAAAAAAAATTTTTTTTTAATTAGTTATACTAATTATTTTGAAAGAAAAAAAATAAAATAAAATATTTAATGGAAAAATAAAGAGCATAATAAAAAGATATCATGAGATTTTTCGTCATTTTTTTGAATCAATTTTTCTAGACAAAAATAGTGTTTTAGAAAAATCTTTAAACGTATAATATAGTCAGTGAATTATTTTTAATTTATATAATTGTTATAATTTATTTATTATTATCAATACACATCATTTATAACAATACCTAATATTTAACAAAAACAATAAATAATAATAAATACACAAAATCACATTTAATTAACAAATTTTTCGTCAATTATGCGAAATTTTTCTCTATCAATATTAATACATCAATTACATCCTAATAAAAATAATAAAATATAATTAATTGATTAATGGAAATAAAAATCAGTTATTTTACTAAAATGGTAAATATAAAAATTTTGTTTAATTAATCAAAATTATGGCATTGTGGTGGTAAAATGTTGTTTTCACTCTAAGTCTATTTGTAAATTAAACTAATCTGTTACAGATATTTTTTAATTAAAATTAATATTGCTGATATATATGTTAATTACTTTAGTGCGTTTAAAAGTATGCTAAAGTAATAATAATAATATAATTTTTATCATCAGAAAAAAAAAAAAAAAAATAGTTTAGTAAGTCTTATACTAAATAAAAAAACATAAACACGATTTATTCTATTATGTTGTGTTTTATTGTATTGATGTGTTATGCTTATGCTGAAAAAAGCAGCATAAGTTAATTTACTAAAGAGATTTATTTTATCAAAATTATTACCGTGGTTAAAAATCTAATCTTTACTATTTTGATGATACTGCCTGCAATAATATGATAAAGTTCAAAAGGTTATAAATATATTTTCACATGACGTATTGTTAGTTTGTTTGTATAAAGTTTAAAAAGAAGTTATAAGGTGTTGTTTAAAGCTTTTATGTTTATTTAAAAAATGTTTATATGCAACATTAAAATTAAGATTCATCCATTGAATTAATATTTTTGGAAGTAATGATTCGTTTGACATGCTTCTAACAATGAATCACAAAGGATCTAGATTAGCTTAGCATTACAGACTGTTGATAGTAATGGACATTCCAAAAAATATTGTATCTATAAATTATATTAAAGCGAGAAATTTCTTTCTTGCATAGTTACCATAAAAAGCAATAATTTTATTATTTTTAATTTAATACATATATATGTAATAATCTAATTTGTTAAACATTATATACCTTATAAGTAATTAAAATCGTAATTAATTAATAAAAAAAAAAAAAAAATACATTACAAACATTTTATAATAAATAAATATGTTATATTATTAATTTTTTTTTTTTATATTTTATGTTTTTTCTCTTTTAATAAACGTCACTTAGAAAATTTATTTTGATAAAATTATAGTTTTTTTTTTTTTGTTTGTTTGTTTGTTTGTTTGTTTAATAATAATTATATTTTTTATTTTGTCAGAGGTATAGTCACGAACTTAAAATAAATTAGCAATATAAATATGTATTAATAAATTTTTTTACTACTACTACTACTACTACTACTACTACTACTACTACTTCTACTTATGTATAGATATGTGGCTGACTCTACAGTCTACATACATGTATATATTAATGAAATAAATAATTTTTCAATCGCAAGTAAAATAAAATAAAAAAAACAGCAGCAAAATAATGATTATTTTAAAGTTTCATACAAATTATGTTTTTTTTTTTTTTTTTTTTTTAATTTATATTTATAATATTTTGTTTCGTTTTATTCATACACATACAATATGTAAAATATGTAAATATGTAATTCTTGCATGGATTAGTTAAAATAAAATAATAATAATAATAATAATAAAACGTACGCGACCTGTTGCTTATACACTATTTCAGTTATTTATATTTTATTTTATCATATTTAAATGAAATAGAAAAAAAAAAAACATTCTTACATTAGCATAAAAAAACTAACTAAATCTATAAAAAAAAAAAAAAAAACTGGTTTCATTTCTTGTGCTATGCTGTTGTCTTATAAATATTTCTATATTCGTTCATTCAAAAAGCTTTCAGATTTTTTTTTTTTTTCTCAATGTTTAATAACGAAAGATCAACTAATACATTCAAACTAATTTACCTTACATTTTGTAAACTGCATAACTTTTATTTTTGTGTACTTATTTATGTCGCATTTATTCTTCCGTGTGTATAATTGAAATGATATTAGTTCGAACAGAAAACTATTTCATCAATCACAAAACTACAGTGAGTTCTTAATTTCAGAAAGGTGCTAAAGATATTGATGGTTGTTAATTAAAACTCTGAAAATAAAATCTTTTCTTATAATAATATATAATTCTATAACTCATTAACTTTTTGAAGAAAAAATTTCAATTCAGAATATTTAGTTTTCCCTTCATAAAGATTACTACAAAATAATTTCTTTACTATTTATAGACAATTTCGTGGTAACCTATTGACATTTATTTGGTTATGTTTAAAAGAATTGTGAAAATGTGTCTGACTTCAGTCCGGTTTAAGTTAAACCAAAAATAAACTAAAAGGAAAGAAATAATAAAACTGGATTCAATTAGTTAGTATTTGTTTGAATACATATTAGAATAAAAAAAAATAAAAAAAACACATGTGTGAAACATAAACAAAATATTAAATAAGAAATATTAAATTTTTGTCCAAATAATAAACATTAAAAAAATATAACAACAGGAAGTGTATAGCAAAATAGACATAAGTTTTAAATGAATATATATGAATTGTACAACGGAACCAGGAAAAATTTACGATGAACGAATATTGAATACTATCGGGACACCGGAGCAAAAATTAACACTGTTTACTTATTTTAAAAATTGGTCAACATCGTAATTTATTATGTAAACAAAATTTAGAGTAGTAGTTATAATAAAATATTAGTAATATGAACTTGCATTTACCACAAACATTTTATTAATGATCGGTTCTTCTGATCATTAGAAAACAATTTACCTATTTTCACTTATTTATTGGTTTATTAGTCCAGTTGAACTACAGTGACTTATCTGATAAATAAATTTTTCTTATTAGCTTTTATCATAATAAATTATTTAAAAATTTTGGAAAATTTATGATTATTCAATTAAAAGTCACGAATTCGTGTTGTACAGAATTATATTAGAGCTTTATATTTAACAAACCATCGATAAGAGGCAACACTAAATGTGTAGTCACGCTACGACGTCTTGATATGTTAAATATTTTTATTTATTTATGCTAATTTCAAGGGCAACAACATTTTTGGTGAATTATTATTATTTTTCATTTATTTATTATTTTTTTTTTTTTTGCAAAACTCTTTAAAATGACGTCATTCTATATAATAATTTTTTTTTTCAGCTCAAGTCATTTGACATTAATAATGCTGAGTAAATATCGGAAACTTTTTTTTTCTCTTTTTTTTTTTTTAATCAGATACACATTAAAAAGAAAATTATACATTTTTTTATTTATCATAGTTCGAAAATAATATTATTTTCGTTTGAAATAAGTAACATTAAAAAGTGTTAATTATTATTATTGTTTATCATAATTAAATTGTTACTTTTTTTTTACATTCTCATTCTATTTTTTTTTTTTTTAATTATTGTTTGATTATTAAAAATTACCTTGTCAAACATGTTTTAATTTTCAGAATTTTATACACAGTCATTCCTAGTTTTTTTTTACGTTAATTGGTTTTGTGAATATATGATGCTCTAACAATATACTGGAATTTCTAAAAACATCAGCTCCAATGATTGTTAATCATACGATATTGGTTCATAGGTTACACTTGATTTAAATTTCACTATCAATATTGATTACTTTATGTATACAAAAAAAAATAAAATGTTTCTGCAAATATTTTTTAATTGCTTTTCAATTTTTAGTTATAGTAAAAATATTATTGCAGAATAAATAATTGTTTATTCATTACACGATATTCATAGCACGTACCCTGTAATTTTATTATTATCTTTAACAATAATAATTAAATAAAGGAAATTAAATTATTATATTTATTATCTCATTTCCCCATTTAATTTATTGTTCATCATTGTTTTGCATATTTTCTATTATTGCTAGTTTTTATTATTATAATTATTTTTTTTTCTGCAATAAAAAAAAAATTGTAATATAATCGTTTAAATATTTCTTCTTTTTTTCAATATTCACATATATGCATATTTTTTTTAAATTTCAATTGGAGGAAACATAATGTTGAATAACAAATTTAATTTATGTCCATCATATCAACTCAATTCATAATTGTTATTTGTCGCTGTTATTAATTTGTTTATTATTAATTGGTAAATGTTTTCATTAAATTAAGGTCAAATAAAGATTGAAATTTTACACCATTTACATCGTTTATATTTTTATATTTTTTTGTATAATATATAAAGTCTTTATGTGTAAAACAATAATAAGGTTGTGTGTAGTAAATTAAAATTCATATAATACCTACATGTAAAATGTTTAAAAATAATTAACATTAATAAAATGAGGATTAATATACATAACATAAATCATTTCCGACTCATACATTTATTAACACGTACAAAGTCAGATAAACATATCAAAAGGTCCAAGACCACCTAAATAAAAATTAGCCATCTACAATTTGGAATTATTTTACATTTCTCTTTATAAAAAGTCTCAAGAATTTTATTTTTTTTTTAATTTTTATATTCCCTAATTGGTATTTTCCTTTTTTTTATGAAGGTAGATTTTTGTACAGTGTCGAAAATATTAAAAGAACTTTGTATGAATTAATGATTGTAAATAAAAATGATGAATTGCAAGTATGAAATATAATGAAATGGAATTATTAAAAGCACAAAATTTATATTTTTCCATTAAATTTGCTTATTTGCTATACCTATAAATTGTTTACGTGAGTTTGCCGTGTTAGTATAGCATTAAGTTGAGGAATGACTATAAAGTAATAAATGGGTTTTTTAAATTAATTTTAATTTAGCTAAATTTATTTTGCATATAATTTTGAACAATTTTTTAATTTTATACATGCTCCCAACACTATGTGGAGACGATATTCAAAATACTCTAACGGGCAATTGCCCTATTTAAAATCACTTCTAAAAAACATATTCAGTAACCAATAAGTTTGTTAAGTGAGGGTTGCCTGTATTATTTGATGATTGAACATTGAATAGTGATTATATAAAAATATAAATATTTACCCTTTATATAAAAATGTCGCTATTTTAACACAAGTTATCTAGGTTTCAGAATTCCAAGAGAAATTTAAAGCAGTATTAAAATTAAACAAAATTTCGGTTTCATAATTATTAATATCTACTTTATTTTGTTAAACATTTTATATTTATAATTAATTTATATAAATTATAATTACATTAACAAATTAATTGTTTATTGAAATGAAATTTTTCAAAAAATTTTGTAATTTTTTTTTTTTATTTTATTATCACGCGAAATAATCAACTTCCGAGAATTAATATATATGAAGATTGAATTGATTGTAGTCATCATTTTTATTATCTGTAATTTTATAAATTTGTATATTATTCAAATTTTATTTTAGATAAAAAAACTTTATTGATGGTTGATTGATGCAACTATTGTGTAATTTTGAAATTTCTTAACAATTTCGTAACTCATTTGCAAAACAAATATTATGTTAAATTAAGAAAAAAGTTACGAGAAAAAAGGGATACTTGCAACTAAAATAAATTTAATTAAAAATAAAGCAAATTAATGTACAAAAACAGTAATTAATTGTATAATAATTATTGATTCATTTTAAATTAATATAGTAAAAAAAAAAAATTGACAAAAACATTAACTAACTCTGCTGCACCCTGTTATTCAAAGTATAATTTTTGGTATTTTGTAATGTTGTATTTGTTGTTTTTAATATATAAAAGGGAATCGAAATTATTATAGATTTTCTATTTATTGTAACAATGCCTGTGTAGGTGTCTCTATGACTTTATATATACATAACGATTGGACACAAATATTTTATGTGCTTTTGCGTTATATGCGTTATTTTACAATCATGTTGGAAAATGGGCGAAGTTTTTTATTTTTTATATTTGTAATTAAATAATGAAAACTATGAATAAAATAACACATGTTTTTGTTTGCCTATATTTCAGTTTGATGAACAAATGATAAATATTAAAATTCAATAAGTAAAGAATCTCTTCTTTTTTTTTTTTTGCATTTATTTGATTTTGTTTACTTATCTGTCTGATGCTTGTACAATGCTGTTTTATTTTTCGGAACATCGTCCTTGCGATTAATCCGAAAGTTTGATAGTATAAATAAAATTTTAACGCACCCCTTATTTGCTTTCATTCATTCATTTTTTAATTTTCTATACTATTGTTACCTAGTAAATACATGATGTCGGCATTTTAGGTTAAATAATCGATAAGATAATATAATAATCGAACGAATAAAGAAAAAAAAAATTCTATTTATTGAGTTATTATTTGTTTCAAAAAAATATTAACATCTATTTTTGTTTACGTAAAATTCTGTTAGCATTTATTTATTTTGTAACAGTGATAACAAGAGCACCTAAATATTTGGTATAAAAAATATATTATCCAATTGATAAAATCCTCTTATTTTCAAGTTCAATAAAGTATTATTTGTATTTACTGTTGTTTATATTTAAAATAGGGCGTCGGGTCTGGGAATACTATTTGCTAAGTAAAAATAAATTGAGTACGGATAGAAAACATAACATTTATTTAGAAATACATACAGACATGTTTAAAAAGGGAGATTACAGTGCTAAAAATAGGTAAAATTAATAATATAATAAATAAAAATTATCCGTTCCGAAAACAAAAAGGACTATGAATTTGTTTGGTCAATTGTTTTACATAAAATAAAACTAAGACAACATGTGGAAAGATTTACGATTATTGTATATTTTTTTTACAACAACATTGTTCCTATACAACAAATGTATTACCTTATATAATGAAAAAAAAAAAATACTTAAAAAACACCCTTCAATATCATAAAAAATGCTCATATCTTTATATCTCTCAAATACTATTAAGTATAAGAAATTTATCGTTTTTCAAATGTTCGTTTGCCAGCATCATGTGTCTGCAGTCGTGTCCTATGTCCTATGTCATGTCCATTTCCACTGAAATAGCGACAATATTTCTTCTTCTTTTTTTTTATCAATAATAAGGCAATAAAATATTCGAACACAATTATACAGTGGAACTGAATTCGAATTGTTTTGCTATTTTTTAATCCAAAGGGAGTAATATTTATAAATGAAAGATGAGTGTTAATGTTGATAAAAAAAAAAAGAAAATGTTATTAAAAGGGCGAGGTTATTTCTCTTATACTCGTTGTTTTACCTTTATTATTTATTTCATATATTCTAAATGAAATAACCGATTTTATTTTATAACATATACATATTTCTATAATAATATAAATAGTTATTTTTTTTTATTTTTTTTTTGGTTTGAATTAATATCACAGGGTGTTAAATTTATAAACAATGTTCAATGAAAAAAGATAATGTTTTTGTTGTTGTAAAATTTCGTGTTTAATATTTTCCTAATAATGTAAAATCAATAATCAATAAATTATGATTATAAGTTTCCTCACCTTTCAATGATTTTGAATAATTTCATGTATTTTCATTACGACTGGTTTTTAATGTCATTTATCTAATTATTTGTATATTGTAATTATTTGTAATTAAGTTTTACATAAATATATCTATAGATCGTGATCCACTACTTTTAATTAAAATATTACCCAAAAATTAATTGTCTTGTGAATGTGAAAATGTGACGTTGTTTTTTTTTTTTACTATTAATCTTTGCACCTAATTTTGTTTGTTTTTATTTTCTTTATTGACTCAATTTGTTGTTGTGTTAATTTTACTGTAAGGTGTTTCCTGTTATTATTGACAGTAGGATAAATAAATTTCCTTATCTTTAATTAACTTTGTGCGATTTTTTTAATAGCAAATATTTTCTTATCATTTATGTTTTTATTTGTATATATAATTTTTTTTTTTTTTTTTTTGTAAATATTTTTTGTAGTCAAATAATGAAAAAATCAGATTCAGTAAATAGTGATAAATAAAAAAAAAAAATTAATTTTGATATATAAAATAAATGTTTTTATTTTTTTTTTGTTTGTTTGTTTATTATTACGTATTACGAATGGTTGTTTTGTTTATTGTTGGGGGTTTTCTTT
This sequence comes from Ptychoptera albimana, assembly GCA_961205885.1. NCBI lineage: Eukaryota > Metazoa > Arthropoda > Insecta > Diptera > Ptychopteridae > Ptychoptera > Ptychoptera albimana. Next base: position 28,021,293 of record OY540802.1, on the reverse strand, counting down.
AATTTAGTGTAGTTATTTTAGAAAAACTTAATCAGGGCGCAATCAAAAACCAAACCACATAAATACAATACGTCAATATATGATCTTATTTTACTATGTCATTTATTGAAGGGGAATCTTTAAAAGAAACCCCAAGCGAATTAAATATATGCCTTTGTTAATTATAAAAAATGTAGTATATTGTATATCCTCCTCTTATCAAATCTGATAGGTTCTGAAGTGTGTATAATTTAACACCTAAACATTAGGGTCAATTCAAGGAATTGGTTTAACTAGAAAAGTTTCTATTAACTTTCCCGAAAAAATTATAAAGATTATTTCTTATTGTCTCAAAGCATTTCATTTGTATATTTATAAAATATAATCTCTATCCATTATTCCATTATTACAAATTCCCAATAAATATTATTATATTCATACAAATAATTCCATTTTTATTCGATTAATATCACAAGAATAGAAAATATAATTTTTTTAATCATATGGAAATAAATTATTAAAAACAAAATAAAATTCTTTTGTTCAATATTAAGAAAAAATTATTTATAAACAAAATACCTATAAAACAATGATTATGTGGTATGGAAACCTTTTTTTTATAATTAGCTTAGCTATGTGTAACTATTGTTTACAGTATATACTATAGTATATTATAGTTAAAAAATGGTTTTGAGGATATTATAGTTGCAAATAATGACAATAATAACTAATAAATTTATAAAGCACAAACCTCAAACGTATATAAATATTTTGCATAGTTTACATCGAAAAATATCGATGAGATTTTTATTTTATTAAAATCATATTTTTTTTTATAGAACATTTTCAAATCACATTGATATTTGTTTTTTATTTAAATCATCTTACCCAACAAACAACTCCTGATATTTATATTTTTTTTTCTTTTTTAACTTTTAGCTGGATTTTTGTTTTGTTGTAATTCAAAAATGCTCTACATTATTTCAACCGCATTTTATCTCCTTTATTATGATTTTTTTTTTTTTTTTTTTTTATATTTGCGCTACTTGAATAAAATGAGGCGTGCAATTCATATCTTTTCTATTTTTAGCTATTGGAATAAGATAGGGAAGTAAACAATAGTAATATCCCCGACAACTTTGCCTTTCATCTTTTTATCCCCAATTTTCAACGATTTTAATAGTTGAAAAATTACTACTATGGGGTTAGCTTGAACTGAATATTCTATGTTTACTGCATATATGTGCAACAGCGAAATAAACAAACAAACATATGTGGAATTTTGTTTTCAATAAAATTAAAATACAATTTGTGCCCCTTCAAGATTTACGACGAGGCTACTTTATTTTGGTTCTTTCATTTTTTAATATTCTTTTGTCACAATGAAACGCATGAATGACTTTTACTACTTGCGTTTCTATATATAATAATAATGGGGGTTGATGTTCTTATGCTGTTTTATTTGTATTTATGTTCTAGCTAATATCAGACTAGACATTAAAAAATATAAAACAAAAGGTGTTTCAGACAGATAGAAATACCTTTCAATTTTTACGGCTAAAGTTTTTCCTTTCATTTAAGTGCGTTCAAAGTTTTAATGAATTAAAACTCAGTATATTTTTTATTATAAAAGTAATGTTTCAAGTGAATTTACTTAGGTACTGAATTATTAATTTTTTTAATGAGCTTTGTTGTATACACATTTTGTAACCAGTAATAAATTCGAATTATTTTAAATCTACAAAAATTAACCAACGTTCTAGTTATAATTAAAAAAAAAAAAAAAACAATCACCTAATAAAATATTTATAATTAATATTAATATTCTTTAAATGAATAGTTACGTTAATTTTTAAATTATTTTTGGTCCTTTTGCTATGCTAAATAATTTTGGGAAATATTATGGTAGCAAAATTTTCAAATTTTCACGATGCCTGACAATTATATTATATTATAGAAAAAATATTAATTTTTTGAAGTTTTGATTATTGTTATTAATATGCATTGTAAGGAAGAAACATATATTTATAACGACAACTCTTTTTTCTTTTAAACTTCTCAATAAATTCTCTTTTAATATTGTTAGTGGTGTCTGTAATACTTTTTTTATTATTATTATTATCTTGATGTGCCTACAAGCTACATTAACAAACAGACCGGCAAGGAAGCAGCAGACACAGGTTGTTTTAATACTAAAATAATAAAAAGTAGAACCATATATGTTTTTTTGTATATTTTCATATCGATCAGATTTTTAGTTTTTCTTTTTCTTTTTTTTTATGTAGTGTAGTGTATGCTTTTTTTTTACATGCTGTTTACCACGATTTCTTGACAGGACAAAATGATTTTTTATTAGAATTAATGTCAGAAATATTAATAAACCTATCATTAATCTATATTAATCTTTATAATATATAAAAGATTATATGAAATTAAATAACAAAAACAAACAAATTTATGTGAAAAATAATATTGAATTTCTGAATAAAGCTTTTAAGTATTGAATTTCATCTTTTTTTGTATTTTAATATTTTTGCTTTAAAAATTATATTTTATTTGTCTAAAGACAAAAAAGGAAAACGAAAAAAGTAATTGCTTTTTATTACAGTTAAATAATAATAATAATAATAATAATAAAAAAGAGAATAATGAACAAATTTAGTTCCAATTGTATAACACTATAGCCAACGAATTTTTGTTCAGAGTTTTTCCTTTATTTCTGGGAAAACGTAGACGCCAACATCGATTTCCCCATTAACAAATACATAAAAAATGTACACAAAACGCACACAACATAACAGACTACATCTTTTGAATGATTAACAAGATGTGGGTGGTGTTTTCTACTCAAAATATTCGTAGTAGATTCTCTTTTTGCTCGTTTGTAGTAACAAAAATCTCAATATATGTTTTTACTGAATTAATAAAAAAGAAAAAAAGAAAATGTAAAAAAAATTATAGTAATTGTAATTTTACTCTATTTTATTCTAACAATGGACGGTTGCAGAATTGTATAATGGTGAGTAAAAATACAGAGTAATATTTACTCATATTGTATTTTTATTTGTAAAAATAAGCTTTTTTGCAGCATCCAGGGTGTTGCCATGGCTTCGTTTTAAGAATGAATAGAATGATCACCATTTCACTGTATAGCTTTAGCTACTGCGCGTACTGTTACCAAATGATTTTATAAAATCTTGACTTGTTTTATTACGTTTTGTGTTGTTATTGGCAAGTACACGCTGTTTAGTCCTTTATAACTTATACATTAACATCAAAAGTTATATAAAAGAATAATATAGAAAATGAAATTAAGCGTGCAATGAGAAGTGATGATATTTTATTAAATTCAACTCTAGTTACACGCATCTTTCTTTTTATTTTACCGAACTAAAAAGAAATGAACACGCACGAACCATCAACAAAATTTTCAAATAATAAAGTAGGAATTTTATAAGCAAGCTAAGTGTTGAATACAAAAGCTTAATATAATATATTATGCTTGTACGGAAAGCTTTATGCTTATAAAGTTATATTCACAAAAACTATAAAAAATAAAAGAATAGAATAAATTTCGATTTTTGATTTATTTGCCAAAATATGTAAAGATTATCCTATAAATGCGTACAGAAATTTTGATGATAAACAATCACTCAATAAACAGCTAATAGAAAATATTTACGAAAGGTATTTAAGGTTTAAATTCTATTATTTTGATTAATTTATGTATATTAGCCGATAGTTTGTTTATCATCTTTTAATGTTTTATTCAATTCTGATATAATCTATTATTATTTAGTCTTTTTTATGTTTTCAGAATATCTTCAACTTTTTGCCATATAATTCTTAAAACTAATTCAATGCAACTATTTTAATTTGCGGTGAAGCTAGCTTCATAGTTTAGAATTAACCTATGATTCTTTAAATGAGAATTTATTATTTTATCAGAAATAAATGTGTTTAATTAATTTTTTTTTTATTCTTTATCTTTTTTTTTCCTGCATTAAATATATATATATATTTAAATTTATTATGAGAGTTATTTGCTGAAATACTTAAACTGGCTGATTTAATTAATATGTAAATATCAAATATTTGATAAAGTTTGCAATTATTTTACAATTAGTAAATTATCTTCACAGTTTATTATTAGTCAATTTAAATGTAAAGAAAATAAATTAAAAAAAAATACAAAATAAAAGTAAATAAAATAACAATATGCGTTCAGCAGTTTAACAGTTTAGAAAGTTTTTTGTATTTAATTTTTTTTTTTGCTTTAAATTTTTCTTGTTGTTGTATCATATCTAATGTTTATGTTATTATTGGTTGATTTTGATGTTTTGCTTTGTTTTTTTCTTTTATTAATTTTATGTATGTATTATTATTATTATTATTATTATTCCAATATAATAAATATTCAATTTTTTTTTTTTTTTTTTATTACATGCAAATAATTTGCATTAATAAATAAAAAGAGTTTTGAAAAATATTATAAACTTCCATTAAAATAAAATTTTATTTGCTAATTTGCTTAAGGAATTCTTTGATAAAAACATTTTATTATAATTTCACATAATTAGGTTATATATTAGAAATTGTTTTTTTTTTGTTTTTATCTATTTAGAAAATCTCCATCTCTTTTCGAAGCTAGATTATTTTTTCTTTTTTATTATAATAGTTTGGAAATATATAAAATAAAAATATACCATATGTTGTATATACCATATATATATTTACACATTTTTATTATGCCGTGTGTTGTTAATCAGTACTTTAATATATTTTAATTAAATGTATCAATAAATATAGTTATATTAAATAGCACAATCCATCAAAGTAAATATAATTTTTTTGGTCATTTGTAATTCATTTAATTATAATAGTTTGTTTAACATTATAAATAATTATTATAAAACAGTGATTCTCTGTAGTTCACTATAAATTAACTACTGATATGCATAAACCGACTAAATAAAATAAATTACAGAAATTAATCTGATGTTTGTAGTAGACCACCTCCTTAATGAGTTTTTTTTTTGAGATTCTTATAAAATTATTTAAATTTAACTCATAACTACAAAGAAATAATAACCTTAAATTTTAGATATATTTTTAGAGATATTCTTTATGTTAAATTGTATGTAGAAATAAATAAGAAAATTTTAATTTTTTATTTAGAATGAGAGAGGATGAAAACATATAATTATTATTATTTTTTATTTAAAACACATTGATAATTATTATTATTATTATGATGATTATATGTGTACAAATGTCTGTAATATTTGGTATTTTGTTTTATAAATAAATCGCCTACAGTTCACATGTGCTCTTCTTTATTTAATCATTAAATTTATTTAAGTTGTTAACGTTTGCGCATTTGTTTGTTTATAGAATTTTTTCCAAGCATAATTTCGATTCGTTAATATTACCAATCCAGTATTAAATAATACAGAATATTACGTAATATACAGACTCCCTTGTCCATTTATTACGTTATTAAGCATAAACAACAACAATCAATATATATTATAATAAAGAAAAGTAATATAGTGATAAATAATGTATAATCACACTGAAATATATACAAATATAATAAACAAAAAAAAAAAAAGTAGAAAAAGAGAGTAAACGATTGTAAATATATATTAATAGAGTTAGTTTAAAAATAATTTAATTAAATTATTTTAATAGAAAAAGAAAAAGAAAAAAAAGACACAGTGAAAAGATTAAAGCGACAATCATATACATATTTTTTATTATATTTAAATTAATGTTTTAAAGAAAATAAAGATAACATGTGTACATTTTTTTTTTTTTTTTAAATAAAGTGAATTTTTTAATTTTTAAACTTAGATAATAAAAAAAAAAAAGACAAATAATTTCTAATTTATTTATTTATATATAAACAATAATATTCGCTATTCACACAAGTACGAGTAGTAAATATTATCAAATTTAGTGCGTCTAACGTTTGAAATATAAAAATTGTTTGGACAATTAGTTGTAATTTTTATAAGCTCCATTACATTTTACAAAGCTCTCAAAGTGTTACGTCTAACTTCTGCCATAGAAGTCTTAATTATCATTGTGTGTGATAATTTCTTTACCGATAAATTCACTACTTTCAATACTAATTGATTTAACTTCAGCATAACATAAACAGATAATGGCATATATGAATGCTATAATCGATATATAAAAAATATAGTCTAATTTATTAATTATTTGTTTACTTTACATCTTCTGTTTTATTGTTTAGATGATTAAAGATTTTCCGGTTTACCGATTTCTTGTATAATTTCAATTTCTAACAAAAGAAATCAAAAAGAAATCTTTCAGCTATATATAATATATTTTAAATCGGATTATATTATTTATCAATTTAAATCTAATGAGATGTTTTTTATGTTATAAATTAATTAATTAATTTTATTTTTGAATTGAATATTGTTTATCAAAAAGAAAAGAAATAATTTTCAACTTTCTATTGTTAAAAGTATAAAATACAAAAAATAAATAAATAAAATAAAAATCATAATAAATTCTTGTTATAGTTTTCTTATTTTCGGTTGTGCTTTTACTCTTTTTTCATTAAACATTTCATTATTAAATTATTTAATATAGTATAAAAATGCTTACCTAGGTGACGATCACGTTTTTGTTTTTTTTTATTTAATTTCGATAATTTTTATCGTAAAAATATTTAATGGGTCAGATACTTGCTATTTGTTTTTAAAATAAGAACTACTAATTTTTTTTTTTATATTTAGTAAAACAAAAAGTTTACGCAAAGTTAAATTGTTGCTTGCAGTTTTGTTTCCAAAGTTACGCCAAAATTACAAGAAGTAATTACATTGTCGAACATAAAACGTCTAAATAATTATAAGAAAAAATAAGGCTTAATCTTTAATGAAGGCCCGGTCTAAACTGTAACGACAAAAATACATTATTTAGTTTACAGATTCATTATTATAAATTTATTTTTTTTTAATTTTATTTAATGTATTTCATCAATTAAATAAAAAGTAGAAATTTAGGTTAAGTTGTACGAAAAAAAAAACAAAAAAAGTATTAAATGCAAAATAAATTTAAAGAAATAAACTTTTTAATAAATTATCATTGATTTTGATTTACTTCTTACTTCCGCTCTTTTTTAATTAATTGTGTAAAAATGGTTTGTAGTTTTATATGTATTATAATTATTTTAAATAGTTTTAATTATTATATTATTATTAAATATATTTTGTATTGTATATTTTTTATTATTTAATATTTAAAATATCAACAAAATAATAATGAAAAGCGAGTAAATAAATGTTTAATGCTTACATTGATGATGACCCAATAACATCGTTAACAATAAATTTATTTGCTACACATGCAAAATTTTCCAATAATTAATGTAATGAGAAATAATTAGTTTTGTTTTGTAAGTAAATGCTAATAAAAGGGTTGTAATAATAATTCGTAAATAATTCGGGTTGCTACAATATTACAATAAATTAATAAATTAAATTTTTAATTTAATAAAACAAGATATGTTAGTGGTTATCACATCTCAACATTATGCTATAAGTGGTTTAAAGGTTAAATTTTTTTTTCTATATATGCCTTCGTGCAGTCATAAATATTTTACACACAGGTATTTTATATTTTGCATAATAAATCTCATTTAACGTGGATAATTCGAAAATCTTGCACAATTTATTTAATTAAATTTCATAATAATTATATTTTACAATTACTAACCCCTCACTCTTTTAAGTTCATTTTTAAAATGTGAAACTTATTTCTATTACCATGTAGTTACCTAAACATTTTTTGTTTCCATTTTGTACTCTTTTCTCAAAGCTCTCGAAATTTATTGATTCTAGAAATTAATTTTCATACAGTTTCAATAATTTTTCTTTGATAAATACACAAAAAAATAAAAAGTTGTAGTAAAAAAGATGTTAGAATTATAAAAATTGAAAATTTTATATTATCATAATAACAATTGCTCCATCGAGATTATGGTTCTTAATTTTAATATTAAAAATAATCATATTTTGTATATTAAACTTGAATATTTATTTTAAATGGTATGATAATCATACACATGCAAATAAATAAAATAATTTAAGTTGTAACAATGAGCTTTAGTAAAATATTTAATGATTATATTGATACTAATAAATAGTAAAAAAATACTAAATAAATTTGTATATTAATTCAAACTATCCTATTTAAGACAAATAAAATGTTTAATAAAAACTTATATTTCAAATAAAAGGTGGTAACAATTTTTATCATACTATAAAGTAACTTTGTTATGCGATTCACGTCATGTATTTTATATATAAAAAAAAAAAAAACAAATAAATATTTTTAAAGCTTCATTAATAGCTAATTAATTAATCAAGAGACATAAGAGAATTGAACACAGTCAAGATGTTTTTATTTGTTTACCAGTAATGAAGCAAGCACGATATTTGTATATGTTTTTTTATAACAATTGATCATAAAATTCAATTTTAGAATAGACATAATGTCGAAGGCGCAAAATAATAAAAAAATATTTCGACTCTATTATAAATATTTAACTAAAAATAAATTTATCGTTTGAATTATTGCTATTATAATATTAAATTAATTAAAATTTCAGTAGAATTTTTTTTACAACACCTTGAAAACATACAAAATTTATGAAATTGTTGACAAAATTTATTTATTTATTTTTTTTGGTAAAGTTAATGTTTTTTTTTTTTTTTTTAATCATTAAATAATACAAATAATATAGCCTTCGATAAAGTCTGGCATGTAGATCTTCTTGCTAAACTAGAAGCATATAGAAGCGCGACTTAAAACCGTTAATTTCAAAAAAGAAATTATGCTCAACACCATCGTTATATCTCTTTTCGGGGTAAATATTGCATGAATATTTAGTATCGCTAAACACAAGCATCGAAAAAGACAGGATTCTTGTATCGGTGCAAGACTTTTTACAATTCGTACCTACTTGGTCTAATTTATAAATCATTGAATATTGTAGCCATGTTTGTGGAACTGCGTCAAAAAACTCATTAGAACTCATTAGAACATTAGACGGTTAATACATGATACGAAAATAACAGAAAAGTTGGATTTGTTTGAAGTTTGTATCTAAACGACTTTTACAATCGAATCGCGATAAAATGGATCACAAATTTAATATGGAATCCTTTAATACTAACGTCAACAAATCCCTAAAAACCCAATCATTTCCACAGAAATTTTTGTATTTTTGAAAATATAATTATAAAGTACATCAAAGTTTTTGATATTATAATAATAATAATGTACTTAAATCCGGTACATTTTAGCCTTGGTTAATATAAGTTCAGCTAATGACGTCAAAAATATCAAATAACAATAAACTAGTTTTTTTTTATTATATTTACACTTTAGCTAGGCATATGATTTTATGTTGTGTACAATCAATGTCTTCGGAAATATATTTAAAGATGTTTCTGTACAATATATTTTAATTGAATGTTATAATTATATATATTTTTTTTTAAAGTAGTAAAATTCCAATTTGAGTGTGTGTTAAAATTGATTAGAGAATTAATTTGCACATAGCTGTTTTACAAAACAATATCAAAAATATCCAATTTTTTCACATGCTTTTATTTTTAACATATTGTAGAAGTATGTAATATTTATTAAAAAAATACAATTAGTATTAGTAGTGTTTATAGTAGCATAAAATTCCACTAATTATAGTTGTAGATCCGCATTAAATCTAACTAAGACCGTATAAAAAGAATTATAATTGCAATCCTGATAGATACAGAATCTGAATAATACATACAATTTAACAAACGCAATATATGTAATGAGATGATTAATTTAATAAAGATTAAGAAAAAATAACTTGATAATATGGTTTTAGTAGGTGTAATTAAGTAGAAAGAATGTCAATAAATTATTATATTTATGGTTTTTAAATTAAATTAAATAATATGGATATTAACTATTATTATTATTTATCTATTAATTAGGAATATTTTATTGAAGTTTTATCATCTTTATTATAGATACAAATATTGATATTTTTGCTCTACGGTTTTAAGTTTTATGCAATATTAAATTATTAACGTTAAAATCAAGTACTGGTCCCACTATAAAATGTAAAATAATAAAAATCTGTTATCAATATATCAAAAAAAAATACCAGATTGAAATTAAAACTGAAAGTCTCGTGCAAATAAACATCTATTGTGTGTTGAAAAAATACGTTTTAATAATAATAAAATTATCTTTTATAAAATTATATCATGTTTTAACAAAAATTAAGTTTTACCATTATTTTTATCAATACCAATAATATATTTAATAACTAATTTAAATATGTAGTATAAATAAAACCGGATGCTATTTCTGTTAAATATATTAAATGAATAGATCATGAATATAAAATAATTTAAATAAAAATGTATCTAAATATCCTGTAATTTATATCAAATTGCGATTTTTAATCACGTTATAAAAAAAAAAAATATGTTAAATTAAATATTTTTGAAACAAATATAATAAAGAATTTTTTGTTTTTTGAAACAAATAGTTTAAAACTCAAAAAAAAAAAAAACAATTATTTTAACCTCTAATAAACATTTAAATTTTCCCTTAAATTCCGGAATTTATTATTTTTGCCCTGAGTTATACATCAGTTACATCATTTGCATACATAAATGTACGATTTGTAAAATCGTTTTTATTATATTATTAATTATTGTTCTATATACTACTTTGTATAACCATAATAAAAATAAGCATTCTCAAATGATATAATTTTTAGAGAAAATTCAAAAAAGTTTTAATTAAAATTCAATAAATAGCAAAACAAATATTGTCTGTAAATGCTTTTCATGTGAATTAATCAATTGTGTGCAAAAATAATAAAAAAAAAAAAAGCTTTTGATTATAATAATGAAATACCTGACCTTTCCATAACTGAAATATAATTAACTTTATATAAATATATGTGTGTAAATTTAATTTTAGTTTTTAGGTTATATTTCTATTATTTAATTAAACATTTTTTTAACCTTGATTAAAGGTAAAACATTTTTTTTTTGTTTTTTTTTTTTTTTTTTTTATTTTCTGCATATTTTAGAAATTTTAAAAAATAATGTTTAATTAAAAAGACAAGACAATTAATTTATAAAAAAAAAAAAGTTATTTTCAGAGTCAATTTTTTCTGTACAAGACACAAGACGACCTATCATATTATTCAATTTTTTTATTTTTTCCTTATTTTATATATAATTTAAATGTATAGGCAATCTAATTAATATTATTACTTTCACCTACAATATTGAAATTATATTTTTATTTTTTTTTTTCATATTAATAGTATATCTGAATTGAGTGATTTAAAAATTTATTACGCAATAACTTGACGGTTGATTTCTTACAATTTTTATATCTTTTCATCCGAAACAAAATATTAAATAAAGTTATTAGGTAATAAATTAATTGGAATTTTATTTTTTATTATTTTTTTTCAATTCACGTGATAATTTTATTTTGTGCTATATATATTTTTTAATTACACTATAAGTAAAATAAATAAAATTAGTATGGGTACCATTTTTATATACTAAAATGCTAGTATTCATTTAATTATTTTACTTACACTTTATTAGTTTTTATTATTACCAACAAAAACTAAGCTTATTACGTTTTGGTTTAGCTTTCTAAAGAGATCATACGGTAAGCTAGGTAAATCTAGGTTAATTTGTTATATTGTAGAATATTCTTTTTTTCTTTTTTTTTTTGTTTTTGTTTCTAATTGAATGAACATACAATATATTTCAATATATTACTACCGTCCACTTTGTTAAAATAATTTGAAATTCTTTATTATATTCAATAGACTATAATTCCACCTGTTTTTTTTTTTATTTTTAAATAAAATATTTTTTATTAAAAGATACAAAATTTACAACTTTCCTTTTTTTCTTAGTGGATATAATATAAAATTAATTAAAAAAAAAAATATTTGTATTTTTCTATATATAGAAAATTATTATTTTAACTTAAGTTTGTATGTCACAAAATTCTTGAATATTATTTGTCTATAATAATAAAATTAATATTCACTTTGATAATTGTATAATAGTTTAATAGCGCATAGTTTGTGATTGTTTGTTTCTACCCAACTTATCCCTTGTTTTAGCCGATATTATAAAAATTAATTATTTCAACAAATTTTATGAATTTTTTATTATAAAGTAAATTGAGAAATATTTAAGAACTATACATTTGCATACTTAAAATAATTTTCTTTTTTATTTATGTATATCATTTTTATGAAAAGCATACATTCTAGCAGTGTGTTATCATTCATATAATAAACTTGTTGTTTAAAATTACAAACTGAAATAATAATTGCCTATTTTTTAACAAAAGTAAAAACATTTTGGAACTAACGACTTAGACTCTCAAGACGATTGAAAGATATTAAAAAAATGTTCATTACTTTTCCAGCAATCGGGAAAACCAATATTTTTTTGTAAGCCATTGGGAAAAACCGTTTTAAAATAATAATTAAGTCAAAAATGTGCAAAAAAATAAAATGAATTAGATAAAGGATAGTTTAATTAATAAATTGTGATTAAAAATTTTCCGAGTGTAAGTCGGTATAGCCAACATTTTTTATATTTAAGACACCTGTTAAGTTTTTATTGACTTTTTTTCTTTAAAAAAAAACTTAATATTTCAATTAAGAAAAATAGTCATTCTCTATTATATTCCTGTATAATATAAATATTAAAACAATCTGATAACATAAAAAAAAAAAACGCAACATATCATGTTAAAATAAAATTCATTTAATGCTTAATTTTGTTGTTCTCTTCTTTGTTGAATTAAGGGAATTTATTTTACTATTAATAAGTAATTAATTATAATTATAATCTTATTATATTGTGCATATATTAAGAATTACACATTCTAATTAAGTATATGTTAAATTTTGGTGTAGTTATAATTATGATTTTATTTTTTCTTGATTTTAAAAACAAACATAAATTACCTTCTCAAATATTTTTAATGAAAAATAAAAAAAAGTGTTTTTATTTAGTGTTTATTGTTGGCTATGCAAATTTAGGGGATTCATTTTACTAACTAAGTATTTAATTGTTGATTTTGTTTTTTGATTGTAATTTAAAATCAGGGTTTTTTCGCCCCACTATAATTTCAACATTTTATTGCTATGTGTTTTCACCTCTTAATTTATTTTTAACATTTCAAAATAATTTCTTTAAAAAAAAAAAAAAAAAAAAAATCTTTTAAGCGATTGTTAAAAAAAAAAAGTGTTCTAGCGTAGAGTATGCCACATAGTGTTATCTACCCTAATTTTATATTTAAATAGGTTTCATACTCTGTTCTCAGTATAATTAAGATCTTAATGCATCTTGATAATTTTTATTGCATAAAATATAATTAAATAATTATTATAAAAGTATTAATTTAATATTAAATACAACAAATGAATAATTCACAATAGTTAAATTAAATTGTATTTATATAGAAAAAAAACAAATTACTCCTATATAAATGATGATCATTATTGTCGTCATTATTTTAATGGTAAACGAAATAAATGGTTTTTAAATGAAATATTTTGTATTTAATATTTATATGGCAGTTTCCTTAGTTTTTTAATGCATATAAAGCTAAAGCACTTGCAATTCAAATAATTTCTTAAAACCGGAAATATTCAAGTCATTATTTTGTCATAACAATCTCCTTTCAAAACAATTCAATTCAATTTAATTAAATTAAATTTATATTAAGTACACAAACAAAATTTTATCTGAACTTTTCATATAGATATTATTAAATTTTTAGTAAAACAATTTTTTATTTTTTTTTTATATAAATATGTAAACATACTTAAAAGATTTTCTTGCTACAATATACAAGTCTTCTGTCTTTAAATGGTTGGTTACATGTGGTGTCGTTTAAAGTAGGCAAGAGCACTATTCACAAGACATAAAACAATTTTTTTTTTTTTTTTTTTTATTATTTATTGTACATTTAACATGTACATATATGAATATTATACAAACATACACAATATATGTATATATAAGGTGATTAAATAAAATGTTTTTATGTTATTAAAATTTTATAAAGAAAACGTTTTTTTTTTTTTTTTTTTTTTTTTTTTGCACAACTTTAACATTATTTTTAGTAACACATACAGTAGTTGTATAATTAAATTAAATGATCACCCTGTGCTTTTATTATTAAAATTAAGTTTTTTAAAGTTTATACAATATATTTATAAACCATGCCATAAACAATTTGTCGTTCTTTTATTCATGTACATACGTTTTACTCGTAAATAAAATAGTTTTAAAAATTAGTAAATTTACTTATTTCCGTTTCCCATTTGTTGAATTTAATGAATATAAAGACGAAAAAATAAGTAAATAATAATAATAATTTTTTTTTTTTTATTAATTATGTTAATTATACAAAAAATATTCTTTAATTGACTTTCACTATCGTTAATTATTAATTAATTAATTAAATGATATAAAATTTTCACTTTTATTTTATTTTACAATTTTTTTTTTTTTTTCTAGACAATCAATGCTGCTGATTTGGTTATTGAAATACCTGGTAACTTAGGACAAGATGATTCATTTTATCGCTTAGATTATTTTCCGCCTTATGGTAACCCAGCACCAAATACGACAATAGCATCACGGGATGTAGGCGATGAAATACAATTTTCTCATGGGCTCCCAGGAACTAGATATAATTTTTGGTTGTATTATACAAATGCAACACATCATGATTGGCTTACATGGACAGTATCAATAACAACAGGTGAAAGCTTAAACATTTTGCATTTTTGATTGATTTTTGATAGATTTTTAATTGTTATACGATTCGATTGTTTATTTTGTTAAGGCTAATTTATTTCTATTATTTTATTTAATTATTTTTTTCAAGTGGAATTTTTGTTTTAACTAAGTGAAATTTTATCTTATATCTATTATTTTTCTCACCCAATAAGATAATTATCTTAACACATTTAAAAAATTATTTATATTAAATGATTTTAATTCGCAGCACCTGACCCACCATCGAATTTATCTGTAGCTGTGCGTAGTGGTAAGGCAGCAATTATATCATGGAGTCCACCGACACAAGGGAATTATACAACATTTAAATTAAAAGTTAGTTCTCGAAAAATTTTTAGTTCATTTTTTTGATTGTTTATTATTTTTATTTTAGGTTTTAGGTTTATCTGATACATTTGCAACAAATCGTACATTACCAATAGAAGATAATTCATTACAATATCAATTACGTGATTTAACACCAGGTGCTACATATCAAGTTCAAGCTTATACAGTTTATGATGGAAAAGAATCGGTCGCATATACAAGTAGAAATTTTACTACGAGTAAGTTTTTTCAGTTAAACTTATATAAATAATAAGATTGGTGCTAAGACATAACAATTTAATTTTTTTTTTAATAAAATTTTAAATACTTACTAATCTATAGATGAAAAAAAAATAAAAAATTGTAAAAAATCACAAATTATTTGGATTTTATGGAAATTAAAAGCTATTCCTTTTCCAATTAAAATTTTATTAATTTCTTATTTATTTAAGTGACTAACATAATCTCTTACATTCTTTTAATGCTAACCTATATAATAAATAAATATTGTACTTTTTATTGGAATAATAATATAAATAAAAAGTCGTTAAAAGATTTCGTCATAAAGATTTATTGGATATAAAAATATTACGAGGTAAAACATAATGCCTAAAACAAAAATTTGCATGCCTTTTATTATTATTTTAATAAAAATATTAATAATAATTATTATTATTATTAATTAATTAAATTAGTTTTCTCTTTATTTTTTTTATCAATGAATTTGGTTGCATTTAAATTTATGTGTGTTTGTGTGCTTTCTATACCTATTTTAATTTTACTTTCATAAACGGTAAAATTATGATTAATTAATTTTATGTTGCTTGTTAATTTAGAACCAAATACACCAGGAAAATTTATTGTTTGGTTTCGAAATGAAACTACATTGTTAGTATTATGGCAACCGCCATATCCAGCTGGAATTTATACACATTATAAAGTATCAATAGAACCACCAGATGCCTTGGAAAGTGTGTTATATGTGGAAAAGGAAGGTGAACCACCGGGACCTGCGCAAGCAGCTTTCAAAGGATTAGTTCCAGGTTTGATTTTTTGTTTTATATTTTATTTGCATTCATTATTGTGATATTATAAATGTTAATATGATAATTATATTATTTTTAGGACGAGCTTATAACATATCAGTGCAAACAATGTCTGAAGATGAAATTTCATTACCGACAACTGCACAATATCGAACTGTGCCGCTACGACCTATGAATGTTACTTTTGATAAAGACTCGATAACATCAAATTCTTTTAAAGTTATGTGGGAAGCGCCAAAGGGAATAAGTGAATTTGATAAATATCAAGTATCATTATCAACATCTAGAAGGCAGCAATTTGTTGCTTTGTCAAATGATAATATAGCATCATTAGAATTTAGAGAAAATTTAGAACCAGGAAAAACATATCAAGTTATTGTGAAAACAGTGTCCGGTAAAGTTACGTCATGGCCAGCGACGGGCGATGTCACATTAAAACCATTACCAGTTCAAAATTTAGCATCATATACAAATGATAAAAGTGGCATTGTTACTATAAATTGGCAACCAGATAATTTAAGTACACAAGAAGAATATAAAATAAGTTATCACGAAGTAGAAACATTCAATGGAGATGCTAGTACAATGAATACAGAAAAAATACGATATGCTTTAGAAAGTTTATTACCAGGCCGAAATTATTCAATAACGGTACAAGCGATATCGAAAAAAATGGAATCAAATGAGACTGTTATTTATGTAGTTACAAGGCCATCATCACCCATTATTGAAGATTTGAAATCAATTCGTGAAGGTTTAAATATTAGTTGGAAAAGTGACGTTAATTCGAGACAAGAAAAATATGAAATTATTTATGTACGTAATGATACTGGTGAAATGAGAACCATTTTAACTCAAGAATCTCGCTTATTAATAAAAACTTTGTATCCTGGTGCTGGATATGAAATAAAAGTATTCGCTGTAAGCCATTCTTTACGTAGTGAACCACATGCATATTTTCAAGCAGTTTGTAAGTATATCGTCCATATAGTATATGATAACTTAATATTAATAAATGATATTATTTATAGTTCCAAATCCGCCACGAAATATGACCATAGAAAAAGTAACTAGTAATTCAGTATTAGTTCATTGGATGCCACCCGAACATAGTGAATTCTCTGAATATTCTATACGTTATCGAACTGAAAGCGAAAAGCAATGGGTGCGCTTGCCATCTGTAAAGTCAACAGAAGCTGATGTAACAGACATGACTCCTGGAGAAAAATATACAATTCAAGTTAACACTGTTAGTTACGGTGTTGAAAGTCCAAATCCTCAACAAGTTAATCAAACAGTTAGGCCCAATCCTGTCTCGAATATTGCACCATTAACTGACTCAAATAATATTACATTAGATTGGCCCAGACCTGAGGGTCGCGTTGAAACTTATGTGTTACATTGGTGGCCTACAGAAAATCCCGATCAAGTTCATACTAAAAATGTTACAGAAATAAATATAAGTACGTTTTATTTAAATTATTTATAAATTAATATATTATTATTAATTTAAAATACTTTTAGGTTCAATAAATTATTCTGATCGCAATATCAATAATTCCGATGGAACACGAATTATAGATGAGCAACCAATAGTCAGAGTATTAATTGGTGATTTAAGACCTGGTGAACAATATCAATTTGATATTCATACAATTTCATATAGGTTAACCAGTGACATAACGCATTTATTAATAAGAACAATGCCATTAATACAATCACAAGTTGTTTTGGCCATAGCTGACGGAAACAATACAATAACATTAAGCTATACTCCAACCCCTCAAACATCATCAAAGTTTGATTTATATCGTTTTTCATTGGGTGATCCTGAAATACCAGATAAAGAAAAATTGGCTACTGATCCAGAGCCAAAGGTAACATTTACTGGTTTGATACCTGGTAAATTGTATAATATAACAGTCTGGACCGTGAGTGATAATATATCAAGTCAGCCAATACAAAGGCAAGACAGATTATATCCAAAACCAATAACACAACTAAATGCTACACGAATTACAGACACAGAAATAACACTAAAATGGGATTTACCACAAGGTGAATATAGTACATTTGGTGTTGAATATCAAATTGATGAAACCGGCGTTGTGCAAAATTTTACACCACACGACAGTATATCAATTAGTGACTTAAAACCACATCGAAATTATACATTTACGGTCACTGTATTATCTGGAACAGAATCAAGTGTGCTGAGAAAAAGTAATACGGTATCTGCAAATTTCACAACGAAAGAAAGTGTGCCCGGTCGTGTAGACCAATTTGAACCAATCGACATACAACCTAGTGAAATTACTTTTGATTGGTCATTACCCACAAGTGAACAGAATGGTATTATAAGACAATTTTCAATAACATATGGTTTGGAAGGTTCATCACATACACAAGTTCGTGATTTAAAGCCTAATGAATTACGCGGCGTCATTAAAAATCTACTGCCAGGTAAAACATACCTATTTCGTATACAAGCAAAAACTGCTATTGGTTACGGTCCAGAAACTATATGGAAACAAAAAATGCCTATATTGGCACCCCCAAAACCTGCAACTCAAGTTGTGCCAACCGAAGTTTACCGAAGTTCCTCTACTATACAAATACGGTTTAGAAAGAATTATTTCTCGGATCAAAATGGTGCTGTGACAATGTATACAATAATTGTGGCGGAAGACGATACAAAGAATGCATCGGGACTTGAAATGCCCAGTTGGCGGGATGTACAATT
This sequence comes from Ptychoptera albimana, assembly GCA_961205885.1. Taxonomy (NCBI): domain Eukaryota; kingdom Metazoa; phylum Arthropoda; class Insecta; order Diptera; family Ptychopteridae; genus Ptychoptera; species Ptychoptera albimana. The sequence continues at coordinate 28,002,310 of OY540802.1, read as the reverse complement.
ATATAGTGTTTGGCCACCTTATCAAGTTATTGAGCCTTATTACCCATTTAAAAATAGTTCTGTTGAAACATTTACAATTGGTGCAGAAAACTGTGATAATCGTCAAACTGGCTACTGTAATGGTCCCCTAAAATCTGGAACAATATATCGTGTTAAAGTTCGTGCATTTACAGCATTAGATAAATTTACAGATACTGCATATAGCTTTTCAATACAAACAGGTAAATATAGTTATTTTTATTAATTAATAATCGTATTTTTATTAAAAAAAAAAAAACTTAGCATAAACAACAATCATTTAACATTAACTAATGCCACCTATTGAACATAATAATAATATTATTTAATCTAGATAAAAATATTCTTAATAGATTTCAATAATTATTGCATGTTTTTAAATTTAAAAAAATATTTCTTTTTAAATTGAAACATAAAATTAATAACAAAATAAATTAAGTCAAATTAAATTAAATTATTGTAATATACACTATTTTTCACACTTTATAGATTTATTTATACAATTACAAAATAATTTAACGTAAACTATAACAATGCTAGTAACTTAACACTTATTGAAATATGAACAAAATTAACATCACAGAATAACAAGGCGTTACTGTATATATATATATATATATAGTTTTTAATTAATAACTTTGCATTATTTTAATAAATTAAATAATATTATCATCGAAAATTTTCGTTTTCTCAAAATTGTGTGTTTAAAGTTTATGTGAATGTTGTTGCTACTTTATATAACTTTCAAATTTAAAATTGATTTTGTTTTCTATTTTATTTAAATGTCTTTCATAATTATTATTATTATTATTATTATTATTATTATTATGATAAACTAATAAAATATAATACATAATAAAGGACTTCTATCAGTTGGTAAGATAATATATGTAACAAATAAATAAAAACATTTTAGTAGGCATAGGTAGTGTAGAAATAATAAAAAGCATAACCTAGTTTATATATTTTTCTAAATTGTCCTTGACATTAATTTTTCTATATACATATCAAATTAAAACGTTATTATTTTCGGAGATTATATATTACATAAAGTTACGTCACGAATAGGTAGGTAGACTGGTCGATTATAAGCAAATAAAGAAAGTTGTCGTACATAGAAAAATATATTAATAAAACAAATCAAATGTATTCAACACATACTAACAAGAAATATATAAAAGCTGTTATTGATTCTTATTTATTTATTTTTTTTTTTTTTAACATTATTTTATTATAGATCAAGATAATACATCATTAATTGTTGCTATAACAGTGCCTCTAGCATTAATATTAATATTATTTGTTGCAATAATATTTTTACGGAAGCGTCGTAATAGTGGGCGTAAAGCGTCAAAGGAAAATCGCGCCAACGATAATATGTCATTACCAGAAAGTACTATCGAAACAAATCGTCCTATATTAGTTAAGAATTTTTCAGAGCATTATCGATTGATGTCTGCTGATTCAGATTTTAGGTAAATAAATATATTAATAAAAAATAATTTCATTTTATTCCTATATAATAAATTTTTTTAATTTTTTAGATTTAGTGAAGAGTTTGAAGAATTAAAACATGTTGGACGCGATCAGCCGTGTACCTTTGCTGATTTACCATGTAATAGGCCCAAAAATCGATTTACAAATATATTACCATATGATCATTCTCGATTTAAGTTGCAACCAGTTGATGATGATGAAGGAAGTGACTACATTAATGCTAATTATGTTCCGGTATAAATTATTAAATTATTTTTAAAAAAAATATTTAAGTTTCAATTTGCTAATAAATATGCGATTTTATTTTCTAGGGTCATAATTCACCTAGAGAATTTATTGTAACGCAAGGTCCATTGCATTCAACACGTGACGATTTCTGGCGTATGTGCTGGGAAAGTAATTCACGTGCAATTGTTATGTTAACACGATGTTTTGAGAAAGGTAGAGAGAAATGTGATCAATATTGGCCACACGATACTGTTCCCGTATATTATGGTGATATAAAAGTAACAATGTTAAATGATAGTCATTACCCTGATTGGGTAACTACGGAATTTATGATGAGCAGGGTTTGTATTTTTTATTTTACTTATTTATTAAATGATATTTTCACAAAAAAAAAAAAAAATGATATTTTCAATTAGGGTGACGTTCAACGTATTTTAAGGCATTATCATTTTACGACATGGCCAGATTTTGGTGTTCCAAATCCACCACAAACATTAGCGCGATTTATACGTGCATTTCGTGAGCGTGTTGGTTCAGATCAACGTCCAATTGTTGTACATTGCAGTGCTGGCGTTGGACGTTCTGGTACATTTATAACTTTAGATAGATTATTACAACAAATACAAGTATCTGATTATGTTGATATATTCGGTATTGTCTGGGCAATGCGTAAAGGTAATTTTTTTCCTTTTAATTAATAATGAAGAAAATCATTTTTTTTTTATGACTTGTTTTTATTAAAGAGCGTGTTTGGATGGTACAAACAGAACAACAATATATTTGTATACATCAATGCTTATTAGCTGTATTAGAAGGTAAAGAGAATAATGTTGGACCGCCAAGAGAAATTCATGACAATCAAGGATATGAAGGTCACTAAAAATTTGCAATTTTTTTTTTTTTTTATTATTATTATTTATTATTATTGCTGTTTTAATATTTTAACACGTTGATTCATATAAATTTCTAATTTTTATATATTAAGAATTTAATTAATTTTTGAATAAAACTTATCATTTATATGCTTTGTATTCAATCTTCTAATTAAAAAAAAGAAAAAACTCACATTTAAACTACCACCTCATTGCTTTATAATAACTAACCCTTTTTAATATTAAATTTATACAATACACAAAAGTCTTTAAATTAAAAATAAAAAAAAATCATTTCTATTATTTTAGGGGAAAAGACGATTTGTAATTAATTTTCACAACATTTACTTTTCTTCTTTACGTTAAAAGTTTTTTTTTCCTATAATTATAATTATTATTGTTATTAATAAAAGGTACGAAAACTTTTTTTTTTTTTTTTTTTAATTTATAATTTGAAAAAAAAAAAAAAAAAAAAAAAAAAAACTTTTTTTGTTGTACTAATATCAAAATTTTAATTAAATTATGCAAAATGATTTTGGTTTTTTGTTTATTAGCTTTTACAAATAATTATTTTAAAGCAATAAATGATAAGGATTATCTTCTGTTCTGTTTGTGTTTTTGACGTGTTAAATATTAATTTATATTTTTATTATTTTTATTATTTGGTTCCTTGAGTTTTAATAATCATTCTCTTTTTTCTTTCAATATTAATTTTATTATATTTTTTATATTATCTCCTTTCCTTTCCAATTTTATAACTTTTATGTTTTATTTTCAATTAATTTTAATTGTTTTTGTTATGGTGAATGGTATAAGTACAAAAATAAATTTAAATAATTTTATTTATTTTTTTTTTTTTTGTTTGTTTGTTTAAATATATTATATAAATAAATATTTAATAAAAAAAAAAACGAAATAAAAAAAAAAAAAAAATAGGTAAAAATAATGATACAAATCTAGATAAAACGACAATTGAAGAGACAATTAATAATCAATGGAAAATAGAAAGATGACAAGAGGATAACGATAATAATATTATTGATAATAATAATATTATTATAATAAATAATAAAGAAAATAACAATTTAATAAATAGTGGTGATGTTAATATTATAAGTGATAATAATATAATAATAAACAATAATAATAAAATAGTTGATGTTGTTATATTAAATGATGATGTTATTTTAAAAAATAATAAAAATCAACAAGAATATAATAATTATGATGAATATGATGATGATAAAAATGAGAAAATAAATAATTATGATAACAGTGCCAGTAATGATATTGAAGATTATATAGAAGAACATATAAATAATGAAAATATAAATGAATCTAATGATAAAAATAAAGAAAAACAACAGCAACTAATGCCATTACAGCAACAAAAACAACAACAACAACAACAACAATTACCATATAATAATAAATTGGTTGATAATATAATAAATGGTGTTGGTAGTAATAATAGTATAATTAATATTATTATAAATATAACATCTGATGATAATGTTAATAATATAAATGGTGGTGTTGGTATTATTAATAATGATATAAATAATGATTTAGATGATTTAAATTATCATTATAATAAAAATAATAATGATAATAATGATGATATTATTATTAATAATAAAATTATCGGTTGGTATTTTTATTTTTAATTAATTATTTTTTAATTATTATTATTAACTTTTGGTTTTTTTTTTTTTTTTTTTATTGTAAAATAAATATAATATTATTTAGTAAAAGTATCATTAGATTATTTTCGTAATTATATAAAAACAAAAACATTTGCACAAATAATTCTAGATTATTTTTAAGATACACGTTATTAATCATTTTTCTTTATTATTCTATTCTATTCTATTATTCTTTGTTATGTTTTAAGTCTATATATAGACTGCACATTTAAACTATTATTTTCATCTGTAATCTTTAAAAAATTATTTATTTTAATTTAATTCATATTATAAAATTATTTTTTTTTTTGTACTCACTCATTCAACATAAATTGATTATTTTTTCTCCACATAACTATTGTAGCTAACAAATTTATATTTGTTCATAGTTTTTGTACATTTGCAAATAGAAACGAAAAACAATAGGATATAATCGAAACTACTAATCGTTTTGTTTTAGATTATTAAATTCTTCTTAGCAGAATTGGGATTATAATCCATTTTAGCCATTTCTTTATAGTGTAGTGTGTTGATAATGACTTAGCTTTATATTTAAGTATAGTAAAACCCATTTATTAGTTTGGTAGTAAATAACAAAATAAAAGCTTGGAATTTTCTAATATTAATTTTAAAAAAATTAAGCGCAAACATTTTTTTTGTCACATTTTACTATAAATTGTTTTAATTATTATTTATTTTTAATATATTTTTTTTTTATATATACTTTTAATATAATTAACTATAATATAATACATATTTATAGATGACGAAGGAATTGCTGAATCTGGAATGTGATTATATTGTTAATTTTTTATTTGTATTCTTATTATTATTATTTTAATTGTAATTAAATTAATTTAAATAAAAACATTTTTACTGTTAAGTAAGGCATGTGAAATAAATAAAATCTATTAAGAAAATAAAATTATTTATAAAGCGAAAGTAAATAAAAAAAAAAAAAAATACTTAAATATAGCAGAAGAAGAAGAGGAAGAAGAAGAAAAAAAAAAATACAAAAACAATATAAAAGATTTTATTAAATAAGACAATTTGTACAAAATTATTAAAAATACTTACATGAAAAATATAAAAGCGTTTTTTTTTTTTTTTTTGTATTAATTACTTAATGAGAAAAAATAAATAAATAAAAAATTGTAAATAAGTTTTGAAAGAAAATATAAATTTTTTGTAAATGTATATGTAATGGCTTAATAATAATGGCGACACAAAATTCCTATTTTTTTTTTTTTTTTTGTTAATTGTTTTTATATAAATCATTTGAATAATTTGTATTATAATGACCTTTTTTAATTTGTAAATTAATAAATCTTCCACTTCAAATAAATATTAACAAATAATTATTTTGAAAACTTTATTTAGTTTATGACAATTTTTAATAATTTATACTAGGTTTGCGTCTTTTACGAATCAATTGGTATATTTTTCATTTCTTTTAATTTCATTAATTCTCTTTAATTTAGTACAAAACTTATTCGTTTTCATTGTAAAAACTTTAATAAAGAATTTAATATGTTTTAGTACATATATCAAAATTGGTTTGTGTCTCCTCTAAATTGAAATATAAAATTTCAATATCGAATTTGGAAAACGTTTGAAACTATCGATAACTTCATTAGAATCAAGAGAAGGAAGTGTTTTAAAAGAAAAAATAGTTATCTTCGGCCATTTAGATTTCTTCTTTCTTTGAAATCACATCACTAAATTAAAGTAAGTTTTATTATTATTATTATTATATTTTTAATATAAAATTATATATAAATATTATGTGTTTAATAAATACACTTTAAAAGAATTATAAAATAACATAAAACAAAATTATTGTGTATTATATGTGATTATAAAACATAATTCGAATTATAAAAAAAAGCCACGTGCAAATGGCTACTCCAATATTTAATTTTTATGATGAAGGACTTGATTTTCTTTTGCGGTTTCCGCCAAAAGGCTTAGGCCTGGTGATGGTCTAAAAGAGTCTGAGAAATTATTAGGATTAAAATATTAGTTTTTTTTTTTTGTTATAATTCGTAACTAATTAGATTCTTAACTTTACAGTATGGCGGACGCAGCTCCAGCCCGTGGTGGGTTCCGTGGCGGTTTTGGTACTCGTGGAGGCGGTGGACGTGGAGGAAGAGGCCGGGGACGCGGTCGTGGCCGTGGTAGAGGTCGTGGAAAGGAAGACCATAAAGAATGGGTCCCAGTAACTAAGTTGGGTCGTTTAGTACGTGATGGTAAAATACGTACACTGGAAGAAATTTACTTGTACTCATTCCCCATTAAAGAGTTTGAGATCATTGATTTCTTCTTGGGACCATCACTACGTGACGAAGTCTTAAAAATTATGCCAGTACAGAAACAAACACGTGCTGGTCAACGTACCCGTTTCAAGGCTTTCGTAGCCATTGGTGACAGCAACGGTCACATTGGGTTAGGCGTTAAGTGCAGCAAGGAAGTTGCTACAGCTATTCGTGGAGCTATCATTTTAGCTAAATTATCAGTCGTTCCAGTCCGTCGTGGTTATTGGGGTAACAAGATTGGTAAACCACACACAGTACCATGCAAGGTAAGCATTGAACCAAAAAATAATAAATATATTTTTATATGATGAAAGTACCATTGTAAAACTTTTGCGGTTTCTGCAGAGGATTTAAAAAATCTGAAGATGGTTTTGGGTGTCTGATTTGAATAAAAATTGAATGAAGTGAAATTAAATTTAATTTTATAATAGATGATTACTAATATAGATTTTCCTTTATTATATTTTTAGGTAACAGGAAAATGCGGTTCAGTTTCTGTACGTTTGATCCCAGCTCCTCGCGGTACTGGTATTGTATCAGCTCCAGTACCAAAGAAATTGTTGCAAATGGCTGGTGTTGAAGACTGTTATACATCTGCACGTGGTTCAACTGGTACCCTTGGTAACTTCGCCAAGGCAACATACGCTGCTATTGCAAAGACATACGCATATCTTACACCAGATTTGTGGAAGGATATGCCTTTGGGCAAAACTCCATACCAAGAATATGCTGAATTTTTGGACAGTACCCAAAAATCAGCAACTCGTCAAGTTGAAGCGTAATAACAAAACTGTCATTGACAAAGTAACTTTACAATAAAAAACCAATAAAATAAATGCAAATGCGTTTTTATTTATTATTATAATGATTCTAATATGTTAGGTACAACGGAGTGCAGTACGTTGAATCCTTTGTGGAGGACACAAACTCGGCTGACTCCACATTCCACCAAAAATTTTGAGAACTAAAAAGAAATTGCAATTGAAAGCGCGAATTGTTTAAATGGTATTTAAAACTTACCAAAACGGAGTTCTCGTGAACCGTTCCGACTACAACGACTGTCCGACCCGCTAAATATTTATCCAAATCTGCATAGTTCAGCGATTTAAGGTCAGGACACCCCAATAAAACTGTCGTAAAAGGAATGTTAACGCTTCCAGGAATGTGAGCTCGATTATAACTGAATTGAAAATGAAAAGAAAAAAAATCAAAAACAATTGCTACAAAATTGCTTGATTTTACTTACTCCAAATTACTTCTTAGGTCAACGACAGCGACTGCATCTGGCTTTTCTTTGAGTAAAGTAATCAGATCGTTTGTACTAATTCGTGGACACATTTCTTTTTGTAAGTCTGATAGTTCGACATCGTTTATATCCTAAAAGTAAATCGTCAAATACGGAATATTTGAAATGAGGAATTATTTCAACAAACATATTTTTCCGGTTCCTTATCTCGCAATACATATTTTCTATACGTAATACTTTTCGGGGTGTTGAGATACATTTTTTGCGACTCGATAACGCACGTCTCCATCACGATATCCGGTAAATCAGAAAATAGTAAAATACATTCATTGAAACCAGAACTTAATAAAGTGTTTTTTAACTGTTGCAATACAGAAATTCCTATGTATAACGGATAAGAATGATCGCCGAGCATCAATTTATCCCACAAATGTATTATCTTATGCAATGGAAAAACATCTGTTGAGAAACACAATAGTATAATAATCAGTACAATATAAAAAATATGTCACTTACGCGAAAACATTGTTAAGAACCATGGGATGGCAAACAATTCAGGAATAAAATTAATATTTGATAAATGTTTCGCTAATATTGGCTCATGGTAGGTCGTCAATTGCGAAAATTTAGATAAATATTCTTTAATAATCGATGAGTTGTCTTTTAAGAAGAACCACTGTAGATATTTTGGTATAAATTTGAATAAGCTCAAAAAAGCACGTTCTGCAAGAAGATGAAGTTTTGCAAGATATCATTAAAAATAAAATAAGGCAAATAGATTATTACCTTCATTGTTAAAATTTAAATAGAGAAAAGGAGCTGTAAGCGAGTCCAGTCCTTGCCAATATACATATTGCGGATGCGATGTTACCCAAGCCTTCAGTAATCGTTTCAATTTGAAATGTCCTTCTGGTGACGATAATAGCTCATCGTACTGATGACAACGTGGTATATCTACTTCAATTTGTCTATCAGTTGTTGTTGGCGTTACTTTATCAATATCAGCATAGGATTTATTCTCGATAACGCCTAATAAACATGACCATATGTGTCCACGTAAAAGTGGAGGAATATCCTTTTCCGATTCTCTAATTATTAAGTCTCGTGTGAAGGGATATCCATTAAGTAGTCTTTGAAACAGTAATATACGATAAAATTGATACTCAGTATTTTTTTCACGTATTACAAGTGGCAAATTTTCCATACTGGAACAATAATTTACTGAACATTTTGGCGTTAATATTAATGGAAAATATGATAGTTTCGATACTGTTGATAAACGTTCAGTCAAATTCATTAAATTTAATTTAACAATTTTTGTGTCATATAAATAACTTTGGCTTCGTGGAGGTCCAATAGATTTACCATTCAATAGAACGAGTCTAAAACATTCATAATAAAATACAAATTATTTTTTATATTATGATAAACTTATTTTATTGTTACTTTGGGATAGATAATATAGGTGCTTCGCTTCTTATTAGTCCTTCTTTTTTTAATTCATTTTGTATATCACCACCTGCTAATTGCCACAAATAATAAATTTGTTTTAAATTGCATTGCATTAATAATGTATCAACTTCATCATTATTGTTTTTATGTTTATATTGATCAATGTTTATCTGAAATAGATTATTTCCTAATATATTTATTGGTATAGGTCGATCATTTGGTAATACATTTAAACAATCTTCAATTAAATTTCGTAAATCGGAATTTAAATTCTATAAAACAAAGGAAAATTAAAAATTATTCATAAAGGGCGTTTTATATGCTTTCGGTAAATTATTAAATATTTTCATTACTTGATACAGTTCTAAGCATTCATGTTCTCTAGCTATTTTCTCAAATATATTATTATTATTACAAAAGCTTATGATTTTTCTTAATATTTGTGATATATTCAATGTCATCCATAATTTCTTTCCAAATAATAATTCAATAATTATTATACCTAAACTCCATATATCACTTTTAATATTTTGTTTACTTCCTAAAATACGTTCAGGAGACATATAACGTATATTACTGAAATAAAAATGTTTATATAATATAAATGAATAATAATGAAGTTTATAAAATTAAACATACCCGATAGGAAAAGATACATATGATCCATTATTTGTCATGTAATATAAACCATAATCAAATATTTTTATATTAAATAAATTGTCAATTAATATATTTTCAGGTTCCAAATTATAACAAACAAAATTATTTTGGTAGATGAAATTTATGCCATCAGCTATTTGAAAAAATATTTTTAATATTATCTCTTCATTATTTATTTTTTGGTTTAATAATTTATCGGATAACGGAATTCCATAATATTCAGACACAATTATTGTTCTTTCTGTAGGAAAAAATACAAAATTAATTATTTTTAAGTTATTGTTAAATTGCTTTGTATTTCTATTTGCCATGTTTTCCTCTAATTATATCAAGGTATTCGCAAAGGTTTGGATGCTTAAGAGTTTTAAGAAATTGTGATTTTCCCAAAATTGCTATTGAATTAGGTGTCAATGGTAAACCATTACTGCCGCAAACATCACCAGGATGCGATTTTGCAAAAAATGTAATCGCTGATAAACGAGAATTCATATTTAAAACTGCAGGGCACATTATATATTTTAATAATATATTAATTATTGTTAAAATTTAAAAATCATTTTTAAATCTTTTTACATTAACTTTTCATTCTATACTAAATATGACGTTTGATATGTATCAACAAAACAGAAGAGGTATATCAATAAGAGCAGCTGACATATGCATAACCATAACAAATTACTTTCCTTTGAATAGTGCAGATGGCATTCCATTCTAATTATATATATATTATTGGTATAATAATCACATCATTTCCTGTTCAACAATATAACGAAGATCTCGTGTTTTCTCACTATTCATATTAAAAAGAAAAATAAAAGTTAATAACAATATGAATTCTCAAATATTAAAACAATCGGTTGACCAAAAGGTAGTATTATTAAATATTAATATAGTAAAGTAAAATGTTTATATTATAAATTTTATAATTATTTTCAGTATTTAAAAATGTGCCATGAAGCATATACAAATGGGTATATGTCGACTAGAATTATGTCACAAATGAGCGTTTATTGTATTAGTCAAATATTTTATAAACGAAATTTATTAAGCGTAAAATATTTTGATGAAAAAATAATAGATTCAACAACATTTTACATATTAAAAAAAAATTTAGGAGATAATAAAATTGCACAAACATTTCAAGAGTGGTTTAGAATTTTAAAAAATGCAATTAATAAAAATTATGTAAAATAATTGAATATAGTTTAATAGTATAATATATATATAATTAACTATATTTTATTTTCTATTTAGATATCAAAGTTACGAATAACAATTTTCAAAGACACACAAATGACGGAACCCATTGAAATGTATTCGTTAAAATATAAATTTTTTGGATATAACAAAACAGGGTAATTTATATTTTTTAATAAACAACAACACAATTATAATACAATAAACAATCTTTTTTTGTTTTTAAAAGTGTTGAACCAGAAGCGGACAAACTGTATAATGACAGTTTAACTACCGTACGTAGTTTAATTACTACATTAGATACATTAAACGAGTTACCAACTGATAAAGCAATATCTTTTTTGCTTACATACAATGATCGTAAGATAAATACAGTTTTTTTTTATAATTTAAAGAAATAGAAAATACATAATATTGTTTGTTTTTAGTAACACCTGATTATTTTGTAAAATATAATGCAGATGAAGATGATATAAATATTGCTGTTGATGATGCTTATTTTATGAATCATAATGTTATTGAAACACCATTTCATAGATTAAAAGTTGACTCAGAATATAATAAAAATTATCATTCAAAAATTGAAGAACGCATTATTTTAATGATATCTGATATTGAAAATGGTAAGATAAATTATAAAAATAAGATAAAATAAGTAATTATTTAAAAATATAATTCTAGGCCCAATAAATTGCTATTGTCCATTTAATGATAAATTTTGTGAAATAATTTATTGCAAAATGTGTTATCAATTTAATCATGCTATGTGCTACGGTATATTTTCTATTAAAGAGAATGAAGTAATAGATCATGTGTGCATTAATTGCGGATTAGCCAATAGAAATACTGTTAAATGCACAGACATGAGTTTAATCGATTTAAAAGAATATGATATACAAGTAATTTGAACATAACATTTTAAAAATATTTTACATATTTCATAAAGCTTCTTTTTCTAGTACGTTAGTTATCTAAGACGAGCCCTGGTTTTTTGTTTAACGAAAACTTCATTTACAAATAACGAAATAAAATTTGCCAATACAACTGTTGATGATGCAAATATGTTATTGCAAATTTTATTAAAGCACGGTGCAATAACACAGAATAATAAGTATATACATACTACTATGTTTTAAATTATTATTTATAAATTATAAACTTTTATTTCTATTTTTAGTGATTTTATTCCCAATCATAACAAAATAAATGAAATTTGTAAATTGATTTTTGATTTTAAAGACAATAATTATAATTTATCTTTTTTTTTATCTCAATATAATAAAAATATAAACAAAAAACGTAAGTTTGTTCCTGATCACGAACAGCAAGTTAATAATGTCGAGAACAATATAGAACGGATTGAAAATATCTGTTTAAAAAAATCTAAACGACAAAAACTAACTACAATTATAACAAAATCACAGATGAAATAAAACATTTCTGTTATTTTATATATTATTATTATAAACTTTCTTCTTATTCAATTTATTAAAAGTATACCTTTCCTTATTCTATATATAAATAATGTACATAGGTTATTATTATTAATAAAATTAAATGAATTTATTCATCATGTAATAGATGCTAAACTTTGTCTTTGCTCTTGAACTGGTCGCCTGTGAATATTGGGTATGAAAAACGCAAGTATTGCACATCCTATATACGAGAAAAAAAAAATAAATAAAAAATTGTTATAAATTAAGATTAAGTAAAATATCTACCAATTAAAGAAAATCCGGATAGCATAAATGTTGCTGGGCAATTATAATCAATTAAAACACCAACAATATTTGCACCAACAACGCTACCTAAACGACCCATCATCGATGTTATACAAACAGCCATTGCTCTATAATATGAGTGATTATTTTTTTAAATGAATTTTTTTTTTAATTTTGATGAAATAAAAATGATAAATTTTGATTTAAACCTCAAATGTGTTGGATATAAGTCAACGGTTGCTGCATTCACAACGGTTACTGCTAATCCGCATAATAATAATAACAAATATAAGTATATAGCAAGTATTGGGATATTTATAAATACAGATGCTACGCCACATGCCCCACTACCAACTAAAATAACGCCTGCAATATAATAAAATAATAAATATATAAAATGTCAATTACATTTAAATATAATATAATTACATAAAATTGGTAGTTTTCCTACTGCGTTTATAATTAATCCAATTACTGCAAACCCAATAGCGTAAAATAATTCTAGAACCAATGAATGTTCGTACGTAGCTATATCAAGCTTTTCATTGCATTCTTGTAACTATTTATGAAATAGAAAAATTAAAATAATTAAATTATTCTTTTTTGTTTAATCATAAGTATTAAATTAACCAAAATTTCATGTGTTGCATTTGAATCTAAATAAATAATATCCAAGCGCTTCATATATACAACATCACAAATAGTTGTGTTATTATTTGGATTTTCATCAATATATTCAACAAAACGATTTATGATATCCGGAAACCACATATACATCCCATTTGAAGTTGCAAATATACCAAATTGTAATGTACATGAAATAATTGTTTTATTTAAGTATGGCTTCATAAATAAAGGTGCCGTTTGTGCATACATGGCTTTCAAAATTGAAAAACCACCCTCATTAATTATTTGGTTACGTTGTTTTTGTATGATTATTGATTCTTGTTCCTCAATAATATTTGCTACATTGTACAATTTTTTACTATTACCTGTATTTAATTTATACATTGTTTTTAAAATTTCAATTGTTTCTTGTTGATTACCCTAATTATTTACAAGATTAATTAATTATTAATTAATTAATTAATTAATTATTTTTGAAACCATACCTGTGATAATACAAATTTAGGACTTTCTGGCAGTTTATATATTACAATTGCACATAATAAACTTGGTAAACCGCATGCAATTAAAAATAAACGCCATGGTTTATATAATAAATTTAAAAACTTTATATAATATTCCCATTCTTGGTTAATAACTAACCATGCAATTCCTGGTAATAGCATACAACCAATACCAAATATAACAGATGCTCCCATTATAGCACGTGATCGATTTTTTATATTATGAAATTCACCTAAATAAGCATAAATAGTTGCTGATGAACCAGATATGCTAAAATGATTATATTTTTTGTTTGTTATTAAAGCGCAATAATTGACAATAATCGTAATGACAAAAAACATACAAAAATCCATTTAAATATCTTAATATAGCAAATATCCAAAAGTTTGTAATAAAGCTTGAAATTAATGTGCATGTGAATGCAATTAATAATGTTGGTAATATGACACGACGTCGTCCTTTTGTATCGGCAAGAAAACCCCATAAATGTGAACTTGAAATAATTCCTATATACATAATAAATGTATTAAATTAAATAATTGATGTAAAAATTAAAATAAAGAAAAAAATTCTTACCAGCAAAAGCAATAGCACTTAATATACCTTTATCCTGGCTTGTTAATTTTAACTCACATTGTGCAACTGGTAATATAAAACTAATCCCTAATGCTTCTAATAATACTGCTGATAAATTAATACCACTAATTAGTATTAAAATTATATTAAATTTTCCAAATTCTAATTTTAAAATAATACAAAAAAAAAAAAAAAATTATACAAACATTACACATTAATTGTTTTTTATTTTCATAAAAAATGATTTACTTGTTAATGTTAATGCATCTTCGAAATTAATCGGACGTATATTCTTTGACTCGTTTGTATCTGGAAATTTATTAATTTCATTTAATTTTTTTTTTTATTTATTATTTTTTATTTGTAATTTACCTTCAATTCTATTCAATTCTAAAACGTCTGTTGGAGAAAAAAAAAAAAGTAAAAATTTATTATTATTATTATTATTATTATTATTATAATTTTAATACACAGTAGAAATTTATTTATTTATTATATTTAAATAACTTTTACTTGGTTTATTGAAATTTTCACTGGTTTCTTGCTCCATTTTAATAATATTTATTTAACAAAAAAAAACAACAACACAAAACTGTGATTAATACACTTAATTAAATTAAATCTATTCAACATAAAATAATGAAATCACATAAAAAAAATAAATTGTTTTTTTTTTTTGCATTATGTGCACTTTTTGAAATTTTTCTTTTTCACAAAATAATTTGTTTTTTTTTTTTTCTTTAGCGATAAAAAAAAAAATTAATACATATAACTTACGAAGAAGAATAATAATAATAATAATAATAAAAATAATAAATAAATAATAATGATACTAAATCGTGTTGTTTTATCCAAGTTTATTATGATAATTTTCTTTTTAATTACATTTTTTTCGCTACTATTTAAACTTTTCTTATTTTCTATTTTTTTTTTTTTTTTTTTTTGTTGTTTCAAAATCTACTTGTTTTTGTTATTTTAATTTATTGTTATTATTTTTGATGCGACAATAAGAATTAAACTAACCGCATTTTTATTATACATATATTATATATAAAAGACAAAAGACAAAAGAGAAGAAAAAAATTAATTATTATCAACAACATTTATTCATTAATTTTAAGATTAATTTTGATTTATACATTTATTAATTGCAGTTTTGTAAATCTTTTAATTTTTTTCAATTGTTAATGTTGTTTGCTTAAAAATATTTATTATTATTTTTTTGTTTTTTTTTTTTTATCTTATATTCTTGTTCATGATTAGTGCTGAAAATGATCTAAGAAAAATGATGTAAGAATTATATTTTTGAAGATCATTAAAAATCATTAAGTTTATTGTTATGTCTAAATAAATAATAGTAATAAATAATAAATATTATATTAATCTAATATTAATTCTTATTCATTTTTGTAAAGGATTAAAATCATTGTCATTTTATTTTAGTTAATTAATTATTTATTTTGGAACTACAGGCTTAGACTCTCAAGACGATCTAGACGAGGTAGAAGGTGGAATTTGGTATCAATTGAAAGATAGTAAAAAACTGTATTGAATACCTGGTATGCCCCAAATATAGATTATTTTTAAAAATTTATTGTGAGGAAAATGAAATGAAAATGGGAAAATTTTTTATCACAATTTATTAATTAGTCTATCCTTTATCTAATTAATTTTTTTTTTCGCTAATTTTTGACTTAATTATTATTTTAATATGGATTTTCCCAAAGGCTTACAAAAATAAATGGTTCAATTGATACCAAATTCCATCCTCTACCACTTCTAGGTCGTCTTCAGAGTCTAAGTCGGTATAGCCTTTATTTTAAACAGTATAGAAATGTTTGAATATTTAGAAAAAAAAAAAATTATGTGTACGAAGTTTCACAACTATTTAGATCTAATTACCTAAACGCTTGGATTTATTTATTTGTGTTATATATTTTCTTTTTTTTTTTTTTTTTTAATAGATATAATTAATTACATTTAATTAATGTGGGGCAATATCTATTTGTTACTATGTCACATACTAAAAATATGTGTGTGTGTTTTTTTTTATAATTAATTAGATTTAGTGTAATGTGAAACTTGAAATTATTATAAACAAGACCAGTTAATTAAGAAAATTTGATAAGCATAACCAAAGTCAAGCGCCTATCAAATAAATTTCAATTTACCTTTAATTATAAAACTGAAAACAACAACTTGTCAACTTCCGTGAATAAATTTATATTTGTTTATCGTATTATATATTTATGACCCTAAAATAAATAATTAAGTACAAAGCACTTTCATTAATCTTAAAAATAGATTAATATAAAAATAATTTCTAATTAGTCAGAAGATGTATGGCTCTCTATACGTTGTTTATTTATTTCTTAAATTATTTTGATTATATTTTGTATTTTTATATACGTCTTAAATTACACAACAATTAAATTATGATTAATGTGTGTATGGTGTGTTGAGATTGATGTTTTCGTATATGTTATTATTGTTTAAATAAATTATTTTTGTTCAAATAAATTTAATTATGAATGATGCTATTAAATTATTATAAGGTTATAGTAACGTGAATTCTTTATCATCAAATAGTTTTTTTTTTTTTTTTGTTAACTCCTTATCATCGATGTTGGAGCATCATGTTCGCATAGATAAAACATATGTTTTCAATTTAAATTCGCAGAATGATTATAGTAGGAAAAGTTGTAAGTAAATCATATAAAAATTTAACGGTAATTGATTATTATTACCAGTACTAAAATATTGAGGTTAAAAATTAGATTTATTAAATTGTAGCCATTAGGGAGTACCATTATCATTTAGAAAAAAAAAAAATCGAAAGGAGAGAAAAATTATCGAAACGTATTAACGTAACATTCGTAATGTTGTAACGTTTTAATTAAGCAAAATTAAGAAATTTTTCATACGTAACATTATTTAATAACGAAAACGAAATTATTTATCTGATGAATAAAAACAGGACCACAAACTATTTATGTATTATGCGAAAATTAAATTTTACTTACTTATTGATTAATTTAATAATACTATTTTATCTATTATGTAATCTAATATATAAATTTGTATGAATTTAATTTTATATTTGTTTTGTAATAATACATTTTTCTTTTCAAAGTAATATCAAAAGTTTTATCTATATATTAAATACAGGTGATTTAGCCTATAACGCTAATTATGTCATTTCATTTTATTTATTAGGGTAAATTAGGAATCCGGGATCGGTAAGATGCAATTACTAAGGCTATCGTACCACTTCAAGTTGCTAGCAATTCTGTAGTTTTGTTACGGTGGTATAAAAACGTAACACATTTATAATAATAAAATGTGTCCTTGGATTAGATAAATATCAAATGTTAATTTTTGCTTATTCTAAAAATTAATACAAACAAGATGTTTTACGTTAAATTTATGGACTTTTGAATTTAAGTAATTTTATTATTATTATTATTATTATTATTATTAATATTACAATTTAAAATAAATATTTGCCAATGGTTTTTCTAATAGTAATTCATAAAAAATATATATAAGAATTTATTTATTTTTTTTTATTCGATATACGTCTTTTTATTAAACGGTGAATTATTTATCTTTTATCGAACTTCGTCTGTTAGAAAAAAATAATAGAAAATACAAATTATTAACAATATTTAAAATAAATAATAGATAATATACTTAACATGTTTAATTGGTGTTACTTGATGGATTCTACTCTTCATCGTTGGAGTTTCTACTTGTTTATTAATATTATTATTTTTATTATTAACACTTGTTGCACTTGTTACAGACTGATTTTTTTCTTTATAATCACTTAATGTTCGACGACGCCCTATTGCTGCATTGTTTAATAATTTACTTGAAGACTTTGGATTTGGTGTTGCTGACAAAAATGAAACACGTCTATTATTTTGTGGTGTTTGTTGTATATGTTTATCATTCATTTTTGTTTGATGCTGCGGTGATGTTATTGTATTAAGAGTACCAATTTTTTTCTTCGCTATCATAGGATTCAAATTTGTTTTATCATAATTACCACTGACTACTGGTGTAGAACTAGCCATTGGCAATGATTTCACTTGATTGAACTAAAATAATAAAAAGAAATAAAGAAAATTAAATAAAAAACAAAATTAAAGACAAAATTTATATAATAAATATTACATAGACATTATTTTTCGGATCATTCATTTCTTTTTGTATTATGCTCTTTAACGGAATTGTTGCTTTTAGCGGTCCATTGTTAATTTCACTATTTCGATGCCGTAACTTTTTTATACCAATCTGTGAATATTTTGTTATATTGTTTAACGAACGTAAAGTAGTTGGTTGTTGTTGTTGATGCAATTGCTGTTGATGTGGTTCTTCTTTTAATCCTCCCATTGACTTACGAATAACACCTCGTGATTTAGGAGTAATTTGTATCTGTTGTTCGTGTTGCTTATTATTAGGAGAAAACATTATTTCTTTACGAGAATCAATTAATGATATTTTTGAATTATTATCATTTGAGTTATAGTTTTCATTAGTGTTTGAATAAGATGAAAAACGACGTGAAGCACTTGATATTGGTGAACTAATTGAACTGCGGCGACGTAATGATGTTGAACGTAATGGAGTATTATTTTGATTATTGTAATTTAACTGATTTTGCAACGATTTAATAACTGATTGTGGTTTATCATGTAAACTTAATGATTGGCTTCGATTAATACGTCCTGTATTTGAATTATTTATTATTTCATTAGGATTATTGTAATGCTGTTGATTATATTGCGGTTGTCCAACTCCACCACCCATAACAACAATGTATGTTGGATTCATTGTATTGTTAGGTATGTTAAGTAAATCATTTAAATTTGATAATATATTTATATTATTGTTACAAGTTACAATGTTACTAGGTGAGTCTATATCATTAGTTTCCATGTTAATGGAATTTTCATTACAAGAAGAGTCTTCTATTAGCGACTCTTCGTCGTTTTTCTTGTCAATATCAAATGTACCTTGACGAACAAACATTTGTGGAATAGGAGGTTCTAAATTATTGTTATCTATATTTTTATTGCATAATAGTTCATTTAAATTTTCTAATAGTTTACTTGCTTGTATTTTTTTATTATTATCGTTATATTTATTAATAGCCAACTTTAAATTATCCATTAATGTTGTTATATCAGACGATTTTATTGTTGATAAATTCTCTATTGTTTTATTTGCTTCTATAATAATGTCATCATCAGTTTTCATAATTTCCTCAACATTTTTATCTACAGTAAGTAAAGAACTTGTTGCTTTCTTTTCTATATTATCAGTTATAAATTTATATTTACTATAATCAATACTTTCATTATTATAATCTTTAATTTTTGATAGAATAGGAATTCGCATTTGTTCAATGTCACTATCATTTTCATTTTCTGAATCAATCCAATTTGGCTGTATTGACATTAAATCTTCAAATGAATCATCAGTACTACTACCTAAACGATTAATTGATGCATTTGACGATTGTGCAAAACATGAAAATTTCTTGACCAATTCTTTTTCCTCTAAAAGTTTTTCATTATTATCCAAGGAGTTTTCATTATTTTTTAAAAAATTATTCATTGGTGATGATTCATTTAAAATATTATTAATTAATTTAGTCTTTTTTAAATTGGCTGATAAGCTGTTATCCAGTGATGTGCTACGCATTTTTAAATCACTTGTACTTTTATCTTTATTTATTATTTTTGATTTAATAATATCAGAATCGGAATTATTTCTGATTTTTGTTGATTTTATAAATGGCGCACAAGTTGATCTGGTTTTCATATCATTTGTATCAACACTTATTGACAGCAAATCTGCAGTTTTAAATGGTGAACTATCCTGTTCATTAATTTTATTAGAATCCTTATTATCATTACAGTTATTATTATTATTATTATTATGAAAGGCGATTTCAAAGGGATCATCTGATAAAACTACTTGTTTATGAATATTATCAAATGGGTTATCATCTCCCCAACTTTCCCCACATGTTGGTGAGACTATGAAATTATTTTTTTGAAAAAATATTGGTGTTGTTACTGTTATGTCTACTAAAATTTCATCTTTGTTTTCAAAATCAATTAAATTTGCTTCCTCTAATGACATTTTAATAGTTTATCTATAGATTTTAAGTAATAAAATTAATTTATTCATTATTTATAATTATATTTTATATTTATATTATTACCTGGTTAATTTTTTTTTTAATTAAATATCCACAAATTTTCTAGCTTTCCTTTGACTGTCAGTATATGATATATTTTTTGCTTTGATATATAACCGTTTTCTTTGTACATTGTACAACAAAATTTTCGTTCAAAAAATTGTTAATCTACAAAAACGATAAGTGCCTCCCATTGAACTAGAAAATTAGTCTTTGGCAACAATAAATATGGCAATATCTATATGTCAAAATAGTTGTGTATACAAATAATACAAAAGGCCGGTTGAAGTTATTTTTTGCTAAATATAATTAAATAATATTAAAAATAATGGATGATATACATAGCATAAATATAAGTGATGTTAAAAAAGAGTTACTAAATGGTATTATAGAATGCAATAAACGTGGATTAACTAGAACAACAAAATTTCTAACAGAGCTGAATTATGGTTTAAAAACAGTGAACATACCAAATAATAAAATTTGTTTATACAAAGATTTAATTAATAATGAATTAAATAATTATAATTTAGCAAAAATTTATTTAGATTTACAAGAATACGATCGTTCCTCGTATTTTACAGCAAATTGTGAAAAAAAAATCAATAAATTTCTAAATTTAAATTGCATTATTAAAGCAATTGTTAAAAGATATAGAGATAATATTACTGATAATAATAATGAAAATTTAATTAAAAATGAATATATAAAAAAACTATCGGAATTGGTAAATGTTTTTAAAAAATTACACAATGAACGTAATTTAGATGGCTTTACATTGTACCTGTATGGCAAAATATTAAAAAAACTAAAATT
Organism: Ptychoptera albimana; assembly: GCA_961205885.1. Lineage (NCBI taxonomy): Eukaryota > Metazoa > Arthropoda > Insecta > Diptera > Ptychopteridae > Ptychoptera > Ptychoptera albimana. Next base: position 27,980,682 of record OY540802.1, on the reverse strand, counting down.
AAATGATTTAGCGTTAAATATATTATTGGAATCGATACATTTGTTACCAATTAATTGGGATGCCTGGCATGAATTAGTACCACTAATTAAAAATAAAGATGTTTTATTGAATATGAATTTACCAAAACATTGGATGAGATATTTTTTTATTGGTTTTGCATACATTGAATTGAATTTAAATGATGATGGCATTAAAATTTTCAAGAAATTATCCTCCAATGGATTTGAAAAGTGTAATTTTGTCATAACACAAATAGCAATTGCCTTTGCTAATAAAAGAGGTAAGATAAATATTTAATTAGATGTGTTATGTAAGTAATAATAAAAGCGAAATTTTAGAGGTTGATAAATCAATTGAATTATTCCAAGAGCTGCAAGAAAATGATCCTTTTCGAATTGATAATTTAGACACATACTCAAATTTGTTATTTGTGAAAGAGTTAAAAACAGACATAACATATTTGGCTCATAAAGTTATTAACATAAATAAATATCGCCCGGAAACGTGCTGTATACTAGGCAATTATTATAGCATACGTTCGGAACATCAAACAGCTGTTGTTTATTTTCAAAGAGCTATAAAATTAAATAATAAATATTTATCAGCATGGACACTAATGGGACATGAATTTATGGAAATGAAAAATACAAATGCCGCAATACAAAGCTATCGTCAGGCTGTAGGTTAGATATTTTATAATACTTTCGTTTCAAATTAATTAAATAACTAAATAAAAAACATTGTTTTATCTTTTTAATTTTAGAAGTTAATAATAAAGATTTTCGTGCTTGGTATGGATTAGGACAAGCTTACGAAATACTTAAAATGCCTTTTTATAGTCTATATTATTACAAAATAGCACAAAAATTACGACCCTATGATAGTCGTATGTTGGTAGCATTAGGAGAAATATATGAAAAGTTAAATAAATATAATAATTCATTAAAATGTTATAATAAGGCAAATAATGTGGGTGACATTGAAGATATTGCAATATTAAAATTGGCAAACTTATATGAAAAATTGGGTGACATTAAAAATGCTGTACCGGCGTATTTAGATTATTGTTCAAATGAAAAATTAATTATTGATAAATTGTCATTAAGTCATGCGTATATTATATTAGGCAATTATTATGAAAGCATTGGAAATTTAGAAGAAGCATCACATTTTGCATATAAATGCCTTGAATATGATGAAGTAAGTTTGATTATATTGATTTGTATTATATTTTCACAATTTATTTTAACATAATTCTATAATTTTAGACTAAAACTGAAGCGAAGGCTTTATTAAAAACAATTGCGAATACTCGTGCAAAAAATTTAAAACAAAATCTCGATGAACAGGGACCACGAGATCTTGAAATGCAACAGAATTCGATAAATCCACTACAAAATCAACGATCATTATCTTCAACTTGTGAAGGAATGATTGTTGAAGAATCTATTACTGATAATTCACTAATGGAGAATAATGAATATCTTATGGACTCTGTATAAAATATAAAAATAAAATTAAAGATTGTAAAATTATAAATTTATTGTTGAAAATGTGCTTGCTTAATTTAAAAACAAATAATATTTCTAAAAATTTAATATTCCTACATGGATTTTATAAGTGTTGGGGAACGACATAATAAGTTTTCAAAATTAAACTTTTTTAACCCGCTAGTAATTTATACAATTATTATTTATGGGGTTGATTTTTTTTTTTTTCAATAAAATTTATTTAACTTTAATTTTAATTCCACTCAAAGTGGCTTTAGTTAAATAATTTCTGGTTACAATTTTCTTCATTTAAGACTCAACTCATCTGTATTTCAACAAACGTATCGAAAAAAAAGGCGGTAATGCAGATATTAAAATCATTTAGCATACTCTGTAGTAATTTTCGAAATAGCTTATACGTATTCGCAATAGAGTGTGCTGCAAACCATTTAATAAAAACGAAACTTTTTTTTTTTTTTTTGTATTTGTTTAGTTAATAAAAATGGCGCAAGAGGAGTAAAATATTATAATTAAATATATATCGGTTTTTTGATTTAAAAATATGTATTTTTTTACGATGTAAATTTGTGGTAATTAATTAATAATTTTAAAAACTAAACATTAAACTGTTTTCTAAAAAAAAAATCACCCTAATGTTAAATAAGAAGAATGATATTAATTGTAAAGGTAAATTAAAGGAAGGTAACACAATAATTAACAAAAATAAACTATATTCTTCGACCATATTTTCTTTTATAATATTTAACAATATGTTTTATTTTTCATATATGAAGATTAACCAGATCAACCGATTTAAATAGTACAAAAATTAAATGAATAAATTATCATAATTTAATAACAAAAAATAATAATAAAAAAGCCACACTAAAGAAGAACTAATAAAGCTAGCAGAAAGTTTACTTAAATACCGGAAATTTGACCACATTACGGTTTGCTATTGCCATAAGTTCTATTATTTTTATAAAACTTTTTTTCTTTTTTTTGTATTTTTGCTTTATGATATCTTTATTTTTATTTCTCAAGTAAAGTTGAATTAGATCCGGTTTAATTTTAGTGCTCTTGAGTGTGTATACACGTCTCGTAATTTAATTTTATTCTTTTGATTGAATTCGTATTTGAAGTAAATAAGATAGAATATAATACATTAACTAGTTGAATCAAAGGGGTCCTTATTTTATTATTTTACTCTTTTATAAAATTGTTTTAGTTTAACTGCTATGTCAAGATAGATTAAATTTATTCGGTTTGTTAATTATTTTCTTTGATTTGATTTCTTTTACTTTATCAAATTCGTTCAGCAAATAATATTTAATTAAATTATTACGCTGTTAAATACTAGACAATCTGTTTAATATGCATTTAAAATGCGTTACAAAGACAGAAGTAGCATTTTGGTAAAATAATTCTATCAAAAGCATTCTGTATTTAGGTAATAGTAATAATTAAGTATTAGCAGTATTTGGAAGCACCTCGTTCGTACATATGATTATACCAAAATTTTAGAGGATTTAAAAAAAAAAAAAAATTATCTTGTCCCAAATTTTAAAAGGGAAACTACCGACTTAGACTCTTAAGACGGTGGTAAAAGATATTAAAAAACTGTTATGAAAATTCGTATGCCCCAAAATATGGATATTTCTAAAGATTTACAATGAAAATGTTGTTTTCCGATTGTCGAAAAAGTAATGAAAATTTTTAATTGAGGCATACGGATTTTCACTACATTTTTGCTTTACCTTGAATGTTTTAGACGGTATTTCTGTGTTTTTTTTTTACATAATTCATAGTTGAATATGAACATTTCAAAAGGTTTACTTTCGATAGACTTTTCAAATTGCTTACTTTTATAGTATATCGAGAGAGTTTAAGTTGGCTGAATTTTTAAAATTTTTTTAGTATTTCTATATGATTCGATTTTGATTAATTATTTTAAATAAATTAATTAAATATTGAGATTTTATTTTTTGTATACCCTGTATGGGGCTTTATCATGGGCTAAATCATATTAACTATGATGACATTACTACGTTGTAAAACAAAAGAAAACAAATAATTTTGTAATATTATATATATATATCAATGCTAATAAATATATCACCCTTGCTACCATTATATGTAATAAAATAGTAATATAAAAATAATTTTAACCCTTTATATAACGTTTAATGTTCTATTAAAAATAGTTTGTTTATTTTTTAACCTATACGACACCTTTTGGGGTTTTAAACGACTTACTCACGTTCAATTCACGTTTAATTATTGTTTTAAAAAGGTAAATGTAATTTATTTTTATAACATTCATAAATATATGCGGTTTTCTATTATTATTTATTTTTTTTGATGTTTTTATGATTTTTATTAATTAATTTTAACTTTTTTTTTTTTTGGTAATGTAAATCGGATAATTAGCGTTATTTTATTCTCATTTATCTCATATATCGCTAAGAATGTATGTATATAAAAAATATGATAAATACTTAAAAAAAAAAAAAAAAAAAAAAATCATTTCCGTTTAAAAAAAAACATAAAAATACAATAAGAATTAAAATTGTTTAATCTTTTAACAAAAAATAAAAAAAAATCAATAACAGCTCACATTTACTTAATTGTTCTATTAAATCATCAAAGATTTAAAGAAAATTATGACGTTTTCAGTTTTTGCTGTTATTGTGGGGGTTGCATAAAAAAAAAAAAAACAGAACAGAACAGAACAAGTAAAACTAGTTGTTTATTTATAATGTAATAAAAATTTAATGTAAAATCTCTTTAATATGATCCTGTTTATTATTACAATAACAAAATACAAAAAAAAAGTAAAATTTAATATTACGTTATATTAGCCCTACTTAGTTTCTACCTACATCTTTTGTTGTCGTTAATAATTGTTTCTAACAATACTAAAAATAATAATAAGGGTCCATTTCCCATCATTCACATCCTTATTCTACTGTTCGCTACTACACTTTTTTTTTTTTTTTTTTTATAATTCTATTTCATTATTATACATTTTTTTTTTTTTGCATTTGTATACAGATTAACTTTATCTGAGGCGTCGGATCTATCGGTCATTGATATGTGATACGTTGTTTTTCTTCTATATTATATTCAATATAAATAACAACTTAAATTAGGTAACAACAAAGTATACAATCCAAAAAAAAAAAAATATCCAAAAATTTTTGTGTCCCATTAAAAAAAAAATTATATAACGCTGTTTACGTGTAAATCATTTGTAAAGTTTTTTTTTGTAATTTTTTTTTTTTTTTTTTGCTGTTGTAATGCTTAATTTATTTTTATGAATTATTTAATTCTTTTTTTTTTTTTTTTTTCAATTAATTTTTTGTTTTTTAGTTTAAGAAAAGTTAAGCACGTGAGCGTCAAATAAAATAAAAAAAAACCGAAGTGAAAAGAATAAATAAATTTTGGTACGTGTTTTGTGTGAGATTTTACCTTTAATTTTTTATTAGTTTTTCTTTATAATTTTGGTAACAAACGAGATTAATGTCAAAACATAATCATAAATAAAAATTGTGGAATTGTGTGGAACTGCAACAAAATATGTTTTTAGTTTAATAAACGGTAGGAAAATGTCCGTAGGTGATGATTTTATTTTATTAATCCAAATCTCTGTTGATCCGAAAAAAAAAATGAAAAAAAAAATTCAACACAACTCAATCACGATTGATTGTTACTATTGTTACATTTTATTTGTTATTATTATTATTATTTATTTATTTATTTTATTTATTTTTTTTTTTTTGAGCATATGATGAGACTGTGGATATGTGGTGTTACCTAAAATTACCGCTTCATAAATCAGTTTTCTGTCACCCGTTAGACAATACGTTTCATACCTTTTTTAACGCTAGTTACATTTTATTTTATATGCTGTGGGTTGTTAGTTGCCTGTGGGTTTATTTCATTTGATTTTATCCGGATATATATTTACGGATAAAAAAAAAAAAAATAAATAAATAAATAAGGACGCAAAATATATTTATATATATTTATCCAGATAATCCAATTCCGGTTTGCTTTACTGATAGATATTTATTTGTTTATTTTTAAATTTATTTTTTTTTTTAAATTGTTTGCTTTTTATTGATTGATTCAAATTGAACTAATTTTATGTTCAATTTAATCTAGATTATTCTTATTATTTTTTTTTTTTATTTTTATTTTTAGTCTATACATTATTCCAAGTGAAATAGAAACAGTAATTAAAGAAATTCGTATAAAAAGGATAAAAGGAAGAAAGGAAAAATTTCTACACAAATATTCACCACACAAATGACACGACGAAATTAAAATAGAAAAAATAGAAACAACACAGAGATTAGATAAATATAAAAATTAAAAAATAAAGAAATGTATAAAAATTGAATATGAACGAAATTGGCCAACCGGAAGTGGCTAAGGGTCAAGTCCAGTCAATTTTAACACCACCAATGCCACAGCAGTTCAACTATGTATTTTACAAATGTTATATATTAGTAACTCGTCTCGCCTGTAACTAACAATGAGAAATTTTGGAGCTGGGGATTCGGTAACGAAATGAAACCTACAAAAAGAAAGGAAAATAAAAATAAAATTATATAAAAAAAAAAAAACAAAAAAGAATCGCATGAATAAACGGTATATGATACAGGGTGTCTAAACAGTAATAGGAAAGTGTGATCCTTAATAATAAATAAAATTTAAAATTGAATTCGTTGAAAAGACTTCGTTAGGAAAACTTTTGTTGAATTTCTTTTCAAATTTTTCCTTCTTTTTTTTTGTATAGAGAAATTAATTTCCACCCTATAACTTGTATCCATGTCCCTATCATAAAAGCTTGAACATATGCTTTTTGTTGGCTTTTTTCCTTTATTATTTTTTTTTTTTCTGTTACGTCAATGGCGAGTTGTTTAAGCGTCATGTGAATAAAGAAAATAGCAAGTAGTGTGGTTCAAATATGTCCACAATCTAAACTACATACAAGGAGTTAATAAAATAAAATCAACTAACTCACTTTTTTTTTTTGTTTTTTTTTTTATAACGTAACTTTGTAAAGAAAAAAGGAAAAAAAATACCCAAACACGTACACCCAATTTTATATTTTACTTTTAAATACACTTTACAGACTGTGCACGGTTCGTTAGCTAAAGTTATGGGTGTCAAAGGCTCTGATATCGTTACCTTTTTTTTTTTTTTTATTATTTTTTTTTTTTATATAGCTGTTGATTTTCACAGTTCAAAATTTGAACACTTTGGCTCAGTTTGTTTGTTTTTTATTTCAGATCAAGGGTTGATTAGTTAAATTTAACCTATACACCATGGTTGTAATATTTAACAAAATACTAGATATAAGTTGTTATACATTGTTAACACGATAATGAATTAATTTTTTTTTTTTTAAGAAAGAGAAAGAGAAAAGCAACTTGAAATAAACTGATTGGATTAAATTTTATGTATTAATATAATACGTAATCGACGATAATCTATGACATTTGATCACTAATTTTATTTTATTTTTTTATTTTTAAATTGTATAATTTTCCAAAAAATAAACTTTTAAAGATCACATTTCGATATACATATATTTACATCTTGATTCTCTTTTTTTTTTGTTATTATTATTATTATTATAATGGACCCCTTAAATGTTTTGCGTTTGTTTATTATCCTTTTTTAAAGATGCTTATCACGTTAGTTTATATCTTACGACAAATTTTGTGCAAAAAAAAAAAAAAAGAACAAAAATTTTTTTGTAGTTTTAACCGATTTTAAGCTATATTTTTTGATTTTTTGTAACATAATGCCAAAGAACAACACAATAGTGGAATAATAAAGTAAACTAAAGATTTACATACATCCACAATACATACATACATTCAGAGAAATGTAAAACAAACCAAAATAAAATCTTTTAAGCTGTGCTGTGATGCGGTGACATTTTACTTTTTTTTTATTTCTTCAGAGTTTATTTACTACCGGATCGCCTGATGGATAAATATTTTTTTATCAAAAAGAACAACGCAAATAAAAAATTAAACAAACAATACCAAGACTTCTTTTATATATTGAATAGTACATATATAATTTTTACTTGGTTTTGTTTAGAATTAAGATTAAATGATGATTGTGATATCGAATGGTCATTTTTTACCCTGTCTTTTTACATACAGTATAGATTTTTTTTACTTATTTGCCATTTACTTTGTGCTTTTTAGTTATTTATCTTGTAGTAGACAAAGAGTTGTTAAAATTATACTTGCAGTTTGATAAAAGATTAAATTATGTTTATAGGATATGTGATAAATAGTTAAACTGTATTACATTTATCGTGTTACTCAACATTTTCGTTTTTGATTTATTTTTATTGAATTTCAAAGTAATCCATATCAGATTATACAAAAATACTAATTTCAATAAATTTTATTCTATTACATTTACCAAATTATAATAAATGTTTGGTCGAATTTTCGACCCTGCTATATATTTGTGGATCATTTATTAACAACAATTATCAGTTTATCAAAACGAAACACAACAAATCCGTCTATTAATAAAAATAATAAAAAAAAAAAAAAAAACTGCAATTCTTTGAATATTTATGTAAATAAAATTGCTGTTGGCTTTTTTTTTTATAATCCTAGTTCCATTAGTTAAAAGAAAATAATAATAATAAAAAAAAAAAAAAATAAAAAACTACTACTCGATTTATGCAGTGCAATAAAAGCCTAAACTGCATAAACTCAATAAAAATCTAAACCCAGTAGTTGGCAATAAAAAAAAAACAGAAAAAAACTTAAATAACAGAAATAACAGAAAAAAAAGCGCTTGTAAAAATAGTTGTGATGGTAAAGCATGAAAATATTTTCAATAAAAAATATTCCCAATACTAAAAATTCTACCACAAAAAATTTAAAGATTTTTGCAGTAAAAAAAAAAAAAAAAAAAAAAAAAAAAACTAACAATGTTTAATATTTTTTTTATCGACATCACATTTTTTTTATTGCTTATAAATTAGTTGTGTGATTTTTTAAAAAAAAATGTTAAAATTTTATTTAATTATTCACCTTTAATCCATTTCTTTTATTTTAGTTTGTCAAAATATATTATTTGATTATTTAAAATAAGATACACGTAACCATATCCACCAGTTCATGGTTCCATTTAGTATCAGTTTAATATATAATAATAGTTAAACATTAAACAATTTAAGAGAATCAATTGCAAAAAAGTAATTCATTTATGAAAACTTAATTTATTCATTTTTATTTTTTTTTATAACATTTTAATGTAAATGATGAATATAATTGTTGTTGTTGTTTTTTTTTTTTAATATTAATCCATTTCTATGTATGTATTGCATTCTGTTTGTTAATGAAATGATAAAAATTTATCGCTTGGTAAGACGATTTAAGTAAAAATATGTTTTTAAAACGTATATACAATTTAAATAAATGTTAAAAAGTGAAAATGTTTATAAGAAATTTGTGTTTTGAAAAAAAAAAAATAATAATAAACTACGATTGAACAATTTTATTTAATCACACACAAATGTTAAATTTAGTGTAAAAATTTTCTTGTTTAAGCAATTAATTGTATTAAAGTAACATTTCGTATATTTTACTATTTGAAATTAATTACCTTTTAGTTAAATAAAAAATTATTAATAAAAAATGATTCATTGTAATTTTTGCGTATTAACATTGTTTGAAAAAGTAAACGGGGATGCGACAACTGTCATGTTTTAATTAAAAAAAAAAACAAATAGAAAATGTTAGTCCTACAGCTGATAACCATCAATTGTTGTATTTCTTTTAAATATTTTTATTGTTTCGAGAGACAGAAAAAAAACCGCCAAATGACCATAATGTCATCTTGCCTTTTTTGCGGTAGCATTTACGTGGCCAAAATGTTAAAAAATTTCAGTATAATATATTTTTGTAGGAAAATTATGTGACACTTTTATGTAATCGTAGAAAAGAACCCGACAACACAATAGAAAATTGAATATGATAAAAACGCGTCAAGTGATTAACGATTTTTTTCTACTTCTATCTTCGTCTACCTGTAACTTTGGCAAATAATACATTTTTGGTTACAAACACAGGCGACAAATATATTTGTTGACGCGGTAAATCAAATGGTAATTTTCTGTTGTTGTTGTTGTTGTTGTTAATTTACTAGTTAAAAGTTTTTAAAAATCGACATGCTGCATTCTTAGAATAAAATCATACCAATCCAAGAGTAAGCTTTAAAACAAACTAACGAAAAACACAGCATGCTATGATGTCAAAGTGTAACGTTATGAATTTCCTTTTCGTTTATTTTATGAATAGAAAAGTCACCAGGAATCTTTAAAACCAATTTACATGCCTAGAACAATTGTCTTTTTTTTTCGTAAAAAGTTTTAAAACTTATTTTATACAATTTTTTTTTTTTTTTTGCAGACATTAAACAGACTAAATACCACATTATTGTATTTATCCGGTTATACAAAAGCGAAAAAAAAAAAGAAAAAAAAAAAGAGTCTTTTTAGCATTTAGTCCATACAAAAAAATGCTATTGTTTATGCTGCGGTAGTCTAGCTGTGACGGGTGTTGATTTCCATCACATGTCCATGTCCACTTCGCATCTAAATAACAAAAATTTAACAAACAAACCAAATTTAAACATCAAAAAAATTCTTTTTTAAAAAGGAAAATAAAAAAAAAAAATGTTAATAATCAGACGACGCCCGAAATCCAATGAAAAAACATAGAACGTGCGGTGTTTTTTATGTTTACTATTATTATATTATTATTTTTATTTTTTTTTATTTTATAAAAGTAACCACTTTTTGACATCCCTCACATCCTTATGTTATAATGGTTTTTCTTTTTTTTTTGTTTCCATCAACTGCTCTTTGTTTTGTGGAAATGTTTGTAAAGATCTTATTAATTTAATGATAATTTTCTTTAAAAATTAAAAGTTTAAGACTTGAGAATGAAATTAACAAGATCAACAATATTAATATAATTCACCATGTACACGTACAATTAATAATCATTATCCTAATATTTACCTTACGCTTGATATGTTTTTGCTTTTATTTAATTCTTTCACTAAGATGATAAATTTAAATTTTCATGAAAACTTTGTTGTTAGATTTTGATTAAGTTCTACAAGTGTCTAATTAGATTGTATACAACAATTTTATTACATGAAGAAATAAAGCAAATGTTAACTAAATGATTATTACTATTAAAGCTCAAACAATTAAGTGACATAATGTAAAATCTGAACGCTTCATCTCTTTTTATATAATAATCTAGACATTAAAATAAAAAATTTTTTTTTACAAAAGATAAAGCCACAAGGCGACAATTGTACTTAAGTATAGCAACAAAAAAAAAAAAAAACTTTTAAGAATTTTTTAAAATTATTTCTCTATTACTTACTTATGCAACACCGGAATGCACACGGAAACCTCAGATCACTTTTAATTTTACCTGTTCTTCTTCTTTTTCTTTTTCTATTATTTTATTTTATTTTATTATTTTTTTTTTTTTGTTGCAGAGTCTGCCTTATTATTGCTGGACTTTCAAAGGTCAACTATTATATAACAAGTAAATGACGAAAACAAAAAAAAAAAAAAAAATTGAAATACAATTCGTCATGGAAATTATTATGGATAAATAGGGTTGAAGTATAAAAATGTTCTAACAATTGGTCAATAGAAAATATAAATAAGTAAAATATCAAATTGCAATTATTATCCATAGTTTTTTTTGTAACCTTTTTTCGTTTTTTAAATAAATTTAGATGTTTTGTTATTTAATTGCCAGCAGCTTGTTTGGTAGTTCTTTGTGGTATTATTAAGTAATATTGGTAAGTAGTTTTTTTTTAATGCAATATTAAGCGCAAAACTATTTACAATATATATTTAAAGGAAGTAGATTTCATTGATATTCTTTATTATAAATAAATATGTAATAGGAAAATAAATGATTGCTGATAATTTTTTTGTTATTATAAAATTAATTATTTGTACAATTTTCAGTAGTTTTATATTTAAAACATATTTATTTACTTAAAAGGGTAAGGTGTATTCATTCGGTATTACGTAAATAAATAAAACTATATTTTGTCTGTCATCATTTTATAGATTTATTTATTTTAAATATTAGCCGCCCCTTAGTAATAAAAAAAAAAAAAATCAAATTTTATTAGCAAATAACAATAATAATAAGAAAATAAATAATAATAAAAAAAACTTGCTGACCTTTTACAATAAATTGGATAATCGTTTAATGATAATAAAAAGGGAACAAAGTTTAACTTCAATTCGTCGTCAATAAAAAATAACTCACTCTTATCTTTATGTGTAGCCTATAAAATTACCATTTACTACGGACAAACAGCTACCCTTTTCTGTTTGCAATATTTGTTGCCATTTGTTGTGACTTTTTTTTTATTATTTATTTATTTATTTATTTCATTGAAAGTCTAAGAACACACACATGCTAGATGTAATAAAATTGAACTCAATTGTATGTTAAATTGAATTAAAAAAAAATTCGATTTCTTCTTATTATTTTCTACGTTTTTTGTGTTTTGTTAATAGAAATGCTAAGGGAGTATTAAGTTAGAATTTTTAAAATCATTTCATTCAATTTAATATGAAAGGTTTGAAAGGTCTTTGAAGATAAAACGGCTTCGAAAAGCCTTCAACCATCAACAAAGTTAATTCAGTTTTTTTTTTTTAGACATTATTTTTAATATCTCTGATTTGATTTGTTGACACATTTAATTAATTAATTTGAACAGTTTATACAATTTTTAAAAGTAGTAATAATTTATGAAATATATCAATTCCCTATCAAAAAACATTTATTGCATCGAATTAGGAAGGTTAAAAAAAATGAAATATTAACCGGACATCGTATCACGGACGACAACCTTTTTCTCAGAACGTGATTTCATTTGTTTTGTATGTTTTTTTTTTTTGCTTTCTTTATTTGCTTAAGATTATTTTTTGTGTAGTTTTATAATAGTGTGATGATGGTGAAATAAAAGTAACAATGATGATGGCAATGATTTGAAATGGATGAACACGATTTACAGCAAATGCAGAATAAAGAGTTCTAAATAAAAAAGGGGTGATCTATCTGGCATTGCTGCCTCTTTTATTTTATTTCCGTTATGGTGAAAGGTAAGACATTATTATTTATTTATTTTTTTTTTTTTTTATATAAAAGGGTTTGGTTGCGTGGTTCGTGCTTTGTTGTAATTCTATTTGGTTTATTTTGTTGTTTCTTGGTTATTTCTGGTTTACCCTTTTTTTTTTTTTCTTATTTGTCCTCAAAGTAAAATGATTAAATAGAAGATGGTCGAACATTACGGATCATTTAATTTCAGTTAAACAATATAAAATGCAATTTTTTTTTTTTTTTTTTATGAACAACAACAACGTGGTAAACCGAATCATAAATTTCTTTTTCTTCGTCAATTTCTCTTCGATTACCGTAAAATTTTTTTTTGTTAATCTCAATGTTTGGGGTAGTTTTTTTTTTTTCATTTAATTTAAATTCAATGGTTTGAAATCCGTTTTTTATTTTTTTATGCTTTCAAAGTTTTTAAATTAAAATACAAAAAAATGAATGAATTTTCTTCTTTTTTTTGCTAGGAATTTGCAATTTACCATTAATTTTTTGCTTTCATCAATTTCTGCATATAAGCAGTTTTTTTTTTTGTTTTCTTTCTTTTCATTTTTAATTCAAAAAATAATACGAGTACTAAGCGGCTTTTTGACTTTTAAAAAGATTAAATTAATTATTTCATATTTTACGGTGATGTGACATACAATTTTCTATTGAAAATTAAATAAAATACGCAAATCTTTAAAATAAGATTGACGCATGAATAAGGTAAATAAATAACCTCAGGTATATTGGTGTTAACAATTTAATGTTTGTTAACAATTACCACTTACTTATTTACAACAATACAAACAATAAAAAAGGAAGAAATAAAATGAAATAGTTTCAATTTCATGCAATTGAGATGAGAAGTAACAAAACTGAATAGAAATTTTAGGTGTTCGAAATATATAATATTAAGTAAGGAAAACAACAATTGAAGCAAACAATGAATTTAAGATCTCTTAACGTTACTCAACCATATATCGAATGTATACGCATTTTAGTATACATTGTGTACACAAAGTTAAAAAAGAAAGAAAGAAAAATAAAATAACTAAATAATAAAGAAAACGTAAAAACTATTTTGGATTTCCTGCTATATAGATTTTAGTTTAGCTAAATAGTTATATAAAAATAATAACTCCGTATTATAATTGGTTTTAATTAATTATTATTTATTTAGAAAGATGAATGTAATCTGTATTTTTTAATTATTTTTTTTTTAAATTACTTAGTTATATGTTTGTAAGGATTTTAACATTATTAGCCAATGTTTATGCATTTAGAATGTACATTTTTCATTAAAATGCATAAAGATTTAATGCTGGTTATGATAAAAACTTGTGCAATAATAAAATTTTATTTAAAACGTGTCAATTGTTGTTTTTAAAATCAATACATGTTCCCGAAATTTAAGTTTTTTTTTTGTGTTACCTTCACGGTATTAGTTTTGTATTTTTCCCTTTTTTTTTTTTATTTTTGTTAATTTAATATTTATTTTTCATGATTTTTAGTTTATTACATTTTCATTGGATAAAAGGTTGTAAAGTACCAAAAGAAAATTCTATTTAATTAAAAAAAAAAAAAATAAAATTTATTGTTTTTTATATGGGAGTTTGTTTGTTGTATTTTCACACCTTATACATTTTTATTCAGTTTTCTAAATAAGATTTTTCTATTTTAACTATTTTCAGTACTTAGATAAAAAAAAAAATTATTTGAATGTACTTTACAGGTCCTCAAATACTTTACAATTTCCCAATACATTCGCATTTTTATTATTATAATGAATTTTCTTTTTATTTTATTTTATAAAAACATACATAAAATAATATTGAAATAGATTTCTTATATACGAAAAGATAATACAGTTAGGATGAAACCTTTAAAACAAATTTTGTGTTTTTTTTACTGTGTGAAAATCAAACATCGTTGGCACCCCAACACCATGGGCCATTTCCCATTCATCCATTTATTAATAATAACTTCGAACTTAAGAACAATGCTTTTTTTTTTTGTTTTTTTTTTGGGGTTTAGTGAAAAATTTGTTCTCTTCTATCTCTTTATTAAATTTGTATTCAATTATTTTCTCTCCTATTTTTAAATTTGTTTTAATATATTAGGGTTGTGGGTGGTTTTTATATTTAATTTTTCCTTTTTGTAATCAATTTAGATCAATTTTCAGTTTTAATTTAATTTTGTTTTTTTTTTTTTAGCTAGGGCAATATTTTTATGAGGTTTACATCGTTTATTGTCACAAGGTTGATTAGCTTTTCGTTGTCCCCTTTTCACCTATTTTATTAAAAAAAAAAAATTCTATTGATTTATTTTTTTTTTTTTTTGTTGTTAATTATGCTTAGATATTTTTGGATAATATTAATGAAAAGCAATATTACACGTTTACTATACTTCCGAGTAGTATTCAGTTTCTTTATTTTTTTTTTTTTTTGTTGCTGAATGAATAGTAAGGTCACTTGCTCCTGTGGCCACTATATGGTTGACTTAAATTATAAATAAAAGGACTAAAGTTTTCACACAGAAAACAAAGAATAAATTTTTTTCAATACTATTTCATATATTTGTATAAAAAATGAAAAAAATAAAAAACAATTCGAAAAATAGATTTTTTTTCTCTTCTGTTTGTATTGTTTGTGGTATAAAGATGTTTTCAAATGTCAAAATCGGACGGAAAAGTTTTTATAAAGTCTACAAAATATCACAATAATCAATTGTTTGTGGTGAGAAATGTTTTTTTTTTCTATTTTTTTTTTTCTTATTTACTTTCTCGACTTTATTATAACCACAAAAATTTTCGTGCTTATTTATTGCTTGTACTTATTTTTTATCATTATTTTCTACTTACATTAATCCGTTGTATTTAAAATAAAATTATAGAAATTTCATTTATTGTACCAGAAAATATATAACGTTGTTTATTCGGTGAGTCTGATATAATTTTATTTTTTATATTTATTGTAGATAAAATTCGTTGAAAAAATACTATGAGAATTCATTGATAAAAAAACATTTATAATATTTTCTTAACATAAATCAAAAGTAAAATTCTATTTCAAAAATTTTTTCTAATTTCTTAATCGTAAAAATTGTTCATTGTAGACATTCTCAACGAAAACCCAAAACCATAGACAATTTATTTGTAAATAAATATTATATAAATAAATTCAAAGAAAAGGTTATCATTATTTCTATTTGGTAAAATAGACATTTTTGAAATTTGCTATGATTTCATTGAAGAGAAATATGTGTGAAAAAAAAAAAAGAAAGAAATGTAGCTAAACAAAAAAACAACAACAACGATTGAGAAAAGATGAAAATATTTACATTCACATTGATTTTGTTTTATTATATAATTTTTGATTAATGATTTCAGGACGATGAATTTTTATTTAATTTTTTACTATTTATTTGTTTATTCTTTTGTTACACGTCTGCACAATTTTGATTTATTTAATTCATTTCATTTAAGGTTTTTTTTTTTTTTTTTTTTTTTTTAAGGTTACATATTTGGGCGTGAATTTTAACCACATTTTCGATTGAGTTCTTTTTGTAATTTAATTTGATAGAATAAAGTGTCAAGAAGGTATTTTTTCTTTTTTTTTTGTTTAGGTTCTATTTTCTTTGATTCCTTTTTTTTTTTTTAGGCGAACAATTCAATTGACTGCATTTCAGATGCTTTTTAACGTTTTTATATTCTGTTTATTTGGTTTAATATATATTTTTTTTTTTTTATTATTATCACCTTAAATGCAGCTTCGAAAGTTTTTCTTTTGTTGGCAAATAATTTTTTAAAGGCACCATTCGTGTTTTTCATAGGACATTAATTAACAAAAGAACAGTTTTATGTAGACAAAATAAATTCTAAATCTTTTATTTAAAATTAATAAAATTTCAAAAAATTTCTAATAAACAATACACGCCCTAAGTACATTTCTATTTACAATTAAAATAAAGTCTGTTTTTAGCCACTTAATCATTCGAAAATAAAAACAAAAAGGGAAATTAGAAAATATCAACAACAACAACAAGTAGAAGAAAATTGAAATAAAAGGAAATAAAATGGTATACGTAAAAATTTTTTGTGACATGCATCTATCTTGTCAACATAGAAAATATATTGTTACAAACAGAAAGCATGTTAAAGATTCACGTGATTTTGTTTTTTTTTTTTGTTATTTTATAAAACTGTTAATGGAGAAATTTATATTTATATTTTTTTTTTTTAGTTCTGGTATTTAAATTACTTTGCTATTGTAGTAGGCTAATATTATTTAACGTTGTAAAAGCTGCAATAAAACTTTAACAGCAGGACTACTCGATGGTTTTTATTTTTTATTATTTTAGCGAAAATTGTGTAGACATTTTATTATACATCTTCTTCTTTTTTTCTTTTTTTTTTTTTCTAGTCTGTTCTGTGTCGAAATTGATAGATGAGGGTCGGTCATTTTTATTTAAGAATTTTTGTTGCAATTTCAAATAGAAAAAATTATATAAAAATACATTTGAACGTTGACACATTTTAGGTATTTAAAAGGTAAATAAATATTATTTCTTAATGGTAAATGTTGTATGATATAAATCTTAATTAATCAGTTGTGCGAGTTTTTTTTTTTTTTTTTTTAAATAAAGTAAAGAATTTAAGGAAAATTTATTCAAGATTCAGAACTGATTTTATGCCAATATTGTGATGAAATTTTGTTTCAATATCAATCACTCAATTTTTCAATTTGTCTATTATTACGGTTGAATTTTTTTTAGTTGGATATCTTTATGGTAAATAATCTTATTAATCAAAACAACTCTTTAACAAAAAATAACTAAAACAAAACTAAATAAAAATCAGATCAAGTTCCTAAATCACTTGAAATGTTAAAGATTTAGAAAAATGTTTGAAAAAAAAATTATTTTTTATGTTTAATTCTTTATTTCCTACATATTACATAATAAAGTCATTTAAAAAAAAAAAAAAAAATAAGGAATCATGGTTAATAGCCATTTTTTTTTTTTATTGTGGTAAAATTAATTTAACAGAAATTTCCGACAAAGCAAGTGAAACAAATGTTTGTTGTAAAATTTTCACATGTTTGTTTTTTTTTTTTTTTTTTTTTTTTGTTTATCTTAAGCAACGCAAACCAAAAAATTAAAATTGTAAACAATGTCAATAATGGGTTAAGGAAATACATAATATATTTGATGAAGAAAAAGTAATATAAAATAAGAAAAAATTATAAAGCAGAACCGACAACCACAAATATTAAAAGTTAATTTTTTTTTTTTCTTTTTTTTTTGTAAAGTGTCATTTTGATATAAATAATTAACTTAAATTTACGTAATATGATTAATAAATGTAATAAAATAATTCAATTGATTTTTTAAGTCATATTAAAATCTGTGTCTCACAATTGAAATTTACCGAAACAAATGCATGGTATTGGGAATTAAAAATTTTTGTTTACCATATAAAAGATTTTTTTTTTGATTTTTTTTCACATGAAACCGCACAATTCGTATTTATTTTTTTTATTGCTTCTATATTTTCGGTTAACACTAATGGTATATATATATTTACCATAACATACCGCCACCGTTTTTAAGAAATAAAACAATATAATTATTTACCAAATATTAAGATTTCTATTTGTACAGACAAGTCGTATTTTGAGCGTTTAAAGGTTCCCTATTTTTTTTTTTGTTGAAAAGTTTCCAATAAAAACACGAAAGGTAAGAACGGCAAACTAATAAAATTTCAATAAATTAACCAAAAGTGTAATAAAAAAGTAAAAAAAAAAAAAAAAATGCAACAAAAATCAAATCGGTTAAACTTAAAAGAAGGCGAAAAAAAAAACAAAAAAAAAAGTCAAAGAGGCGACAAGAAGGGTCATTAGATGGTAAAAAAAAAATTGGTATTTTTTTTTGTTTTTACCGAACATTACATTTCTTTTTAAATCTAACGGTGCTTGTGGTTGAAATATTATTTTTTATTATTATTATTATTATTAAAACAGTTGACAAATGAAATGTTAAAAAATATATTTGGCAAAAAAAAAATTATAGGGAGTGGTGAACGATAAGGAAAATAAACTGGTAAAGCAAAAATGTGTTTGTATTGGGCTTTGCTATTTGTCGATTTTGCCGTCCGGTTGCCTTTGTTTTATTATATTGCAGCTTTTCTTTCTTTCTTTTTTTTTTTTCACAAATTATGCAGGGTGAAGGAGCTGTTTATATTTTACAATGTTATAAACACCAAAAAATATATAAAAAAAAAAATAAAATAAAAAAATAATAAACAATAATAAAAATCTTTAAACTGTAAAAGAATTTATAGATTTTTGTTAATTATTTATTTATTTTTACTGTTACAACTTTTAACAGTTTTGTTGTAAAATATTCTTTCTCGATAATAAATATTTAAATTAAATAATTTTTTTTTTTCGCAAATATCGCTTTTAGTTGCATACAATTTTTTTTTTATTTTTTACTTTTTATTGATTAAAACTTTAATTACATGCAGCATTATGGCTTCGTGTAAGTAAATTTTGTTATCGTGATCAAATTAAATAATATTGATTATTATTATTTTTAATTTTTTTTTTTTTTTTTGTTCATTAAATATTTGCTAAAAATTATTTTCATTGAATTTAATTATATTTTTTGTTTAATTATTTTTTATTTATTTTATTAATGATGCATTACATTTATTAAATATTTTTACTTTTAATAATAATTTATTAATTACATTGAATAAATAAAATATGTAAGGTAATTCTATATGTTTTAATGATAAAAAATTTATTAAACGTCTAAACAAAAAAAGTCATCTTGTGATTAAATGAACGTTATGTCGCGTTTTAAAGGTTTAATCAATTTTTTTTTTTTTTTTAATAAATACGGAAAATATGTACATAGTTCTGGTACTAATTAATCAAATAAAAATTTTAGTTATAGAATTATTTGACTGTAAATCGATTTAATTTAAAACTACTTGCAAAATACAAAAAAAAAAACAAAAAACGAAATTCCACAAATTGAATTGGTTTTAACAATGCAACCAAGGTGGGTGGTTAAATTTAAGTATATATAAATAAAATACGGAAGTGTTACTCGTAATAAGAAGCTTATTTCCCATATTTTATGTGCAATAATTTATTCTTTATAAACATATATAAAAGAATGGAACAATCAAGAAAGATACATTATTGTTACCAACTGTGTGTTTAGCTATTATTTTTTCTTTTTTTTTTGATTCTCTATTTCCGTCCACTCGATTTATATAAATGTAAATAAAATTGTAAAAATTAAAGAAATCTTCTTTTTAGTTCTTATTATTATTATTGTTTATCCTCTTCTTAAAGGATGCAATTGAATTTGTTAAATGAGAGCATTTGTATAAATTTTACTTGTTTATTTATTTTGTTATTACAATTACAATGGAATTTGGCCAAAAATAAATGGTCAACGTATGAATAGAAAATTTAAAGAAGGAAATATTTATTTATTTATATATTCAGTCACTGGTTTTTGGTGTGTGGTAAAAAAAAAAAAAAAAAAAATAAATAAATAAAGAAGTTATAATTCAATTATTTATTAGTTATTTAATAATACAAAGAGGTGACTTATGGAATTGTCATCTTAAAGTATTCTTAAAAGTTTTTTTTTTTCTTTTATTATTCATTTAAAAGACTTGTTGTTGGTGCCAATTTGTAAAAGATGCATTTCATTGTGTTTATACATGCATATGGTTTTATTATTAATATATTAATATAAGCCAAGTAAAATTTGTAAAACAGATTAAGGTAAAATAAATACAATATAGAACGGTAGCAACTCTAATTACTATGCAAAATAATATTTCGTTAATTTTTTTACATTAACATAAATTTTCGCTAACCATATGTATTGTATACTGCCTGTTGCTTAAAAACATTTTTCATAGGATCGACTATAAATTAAACTTAAAAGACATTTCTTTAAATAACAAATTGACGAATTGCAACTCTCCTAATGTCATTTTTCGACTATCAATTTTATCGACAGACATTTTTTAATCTAATCGAAAGATGAATAAATATAGCCAAATAAATCTACGATTAGAAATTAATGAATTTTTTGTGTTATTAAAAATACCTGAAACATTATCAACTCAACTAGAATCTTGAATCACTGATAGATCAGCGATGAATATGTTGTTATTTAAGCTGTGATTTATTTGTTGCAATCAATATTTCTGTAGTATACCAATGCGTGCAAATCCTATCGACGGCTTTCCAATAAAATAACTATCTAAAGCAACATTACTACAATTACAAATAAGTTTTAATGACCATATTCCTGCTTTAAATTATCTGCGTGTTGTCTATCTGTGAGTTGGAGACCTCTTTAATACATATTTTAAAATACATAATACGTAAATATAGAATAAAATTAAGATCTCTAATAAAATAGCAAACAAAATATATTTTTTCCAGTGTTTCAATTTGATTTAATAAATGATTGTTTGGTCGTTTCAGTAAAATATTCTACATAATATTCTACGCACACTTTTTTTGAAATATCATTGCTTTCGTCGACACACTTATTTCTATCTTAATTCACCCTTCACATTGTAAATCATTTTAAATTTATTTGTAACAAATTAAGCAACACCAGTTTCAACAACGATTATACGAAATAATGTATGTAGCACTTGTAATATTTCTTTTCCTTTTCCTTTTTTTTTTTTTAATAACAACAAAAATGAAATTGATTATAATTATTTTCAAAAAAAAAATGTTCCTCTCTTTTTAATATTTTGTTTGAATTCCGTAAACCATTCACATGTGACAATTTCGTCATAGTAAAAGGGTACGAAATTATGCAATAAAACATTTAAGGTTTATGTGCATGTGCAAATGTAGGGTTGATTCATGGAACATGTAACGTGTGCGCCTACAATAAAAGGGATCTCTATAATATTATATTATTTGTAACTAGAGATGTGAAAAATTAATTATCATCTAGTTAAAGGGTCGTCACATTCATTTTACATCTTATTCTATAACCTCATTTCTAAATTATATTTAACAAGCGTACAATAATTTAGTTACAATGATAACAATAATATATAATTGTAACTTAAAATTTTTTGTTAAAGATCATTAATGCTGTTTAAAATTTAAATAAAATTAATATAATTCTGCTGTTGTTGAGGGAGCATGGTTCCCGGTTTGGTCATATTCATGCAACTGAAAAACTATGTAACCCCCTTATGTTAAAAAAAAAAAAATCAAAATCAAAATAAAATTCATTCTATTGCCATTCTCTTCTGTTCTGTTCGTTTATCCCGAATACATGATAAAATTTGATGTGTAGGGTTTTTTGAAAAATAGAATAACAATAATAACAAAACAACTGAAATGGTAGAAGCAGTAACGAATCAATGTTTTTTGTTGAATAAGTGGTAAAGATGTTGGCCAAAATGTATTGCTTGTTATGGGCTCACCACGTTGGCCGCCACCATGTTGGCCAGAACTAAGGAATCCAAAACGACACCACATGTAACCACTATACAGACTTTTATATTTTATCCCTTAACACATACACGGGAATGAGAAAATCTAAAAAACTCGTTTATTTTACATTGCTTTTGCCTTTATGCTTAACAACTGAAAAATCCTATGTAAACATTTCGGTGAAGATGAGAGTATGTTGTGTTGATGATAAATATTGAGGGTGGTTGAAAGATTTTTTTTTTATTTATATATTTATTTATTTGATTATTTAAAAGACATTTTTTTTTTTCAAAACAATTTATTATTTTGCATATTTTATTAATTAGATATTTTGCCGCTTTGTTATATTTAATTAAAATAAATATTTCTTTGTGAATTTTTTGAATTTTCTTTTTATTAAAATTAAATATATATATATATATATATTTTTTTTTTTTGTTTCTGATTTTCTAATAATAATTTCTTTATTGTGATTATTTTATTTTATTAATATTTTTAATCAACCAGATGCACAACATTTTTTGTTTGTAAAGAACAATGAATGGGATTGGTTTTAAAGATTTCCACAATCACCCTATTTAGTCGACTTAATTACACTCTGCTTATTGTTTTGTTATTGTTTATCAAATAAAAACAAACAAACAAAAAAAAAAAATTAAATTAAAAAAAAAAGGGGAGTATTCAAAAAAAAAATTCAATTTTTTTTTTTTTTTTTTTTGTACATAGAATGGTTTTATTCATATTCGTGGTGAACCGTACACAGGCCGCATTTGGTCGCATTATTTGTTGTTCCTTCTATACTCATTTTATTTTTATTCTCTTTGTAAATAAATTAACAATTTTTGCCTTTTATATTACAAAAATGCGTAACATTACTGATTTGCTGTTTTTTTTTCCCATTGTGTGTGTTTTTTTTTTTTTTCATTTTCTATAAATTGGGGTGACAAATAGATTGATTTTTTTTTTTTATTTTGTTATAATGCCACCCCATTATTACAATTCTAATTATATTTTTGCCCAAAATTTTTTTTTTATAAGAATTTAATTCACATTTTATAATGCCGCATGCACTATTTTAATTATATTTTAATTTATTATTATGATTTAATATCTAATTACCATTATTATTGTTATTATTATTTTAAAACTTCATTGAATATTTTTTAACAAAAATTAACGAAAGACAAATTTAAATTGAAATTCCTAGTTCTTCAAACTATAATGGATTTCATTATAATGAGAATGCACTGTTATAGTACCTTTTATATAAATCTCTATAGCTTTTCAATCCACTATAAAGGACCTCGGTGATGCGGTGCATTATAACCCTAATATATAAATTTAATATTATTGCATTTGGTGAAAATTCACCATATTTTCTATGATTACAGTAGAGTCTAATCCCTTGTTTATTAATACATTAATAAAATAAATTAAGGGCACACTACCGTCCATTAATAGAAGATGAAATTTTTAGTTTTTCTAAGGTCACACATGTTTATTGTGTTTTTTTTTTTTTCTACTATTTATTGTTATTATAATCATTACCACTATTTTTATCATTATAACTGATTACTACATTTTTTTTTTTGTTTTTTCAATTAACATCAAACCTTATAATAAAATGTGACATTTAATTGTAGAAAGGGCAAAATAATAATTCATTTCATATTATTAATCATATTGTGTATATTTGTTGATATGTTAACACCTTTCATTGTTGTTTTCTTTCGTTTCTTTTCAACTTTTAAAATTAAATACAAAAAAAAAAAAACTGAAAAACTGAAAATTGTCCCAGATGTTTAATAAAACAAAACAAATGAAATAAAAAGATAAATCAAATGTGATAAAAAAAAATTAATAGTAAAAAACGTAAAAAAAAAAAAAAAAATATCTGTCAATTGATTCAGAAGACAAATAAAGAGATTATAGTATTTTGACGCATTTTGTTATTACAAATGATTTGAACTATTCTGCTATATTTTGCAATAAAAAAAAATTTTTTTTTTTTTTTTTTACGTGGATTAATCCAATATTGTTTGTTTATTTTAATTCAAACAAAACTATAATACTGATACATAATAATAATAATAAAACTACAGATCAAAAAAAAAAAACACAAATTTTCTTAATTTACTTTATGTTTAATTTTTAAAACAATGAATAAAAATCGAAACGAAAATAGAATCCATTTTGTTTGATTATTAAGTGACTTTTTAATTATTTAAATTATTTAAATATATATATTGTTAATACAGCAAACGGTTGAATATGATGTATAAAGCTTAAATAACGTAACAATTATAATCTTTATACATATATACTCTGCACTAAGTACATCTCGACAATTATATATTCATGAAAATACTGGAACAACTACTGAATCCAAGCAACCAAAATACAAGAGAGAAAAAAAATAATGTCTAGTACAACGAAATATTATTTCAAACACTCTGGTGTATTTGCTTCCAGATTCAACATTCAATCCACAAAAAATATGCAAGATAGTTAGTAATAGTTATTATTAATAAAGGATAATTTTATATACAAATTTATCAATAGAAATTGAATGGCATTAAATTAATCGATTAATCTCGAATTCGTTATTTCGCTTATGTGTGAGTAAAAAAAATCGATAAAAATGCATTTTTCTATGTGAAAAAAAAAAAAAAAATCAAAATCAAAAACAAATTTGATTGGAAAGGTTAAGTGGTTTAATCAGAGTAAACAAAAAAAAAAAAAAATTATTTTTCTGTTGACCACTGCTAATTTTTTTTTAGTGTTTCAACCTCCCAATATAATTAATTTGCCATTAAATTTAATCAATTTAAAATAAACGAAATTTCAATATTTTTTTTTTTTTTTTTATTATCGATTTACTTTATACAAATTAAACCCGACAATCAGCTAAAGTCAATGTTTTTTTTTTCTTTTTTTTTTTATTTTATTTTGGAAAAGTTATATAAAAAAAGGAAAAAAAAACTAAAAATTTCATTTTACCACATTGGAACAGCAATATTTTGGTCACACATTGGCGCATTTATACAAACTGACCATCCAAAATACATACGTAGAAATATAGTTTGAGTAGAAAAAAAAATTTAACGAGAGACTGCGTTTGGTCTATATAGAAATTTTAGATCAATAAAAAAAAAAAAAAAACTCTATATGCATATACAGATATATAATATAAATATATGATAAAAAAAAAAAAAAACTACACATTATGCATGTTTGCAATCAAAAGTAGTGGGATTAATACTTAAACTAAAAATATTTTATTTGAGGCACGAGTAAAATAAGAAAAAAAAATTTTTAAATAATCATACAAAAAAAAAAAAAAAATTAAATAATAAATACACTGAAAGGATGGCAACGTTGTTTTCATAGAAAAACCAAAAAAATAATAAAAAATCCAGTGGCCACCACTCATCAATGTGTTATGCACTTTTATATAGATTTTGTTTTTATTTCTGGTTTGCATAATGGTACAGTTTTTTTTTTTTTTTTTGTTAATATATATTTTAACTGCAGTTTGTTTGGTACAGAAAGAACAGAGTCGGACAAAGGTGTAATGTATGCCAACGTTATTTAATTAATTGCAATTCAAATATTTGTTTCATTTTAAACAATATCTTTTGCATATATCCAGTGCATGCAATTTTTAGTTATCACTGGATAAGTATATAAATTACTAAAGCAGATCTGTGTATGCCACAAAAAGATTAAACTATGCATTTTAGACATTTTCAACAAATTTTTTGTTGAAAAAATAAAAAAAAAAAATTGAACAAACACAATGCTTTGTAAAGCTTTTAGTAGTTGGGAAGCTAGATGATCGTGAAAAATATAACAGAAAAATAAATTTGTTGATGCACCACATACTGTTTACATGTTTTGTGTGTGCATGGAGGTGTGTGTGTGTGTGTGTATTTTTTTTTTTTTTTTTAAACAACAATTTTATATATTTTCGTATGAACTCATTCCTATTACTTTGGCAAACAACACCCACATGAACTGCTTTTTTTTTTTTTTTTTTTTTCAGCAAAGTTGCAATTCGCGCTGTTTTGTTATTGTTTTTGTTTTTTTTTTTTTTATTTGTTTGTGTTGTGTTTACTTTACATATAACCAACGTGCAAGTGTTTTTTCGTTTATTTATTATTATTTTTTTATAAATTCACGTTTTATAAAAAAAAAGAGTAGAGTTTTTTTACTGCGGCCATCGCGTTTATTATTACTTTTTTTTTTGCGTTTTGGTTGTTTTACTTCGTTGTTTTATTGTCGTAGTTGATTGTTGTTTGTTGCGTTGTGATGCATTTCATTGCGCACCCCACATCACCCAATAAAATTAAACTAACAAAAAATGAGACTAAAAAAAAACAGAACAGAAAAAAAAAAAAAAAAAAAAAAATAAAATATTTTAAAATGAAAACCAATTCTAATGTATTGTGCAATTTTATTTTATTTATTTTTTGGTATTTTATTAGTACAACACAATTTTTTGCTTTTTTTTTATTAGTTTAAAGCTTAAGCTCAGTTTGGATTTTTTGTGGTTTTGAAAATCGAAGCAATTAAAATAAAATTCAACCATTTTTTGTGGTTTTATTAATTAAATAATAACAAGGGCAGTTAGAAAAATAAAATTAATATAATAAATGGGTTGACAAAGACTAAGTTGAAATTCACAATTTGTTGTGTTATCATATTTTAATTTTTACCATGGATATAATTTTCGATTAATACCAGTTATGCTGATTCGTTTCATATTTAAGGAGAATATTGTAAATTGTAAAGGCATAAAACTTGTCACCCATGGAGCATAACATAAAACAATTCGTTTCAAATGTATTTAAAAAAAAAAAATACAATGTCAATGCAATAAGTATCAGCACATCATTCCATACGCGTGGATAACAAAATTCACTCCATGTGTACTTTGTCTCGGAAACTTAAATATTTTTATTTTCTATAAGTAATTTTCTAGTAAAAGCCCCACACCAGGGGGCTGCTCGCGACTAGCTCATAAATGATTTTCCGGCAAAAATTAAATAAATAAAAACAAACCTTAGTTCGCTGAAATGAAAGTTTTGTTTACATTAACTTGTGACGAACGCACGACATCTAAAGAAAGAATTTTTAGAACAATGTAAAATATAAAAAAAAAAACAACAACAACAACAGCTATGTATTGCGTCCTTAAAATTTGAACCTTTCCAAGGAATTTGTAATGCACGATTGCTACTTTTTTCTATTTTATTTATTTATTTATTTGTTAGTAAAATTAAATCATAAATTTTTTATTTTTCTTTTTTTTTTTTTGTTAAATTACCCGCTGGTTATCACAATTCTTCAGTCGCGTGTAGTAAAAATCCGTAAAATTTACTTTTCATGCCAATAAAAACAAAAAAAAAAAAAAAAATAAAATTAAATGCATGAAACTTTCTTTAGCCCAATATAAGGGGTATTTAGGTTTTATGATTATAACAACAAACAAAACAAAACGAACATTGTCCAAGCATTGGCCATTTTTACGGTCAGAAGCAGTGGCATGAACTTAATAATAAAATATAATAAATAAATAAAAAAAAAAAAATGTTATTAACAGTGGCAAAAAGTGGTGGTTCTTGGGTTTTTTTTTTATTTATTTATTTATTTATTTATTTGCTTCATTTCAGTATAAACGAAGAAAGAACATACCAAGCGCACGTCCTTATTTTATTTCATTTACTTTCCAAAGCCATCAAATTTTATCGATTTATTAGCTTTATGTCCGTCATATAAAAAAAAAAAAAATAAAAAAAAATCAAAAACTAAAAATTAAAAATAAAATCAACAACGGACGTAACGTTTGTTTCTATGAATTTTTAATTGTTTAAATTTCTACAATATACGGTTATTAAAAATTATTAAACTTAACGTAAAGGAAAATAATTTTCAATCGTATATCGTAAAGTAAAAAACTTTGCTATTTGCTTTGTTTATAACAAACGGAAAAAATCATTTAGTTAATTTCTAAGTAATTTGCTATTTTATGACTTATCTATCTAATTATGTGAATATTTATTTCTATAAAAAAAAATGCATAAAATTTTAATAATTAGTAAATATGTGACTAATTAAAAATTCATTTAAATGTTATATCTTTTATCAGTTAAAATTTTTGCTTTAACAAAAAGATAATAACAATAAACCATTACATTTTAGAAAAATAGGATTAGAAATATTAATCCTTTTAATTATATAAATATTTGTAGTCTTATCCACGGAATACAAACAACAAATCAACATATTTTTATTGATATTTGTACCTTTATGTTATTTTTAATTATCGAATATAGAGAATAAACGATACATAAGACGTGCTGTGATAGTAAATAGAAGTTAAAAATAAATAAAGGATTAAGGAAAATAAAAAAAAAAAGTATCAAATAAACTTTAATCCTTTTTGCTACGCACCTTTGTGTTCCTCACTGTTAACAATTTAAAACAAATGACAAATACTGCACCTAGTGACAAAACTAATAGAATATCCTAAAATTAATGTTTAAGAATTTTACCTCCTTTTCGAATATTGTTGCTGCTTAACTGAGTTTCAACATGAGTTGAGCTTTTCATGTTGCTTTAACTTATTCTTGTGTGACCACTTTTAATCAATGTGTTTCATATGAATTGATTTATTAATCCAAATATCGGTCATTGATTTTATAAAAATTAATCAAAATACTAAGAAATAAATATTAAAATTTAAGGGTATGAATATTAACCAATGATAAACGCGCTTAAACAAGAGTACAAAAATCTCAAGTGTTAGTTTTCTAAGCAATTATATTTGCAATGATGAAAATTTATTTTTAAATACCTGTCACTGCACTGTTATTAACCCTTTAAGTTAATTTACTTATTTCAAAATAGTAAAAATACATTTTTATTTTTTATTATATCGGCTTAACATAATTTATTTAATGTTAATGACATTCTGAGATGTCCAACAATACAAAAATGAAAATTTTAAACAAAATAAAAGGGTGTTATTGGTTTTTAAGGGTTTTTTTTTATTGTTTTGTTTCCTAAATAAAGAAACAAAACAGCTTGAGAGAAACATACGTTTACCATTTATGCTAAGATTTATTTAGTTAATTATTATTATTATTTTTTTTTAGAAACAAGAACAACCCCTTTGTTATTTAAGGGTAATCGTCCAATTTTTCCAATAATAATAATAAAAGAAATAATTTAAAAAAAAAAAACTGTTTTTTTTTGCATTAAAAAGAAATTAAAAAAAATTGTGATTAATTGATTCATCTTGATTTTCGAAATTTAAAAATAAGGAAATTAACACTTCATGTCCAACATCCGGTTTATAATAACTTTATCATCCTTTTTTCTTTTTTTTTTCTTTTTTTTTTTGTAAAATGTAATAACATAGCAAATAACTATGTGATAGAAGTCTGCTGGTGAACCCTAGTTGTTTGTTAAAAATGTATTGACCATATTTATTTGTAAAATATGAAAATCAACGTCATTAATTTAAAAATCTGAAAAATTGTGTTAATCAAATTGTGTCTGAAGATAAATAATTGGTTTTTTTTGAAAGAAAATTGACAACAGAATAATAATAATAATTAATGTTCAGGTAGACAGTCAAGTTTTATAAAGATAAGTCACTAATTTATTCACCTTTTTTTCTTTTTTTTTTTTTGTTAGAATAATTTATTAAATACTAAACACTATATTACATCATTGTAGTAATCAATCAAGGCAATCAGTTAGTTCTTAACATTTCAAAAAAGCATAAAATAATTAACAAAAAAAAAAAAAAACCGAAAAATTTCGCTCATACATAGAAGAATTAAAATCTACAAATTATTTTATTTCATTTTCCTAATTACCTTTTAATGGTATTTTTTTTTTTTTTTTAATTAAAAAAAAAAGAATCCTTTTATTAATTTAACTTTTGGTAATTAAGAATTTTGATGTTTTAGATTTTGTAGAGCAATAAATTTTTTATAATTTACCTGCTTTAGTGAGTATTTGTTCTCCGCCCTTTGTGGCTTGTAATAGGGATATTTAAAAAAAAAAAATTTTTAATTTTTATTAAGAAAAACCGTAAGTTTTATTATGAGCGAAAAAAAATAAAAATAAAATGCAATTAAATATTGGCTGAAAGAATAAATATTCATATATTGTAGATTTTATATTTCACGGTAGTCTTGTTGGGTTTTTTTTTTATTAATTATTTAACAACATTTTCAGTTAATACTAGACACTGACTGAAATACAAAAAAGAAGACAATTTTATAGTAAAAATTTTTTTTTCCTTTTCCTTTACGTTTTACGTTTTTTTTTTCGGTTTAACCACACACAGTGAAAAAAAAAACGAAAAAAAATTGAAAATTTCTTTAACGTCATTAAACTTTTAGTTTATCCCTAATATGTTTGTTATTTAACTTTTTATTATTATTATTATTATTATTATTATATTTTAGCTAAAATGGTTATTAGTTAAAGTCTGACCACTGATATATTTGCGGTTAGGTGATTTAAATTAAAAAAATGAAAAAAAAAAAATAAAAATATATCACAGTAAACAGAGATGAAAACTTTTTTTTTTGTTTATATTAAAATAAAATTTAAGGCCTAACCAGAATGAAAGATATAATCCCAAAATACATGTAAAAAATTCAATAGTTTCTGAGTAAATACGGTCTAGTAAACAGAATCAGAACTTCAAATGTTCAGCGATTAATTTTATATTGTCAACTAAGTAAAAATTGGCGTAAAGTCTGGCGTAACTACAAAATTAGAAATTGATTCTAAACAGTCAACGACAGATACAACTGTCGTCGATGACAACGCCATCGTTCTGTTAGCAGCTTGGAATTTGCGTATATTTTAATTTGACAGACGTTGTATTTGGTCGTTGTATCTTTTGTTCTGCTTACTGCTTTAATAACAAAAAAAAATACACAAAGCGGTTTATAAATGATAAAAACTGATTCAATATAGATTACACTTCTGATTTACAAAATGTGGTCTTTTTACTTTGCATAACGTTTTTCTGTTGATTCCGAATTTTATTAAACAAAAGACCTTCCTTCCTGTTTTTCACAATATTTTTTTTTTGGCCATTTCATTAATATAATCTGCTCTTAACTTTGTACTTTGAATAACAAATTTTCAAAGTTAAGACGATGGTAAAAATAAAAGAAAAAGAAAAAAGAAAAGATTAATATTAAATGCAACAATTGTAGAAATTACAAAGAAATTACATGGTATAATCTGTTGTTTTTTTCATTTATTCCACTATTTGTTGTAATTACCAAATTTATGTAAATGTTTACTTTTTACATCTATTTCAATCTATTTGTCTAATAAATAAAAATAATATATTTTTTTTCTTCTTGTTTTCAACATTTTCTAACATTAATTTCTGAAGACAGTAAATTTTCGTATTATTAAATTATCATAAAATAAGATTACAAATAAATATTCTATCTACTTTATTTCTTTTTAACAATTACCTATAGTACGATAATCCGCTAATAGCAATTAGCTTAAGTAGAGAATGTTAGGAGAAAAAAGATTTTTTTTTTTTTTGGTTAAGAAAACAACGTTTAACGAATTATAAAGTTGCAGCTGTTGCTGTTTCTTTTATTCTTTAGCTTTATATGTAATACGTCTTAGGACAGAAAAATTAATTAATTAATATCAATGTTGCAAATTAATATTATTATCAATAATAGAAAAAGATAAGAATAAATAAATGATTACATAACTAAATAGGATGCTTGTTAACGTATTTTTTTTTTATCTCATTCCCTTCCTTTTTCTAACGTAGATTCCGATTATTTCAACAAAAATCATTCGTTCAATCAATTCGATGTTTAATTTGTGAAATTTGTCGGTTGAGTTAAATAAAAAGTGTACGAAAATAAATAAAAAAAAAAAAAAAAAAACAAAGGAAAGAAAAACCTCCAATTGAACATAGTTGAAACAAGAAAATTAATTGTAAAATTGGCGTTAGATTCCAACCCCAAATTGATGTACACTTTTAAAAACATTATCGAGTGACAATACAAGTGTCCTTTTTTTTTTGTTTTATGGCAATTTATTGTCGTTCGTTCGTTCGTTTCTTTTTTTTTTTTTTTGTGTTTTTTTTTTTCGTTGAGTTGCTAGGCAGTTTTTGGACAATCAAAAAAAAGGAGAGAATAACAAAAAAAGAAAAAAAAGAAAAAGCAGGAATAGTAAAAGATTAAAAAGTAACAATCATATACTTTAAACGATTATTCTATACGAAATCGACAACTTTTACACTTAGACTTTTATATTTAAGTTATATATATATATATATAGCAATTAACTGATTTTAATTACAACAATTATATATTCAATAAATTGATTAATATCATTTTAATTTTGTTAAATTTTCAACTCAATAATAAATCATTTCATTTGTACTTTGATCAATTAAAATATAAAAAAAAAAGAGATGAGAATAAATAAAATTAGAAAATGTAAACAAAGTATTAAATTTCATTAAATAAAAAAAATGTGTACATTCATAGTTAGTTAGTTAGTTAGTTCGTTCGTTCGTTAGTTAGTTAGGTAATTAATTTATGTATAAAGTGAGTAGTGGCCTAACAACACTAATTTTTATGTACCCTCTGGCAATCAGTTAGTTCTTAACCATTTATCATAATATGTTCATCATTTATATAACGGGGTGCTTGTCAAAGATTCGCGTTAAATTATCTATTTTAATACATTAATAAATATGTAAACAAGTGATCAATTATATTTTGTACATCGACTCATTGTGCAAATTCATCTTGTTTATTTATTTTGCACAAGTAAGTACTTTGTTTTGTTGGTGTTATTTTATTATTTTTTATTTTATTTATTTTTTTTTTTTTAAATACAATTGCACCAATATTTGTTTAATTAATCAAATTGATTAAACGAATTTATTTACCTATTTTTTTTTTTTTTTTTTTTTAACATAATTTAATTATTAATTATATTATAAAGTGGTGTGGAATATTAATTTTTTTTTCTTCTTTGTTTTAATAATTAAATTAATTGTAGATCATGCAAGAATAGTCAGAAATTAAGAGTTTTTTTTTTTTTTAATTTTATAGTTGATCTTATAGTAAAAACATTAAAGTTTTATGAATTTACTTTATTTTATATCACCGAACGTTAGTTAACATTTTCTTTTTTTTTTTTTCTGTTTTACATTTTCCATGCACTCGTATGTTCACCACCTTTATTCTATTTTCTACAATTTTTACTTTTCTTTTTTAGATAGTTAATATTCTATTTATACACATTTCAAACAGACTAAAAGATTAACAAAGAGTTGAATTATATACATATATATATATATATATATACCCGGTTTGGTTAGTTACCACACCAACATATTCACTATAACCGGATAAAAGACATAAAAATAAAAGTAGAAGCTTTTTTATTTTATTTTATTTTATTTTATTTTATTTTATTTATTTAAAAAAAAAAAATAAAAATAGATACCAGAGCGGTGGTTTAACTAAAATGAACCTAGATTAACCATGTCACTATAATAAAACTATATATACATAAACATACATACATGTTACAAAAATATTGTAGAAATTATCTTTCTTTATTAAAAAGTCTTTCTATGATAAAAATAAAATCTCTATTACTACGCACATGAATTTAAAACAAACAAACAAACAGAGCTTTTGAAGTTTTTTTTATAAACTTTTTAACTAACACACACACACACACACATGGTTACCTAAAACAAAAAATAAATTCAATTCATTTTTAATCCAATTCCATGGTTGACGTGTTTCAATGTTCTCATTAGTTCACATTCACATGTTAAAGTTTTGTTTCTTTTTTTTTTTTTTCGCCTATATTCGCAGTGTCTGTGTAACAGTCAAGCTTTTTGTATGGATTTTAAATGATAAAACAAATGTGTGTATGTGCTAAATTTATTTAAAAACAAAATAAATAAAATACTTGACTAATCCACCTTTATAGATATTTTTATTGCCATCATCTTTGGGATCCAATTAACTTATACATTTTCTAACACCTTTAATGTCCTTTTTGATGCTGTGCTTTTCGATTTGACTAGAAACTAATTGGCCAAACATGTCCCATCTTGTATTAAATTTTAATTGAATTTTATAAACATATGTGATCCTGTTTTTTTTTTACAATAACTCGGTGCGGAGATAAAATTTTATGGAAAACAAAGAAGAAGAAGAAGAAAGAACAAAACGAAAACACATTAAATATTTTCATATTTTCTAGAAAATTAAAAAGAATTGATTCTGGTGTAATCAAAAGATTTGTTTTTTTTTTCTTTTTTGTTTGAAGAATATTTATGGTATGAATGTAATGTGAATCGGGTAACAAATCATAAAGTCTTTATAAACTTGACCAAGTAAGCCAGTAATTGGAGAGCTTAAGGCAAATAGATATGTACACATTAGTGAGGTAGAAAATTAAAAATAAAAATCGTTATAAAGGCTGTCCGCTTAATATAAATCCGTCTAGAGAAATCTAAATTGAACTTTTCCCTATTTCTATTTACTTATTCCAATTTAAAAACAAAAAAAAACAAAAAAAAAAACAAATGTCACCGACTCATCCTTCCTAAACACCATCACCCACAACTACTACCTATAATCTGATGTGTTGGGAGTGATGATCTCGTATGTATTTAATCTCTACCCATTACATTTCTATATATCTTCGTTTCCCATTTTATACAATTTTATTTATTTATTTTTATTTTTTTTCCTATTCCCATATTTGTGTCATCATTGCTTTGTTTAAGTTGGACGACGGGGCGCGTCACATTTCATCGAATTTTGCGCACCACTGGCCTCTTTGTTCTTTTATTATTGTATTTTGCCTCTTGCTTGTCTACTTGCCTATATAAACCTATAAACATGGATATTTTATTTTCAGCTTTTACACCAATTTAATAAATAGGGTGTGAGATGGTATACATTTTTATAAGGATGGTAACGGCTGCTGTTGCGACAATTTGACCCAAGGGGTGATTTTTTTTTTTTTTATCGTTTTCATTTTTCATTTTTCATCTCGCATTTGATTTTCTATTTATTTTTTGTATAAAAACAAGAAAAAAAAAACAAGAAAAAGATCGGATTTTTCATCGACAAAGCTTTACATCGTTTTACAAAGCTTTACTCTATTTAATGAACTACATAGTGAATTACTGTAAATAACTAAACGATCTTGTCCAATAATTTTCTCTTAATTTCTAAATATTTTTCGTTATCATTAGAACTAAAAAAAAAAAAAAAAAAAAGAAAAAAATAATTAAATTTCAATTTCAATAGTTTTTTACAATAAATATTTTGCTAATCATTATGCTTTAAATGTTAAAAAGAAGAATAAAAGTCCACAATTTTATTACCGATTTGAATTCGGTAGAAAGATTAAAAAGTATTTGGTTTTTTTTTGTGTTTTTTTGTTTTGTTTTTTTTGTAGGCAAAAAACAAACAAATTCACATATTGCTGACAAATTGTCGAGTTGATGTTGATATGTAATGTTTTTTCGTATGATTTTTGCCACACCATTGTGGCTGTTTGGTTATGGGCAACCAAATATAAAAATAAAAAAAAATAAAAAAAATTCAACATTTTTTATTTATTTTTTTCTTTCTTTCTTTTTATTTTAGGGTGAAATTAAGGGTGGTGAATTTTTTTTTATTTATTTATTTATTTATTATATTTTTGTACAAGGGGCAAATTTATATAATTTGTAGTACTGTACTGATGCATTAATAAAAATCAACTATAGACATTTGGTGTTTTGTATTATGGTTCTGTGTGTGCTTTTTTGTTTTTTTTTTATTTATAACTAACTCTAATGTAAAACGCAATGGTACTAATGCCACAGGGAATATGATTATGGACGCGATTTTCATGTACTTAACATACAAGTAGTGTAGAGAGGCTTTAAGTATTTTTTTTTTTTTTTTTTTTTTTTTTTTAGAAATAAATTTTTGTTAAAATTTGTTTCACATTATATTGTGAATTTAAATTCCGTTTATTAGTGAAAATCAGTACGTAATAACCGTTAATTGATAAATAATTAAAAAATATACAGTTTTATATTACTAAAATATTAATTAAATTTTTATATTCTATTTAAAAGGGTGATAATTAAGCAAACATTAACTAACTAGAAAAGTTTTTATTCTCTCAGCTGGATTTGTTAGCACTCAAATCATAATAAGAAAATAAATAAATAAATATTTTTTTGAAAAAAAGAATAGAATAAAACTATTGATATTTGAACAATTTACATCATCATCAAATGAGTGAGATTATATGTTTATTTGTTTGTTACGTTATTCCGGTTATTATTAAATGAGGGTAAATATTGAGGCATTATGTTTTCTACATGAATAATTATGATCAATAGATGCATTCATTTTATATATAAAATAAATAAATAATATATTAAATGTTTCAAACAACCCCAGCTTTTTATATTTTTAAATCACTGAATTTTATATATAAATTCAATGGATGATTTAATTTATTTTTTACATTCATAATTAATGGTTAATTAATTAAGATTTTATCGGTGAAATTTTTTTTGTAATAAATAAACAGTTTTGTTTTGTTTTTTTTGTTTAATTAATTTATTATTTAAAATTATTTTAATCTTTCTTGCTTTAAAAAATATATATATATATACATAAATAATATAATTTTGTGTGCTTTGTCTCTATATAATTAATTTACAATCAAAAAAAAAAAAAATAAATAAAACACAAGAAAATGAATTTTTTCCTAATTTGTGAAAATTTTTTCTTTTCTTTTGCTTTGTTTTATTCTTGCATACATAAATATATAAAAAAAAAAAAACTTAAAAAATAATTAAATAAAATTTGTTATCGTTTTTTTTTTTTTTTTTGTTACTATATACACATTAATCACTTATGCCTTTAAAATTACCTAGTATTCTTTTAAGTACATCTAACAAAATTTACTTACAAACATAATTATTTACAAAAAAAAAAAATTGCTTTTTTTTTTATTATTATTATTATTATTGATTGTTTTATATTTAAGAATATTTATGAATAGAAATAAAATCTAATGAATCACATTTAATAACGTCACTTATTAAGTCACAAGTGGTCTTTTGGTTTTTTAATTAGTTAATAACGAACATAATTGACGTGATATCCTTAATACGGACGCCAAACTGTTTTTTGTGTTGTTATTGTTGTTGGTTTTATTTTTGTGTCTGGTGAACGTGGCCTACTGGTTTCGTGGATTTGATTAATTTGATGGTGATGCACTGTTTTAAGGGCTGAAGGTGCTTTCAGTTCACAACGTGGCCGTGCTGTTAAAATTTCGGTTGCTTTTTGTCTGTCAATAAGGTCAATTGGTAAAATTGCTGCTGTGCTATTTGTCGTTGAATCGGCTAATTCCAGCTTTGTTTGTTGTGGTGGTGAAGGACGTAAAATAGGTATAAATGCAGATTTTACAACATCGATTTGTTCATCATCGGAGTCATCTGAACACGATTGTTCATTTGTTGAATTAATTTCAATAGATGAATTTATTTTCGATAAATGGCTTTGTTGTGATGAAATCGGACTACTAGATGATGGACGTGATGATGTTGGTGATAATCGGTGATCAGTACCAGGATGCGGCAAACTATTTCCAGTTACTGTTGTTGATGCGTTTATTTGTATTGAACGTGCAGCAACGGCTGCCGCGGCAGCAGCAGCCGACGTCCTTAACGCATGAAGGTCATATGGTAAAAATGGTGACTTTGGTAATAAATCAGGATGTGGTCCAAATGGAAATTGTGGCAGGTAATTTGTTGTTGGCGGTGGTACAATTGGTGGATGAATTATATTTTGTTGTCCAGATGGACCCAATGGTAAGAAGTCTCCATTTGTTGATAACGTGGGCTGAACATTATTTGACGTTGGTGACGTGGGTGGTAATGTTGGTGAACCTTAAATAAAGAAGAAAAAAAATTATAAGTATTATGCTTAATAAAAAAAAATCTTCAAAAAGAATATAAAATGACGAGTCCCGTTTGTATTATTATCATCATCAATTTATTTCGCGATTCAAATTCGCTTGTTCGCTTGCAGAACAAAAAAAAAATTTATAAAAAAAAATAAAAATCTGAGTCATGTTTTAATGTGATTTGCATCTATTTCACTTAAAATTTGTATTTAAAAGAAAAAATATTGAAAGAGATAAAATTTTGCCCATTTTGCCTCCTTAGAAGCATTATCATTGCTATTATTTTGCAATTGGGGGATATTCACAAGTCAACTAAACACCCTTTTACTTTTGTTAACACAAAAAAAAAAAATTGAAGCACGCACAAAATTCAACGGATTTCATGGGTAAAAGAGTAGCTAAAATAAGCAAACAAGATCTAAGGGAATTATTTACAAAATAAGAAGAAAAAAATCGAGGGAAATAAAAAAAAAAAAGAAAAAAAAAGGGCAACACAACATTACAGATGAACTATGACATTTCCTTCTACTTCTTCTTCTTCTTCTTCTTCTTCTGAACATATTTTCCCATGTGATTTTTTTGTTTTTTTGTTTTCATTCTTAAAGAATTGAATTTTTATTCTTGATAATATTATTTATTTTGTCATTTATGTTTTTGTCTATTCCTGTTGTTGTTGGCGTTGTTGGCGTTATCATCAAAGAAATTTTTTTGTTGCTTGTACTAACGCAAAAAAACAAAACAAAAAAAAAGGTGCCGAATGATGCTAATTTTCCAATCCTTTACCTTTATAATTTAATATAAATATTTAAATATTTGATTAGAGAAATAAATGCAATACGATTAAAAAAAAAAAAAAAAAAAAAAAAAAACATAATTCATCGTATTGTAAACTAACAAAACCTTAATTAATTTTGTAGTTAAGTGAAAACGACAAAATAGGAACAAACAAAAACAATGTATAGCGTTTGATGATAGGCAAACAAACATGTTTTATCAATACAAAAACAATAATAA
The DNA here is from genome assembly GCA_961205885.1 of Ptychoptera albimana. NCBI lineage: Eukaryota > Metazoa > Arthropoda > Insecta > Diptera > Ptychopteridae > Ptychoptera > Ptychoptera albimana. Next base: position 27,941,441 of record OY540802.1, on the reverse strand, counting down.
AAAAAAAATCCGTACAATGCATTTGGTTTTACTAATTAAAAACAGAAAACAAATTTTACGTAAAAAAATTTGCAACTATTTGAAAAATGATGCGAAAAAAAAAAAAATACATACATATATACAAAACACCGCGATATAATTAATTATTTTTATGCGAAACCGTTATTCAAAAATAAAATTACTTAATTTTAATTACGAAAATCATTTTTTCGTTTCTCGAATCTTGATTCTTGTTGATTTTTGCTATGACAAAAAATGAAATGAAAATCGAAAAATTTTTTAATCACAATTTATTACCAATTAATTATTTTTTTTTTTCGCACACTTTTAATTTAATTAATTAATTTTAATATGGCTTTTCTCAAAGACTTAGAAGAAAAAAATAATAATGGTTTTTCCGATTGCCGGAAAAGTAATGGACATTTTTTTTTTTTTTTTTTGGGACATACGGATTTTCATAGCAGTTTTTTTTAATATTTTTAAATTGATACCAAATTCCACTCTCTACCTCTTCTAGATCGTATTGAGAGTCTAAGTTCGGTATAGCCAAAAAAAAAAAAAAAACCCAAACCTCCTCGCGTTTATTATTATTACCCTTAAAAAGTCTGCAAATTTTTTTTCTTCTTTTTTTGTAATGGTTTTGTATTACTCAGTCGTAACATTAAACCACGTATTCGTTACGATCACTTGATTTTTTTTTTGTAATTTTTGTTATTTTTATTTGAATAAATTGTTTTTAAGCAAAAAATCGTTTCTCTTTGTTTAAATTCTAACTACACATTGTAGTAGTTCTATGTTCTCTATGCTCTATTTGCATTAAAACGATTAATTAAATTTTTCAAGTGCTTTTAAGTAAATAATAATAATAAAAACATAAGGTTCTCTTATTTTGTTTGGGATGTAATTAAAATTTTGATTGTAAAACTTAACGCCATTTAAATGACGCGAAATATATTTTACAAAAAAACAAACAAATAAATAAAAAAAAGCTTTTAATCTATTATTTATTTAAAAAAAAAAAAAAAAATCCTTACCTTTTGATATTGTTGAATGACTTGTTTGATGTCGAAAATAATCTGGCCATGCATAACTCATATAGGCTGCATCTAACCAACCAGGATTTAGCATAAATGGATTAAAACCACCAGGATGACCATAGGCAAAGTCTGCTTGAAAGAAAAGAATTATAACAAAAAAAAAATTAGAATTATACATAAACACAGTATTAACTTATTAAACATAAATTTAATATGATCACAACATATGTTTTGAATGGAACAAACATTAAACATTTTGCGGCACTTTTTATATACATACATTAAAAAGAAAAAAGAAAAATATTAATTATTAAAATATGTTTTGTTTTTAAAAAGCTTATTATTATTATTCTATAAATTCTTTAAAGAAAATATTATATATTGTTTATAAACAAACAAAACTAAACGTCGGTGCCTTTTTATCTTGAATAATTTTTTTATTTTTTTCGCTATTACTAACCAAAAAGAAAAAAAAAAAAAAAAAAAAACTTTCTGCTTTATACTTAATAAAATAATAATTATTATTATTATTTTTTTGTTTATTATTCTAATAAAATATTTGAACATTTGTGTAATTTTTATAATAACTTAAATATGTTTAATGTATTTTTTGGATGTGGATGTGGGTGTGAAAACAGATTGTATTAAAAAAAATAATTAACGCTTAATTTAAGATCTTTAATTATATTGTATTAATAAAAAGTAATTTTCATTGTGGCACTGTGGTGGTAACAAATAACAAATAATAAGAAAAAAAAAAAAAAGAAAAGTAAACATAAAAGATAGAGAACACAAGAATTAAACAATAAAAAAAAAGGTGGTAAATTAAGGCGTCAATGGTAAGCAATGTAATTTTTTTTTTTTTTCCTGTTTTAATTAAAATAAATATTTGGTTCAAGTGTTAAACGCATTGTAGCTCTTCTTTGTTTTTATAACAAAAAGACACAAGAAGAAATAAAAACTAACATAAATGGGTTAAGGAGTGTGCATGCGCAATTTACTTAAAATATCACAAACAAAAAAAAAAAAATAAATAAATAAATAAAATGAAGGAGAACAAAAAAGAATTAACATAAACAATGAATTAATGATCTTTACTCGTTAATATTTTATTTTGTTCTCTTGTCTTAAATCTTATTTCTTTCTTTACTTGAAAATATAATTAAACAAAAATAAAATAAAATAAAAAAGAAATTAAAAATAGAGTCGCCGTCGTTATAATTATTTGGAAGAAGCAACAATTTTTGACGCGTCGTTTTTATTTTTGTTTTTGTCTTAAATTTCGTTAAATTTAGGCGCCGCCATTTATAAATTGTTTAAAAGTAACAAAAAAAAAAATGTAACGTAAGAAAATTAAATTAAGTAAAGGGGAGAGAAAAAGAAAAAGGAAAAACTATTTTTATTATTTTGTTTGTTTAAAAATATTGTAAACAAATCATAGGATATAGAAAATAAAATAAAAACTTACTTTGTTTTGATCGAGGTTCTCTTGGTCCATCAACGGTAACCTTAATTGCTTTTGTGTATGTAGCTATTTGGCATGGATATGTACTAATTGTAATTGTTATTGAAAATGATTTACCACGGCCACTACGTCCAACAAAACGTAAATCATTGAATTTAGCCACTTGGTTCTTCATTACTGCGGTACAATTTCTTAATTCACCACAAAAATTTTCATCATTACCCGCACGAATTGTTACAATGGTACCGTCTTGTACATCGTCTAAGGCAACAACTTTAAATGCGCATGGTAAACTTTTATTGCTACGCCAATGATTTGGTAATGCCGAACATAAAACAGCTGGTGATCCTGTTTGTACTAATTCACCGTGATATTCTTGTAACATTTCGTGTAAATTTGAATACATATCAGTTATTTGTGATGTTGGCATTTTGGATGTATTCTGATCAACATTTGATAATGGCGATGATGTATTTTGGCATTGACTACTCTGTGGCAGATGCATAAGGAATTTTTATCTTTTTTTTTTTTCTTTTTTTTTATAAAATAACTTTCAACCAAAATAGAAATATTTTTTCACTTAAAATCACTTAATCACGATTTTTTTTATAAACATAGACAATATAAAAAACTTCACAATAATAATCCAAAATAGTTATAAGTTGCTTGCTATTGATGCTATTCAAATAAATGTAAAAATAAAACAAAAACAAAAAAAAAATTAAAAAAACTTCACTTAATCCCACAAATTTCAGTTAAAACATGCGTAAATTATGTTCAAAAAGAAAATATTTTTTTTTTTTATTATTATTATTTTTAAATTAAGCGTTCTTAACACATCGAATATCTCGACGAAACTAAAGTAATGTTTTAAATTTTTTTTAAGAAACCAAAACTCCACCAACTTAACTTAACTTTTTCTTTTATAACTTTAACTGTTAGAAGAGTAAGAAAAAAGCGGCACTTTTATTCCAAAAATAGAAAAAAAGAAAGAAAAAAAAACCAGTAGAGACAGGTATAAAAATTTCCTACAATTTCTTTTTACCGTTTTTCCATTTCTTTTCTTTACTAGTTTTATGGTAACTTTACTTTATTATGTTTATTATGTTTTTAGTTTTTAATGTAATCCGTTTAGAAATTATTTTTTATCCTTTTTCTTTGTTAAAAAAAAAAAAAAATTTTTTTTGTTTTTGTTTTTCCCAAAACTCCAAAAGGTTTTACTGTGTTTATTTTCTTTTTAAGTCTTGCAACTCCTACTCCTTGATAATTTTTTTTATTTTTTTTGTTTATTTATTTCGTGCCTTTAATTTACCAAAACAATTAAAGTGTAAAGACCTTTAAATTTCTCTCACTTGTTTTCAGATTTATAGCAAAACGGTTGCATAAAACGTCAAAACTTATAAAAAAAATTTTTTTTGTTTTTATTTTTTTTTTTTTTTTTGTTTTATGAAACCACAGAATAATAACAACAACAAAACCACGTTGTTGCTATTAGTGACGTCACAACGAAAAACTAAAAATAAATTTCAACAAATGTTTATATTTATAGTTTATTATTATTATTATTATTATTAAATATCCACACTTGACAAAATTACAACAGGCGGTGATTGTTTTCTGTGGTAAATTTATCTATAAATTGAGGTTATGTATTTTTATTATGATAATTAATTACAGCACAGAATTAAAATAACTAATCCAAAGAGGCGCAGTCACTTTTATTATTAATTGCTTCACTTATTTGTTTTATAAAACAACGCGCGCAAATAGTTAGTAAAAAAAAAACAATTATAACGATAGAATATATATTTTGAAAAATACTTTTTATGTATTTAATACGTTATGGTTGTTATTAGTTGCGTGCGTTCCTTACTGCGTCTGAGATCGAACTGTTTTCGGTTTGGTTTGCCGTTTTTTTTTTAAATAAAATAAATAAAAAAAACAAAAAAAACATTAAACGGAAAAAAGAAAAACGTTACGATGTTTCGGTTAAAGGAAATTTTTTTTATGGTATTTTTGTTGTTGTTGTTTTGTTGTTGTATTGCGGCTACACTCAACAACGTGATGGGTCGAATTGTTGTCAATGTATTGCCTCCCTGCTTTTTTCGCTTAACTTAAGGCAACCTAACTTAGAGTGCGTATTATATTTGGTTTTAAAGGGGAAATTTTTTTTTTTTTTTATATCAAAATTAAAACCTCAATGTAGAAAAATAAAATGTAAAAAATTTTCACTGAAAAAATAATAAATAAATTGTGTTCAGCTGAGGGTAGTCCCTTCCTTCTTGTGGTAGAGTGAAGAATCAAACTATAGTCAGCCCTTCCCACTCGTTGGAACCTTTTTTTTTTTTACGCAAACTGAAAAAAATATATATATTAAAAATCTCAGTAGTGTAGATTTTTTGTTTCAGCTTTCCTCCCTCATAGGACTATGCGATATAACAATATTTAAAAATCCCTACTCTTATTGAAAAAAAAAAAAACTTTTTTTTTATCTCACACCCACAAAGCCACCCTAAGTGAATTGGATTGTTTTCTCCTTCAAGTGATGTTCCCTTATTGTAATAGAATGATATGTTGAATCGCTACCGCTAAAAATGGTCACAATTTTAGTCACTACAGGGCGGACGAATACCCACATAAATGCCAAACAAATAAAAAAGAATCAACAAGATTTCTTTACTGAAATTAAAATATATAAATATATATATATATATAAGCATTTTCCTATACGGTTTTTCATTAGTTGAACAAGGAAAAGTTGGTTAAATCAAAAAGCGAGACAGCATTATACAGCACATTTTTTTCTCAACACTACATTTTTACGAGAAAGTAGAAATATTTTTTTTTTACCGTTTTGGTTTTTCTGGTTGTTCGTGGTTGTTATCCTGGCCCAACCTTTGTGGGTTTGTAGATTAACATGTTAGAAAGAGATAAATATTTGTTATATTTTTTTTTTATCTAGTATAAATTTACCCAATACACACATCTCCTCATTTTTTTTTTTTTTTATAAATAAAAATGAAAATAAAAAAATATATTGCGCGAATTTTTCCATTTTTTTACTATTGGCGAGCAGTATATTTTTTTTTAAAAGTTTCAGTATGATGGGTGGCTAAAGTATAGGCGAGACAGATGGCATTAAATTAATAAGAAAAATGTGGGGAACAATTTAAAAATTGGAGAAAAGAAATAGATAAATAAAAAAAGAAAAAAAAAAAAAATGAAATTCGAAAAATGTTTGCTATTCGACCAGTTCCATATGAAATTGATTTGAGAAATGTCATGCGGTTTTTCATATGAAAAAGTATCGCTTTAGCTTGAAAAAGACAACGCGACAATTTTTAGCTATTTATAGAGAATTTTTCTAGAGAATATATAAAACACATAGTTCATCGAAATTTTATGTAAAATATAAATAAATAGAAAATCATTTACATTTCAGTTATGCTTCGAAGAAGAACGTCATTTTTTTTTTTGTTTTTTGTATAGTGGTTAAAAGTCAGCCCCTTCGCGTCGTTAAAAATATAAGAATTTCAACAGGCGCGGCATTTTGTTTTTGAAAGTTTCTATTATTTGCTACTGTTGTCACAATTATTTGTGGCATTCCACTTAAAAACAGAAGTGGCCTAACTTTTTGTGAAGTCCATTTAAAATTTAAAATTTCAATATACTTTAGGTGTGAAATTATTCTTCTGATTTTACTGATATCAACTAAAATATAAAAAGGATGAAGCGGATGTTATATTTCACCGCCTACATTTTGTGGCGCGCCTTATATTTACCACAACCCGTAAAGAGAGTGAACACAACACGATATGTGGTGTTTAATATTTAGTTTTCCTTCTTTTCTGATGTCAGTTAACCTAACCATGTACGAACCGCCGGATGCTTTTTTATATTTTTTTTTATTTATTTTATTTTTTTCTTTTTAGACATAAACGGGGGCAATTTTTCTTTATTTAAATTTCTTTTTTTTTGTAATAATATAAATTTTTCATTTACTTTTTGACCGATTTCACCGATATACATATATAGCAACAATATCTTTAACAACGTTGTAAAGTTAAACTACCGCATAATAAAACCACAGAAAATTTTAATTTGTCATTTTATTAAATATATCTCTTTGCAATTGTTAAACAAGTTACAAACGCTAAGGGCGGTTATATTTCTTTGATCTTTATTAACAACATGCAAAATGTAAAAGAATAAAAAAAAAAAAAAACTATTTTGTCTATACCTTGATTTGTTCGTTTTATGCCTTCGTTGTTGGTGGCGGTGGTTAAGTAATAAAAGTCATATTTATCCTTTATTTATTATATTTCCTTTCGTCAAACTTAAATATATTTTATTCTGAGTTCAATTTCGGTAAATAAAATTTTATGAATATTTTCTATAAAAATTTGTCGCTACCTTTTGGTTCTTTCTACCATAAATGCATAAAAGCATATAAAGAAAATTTTGGAAGAAATAAAAAAAAAAAAGAAAAAAATCAAAGAAAATAAAATCATAAAAAATAAATTGAATAATTGAAGAAAGTTTTATTTGGGAACTGCTATTTACTTAAATTAGGGGATGTAAACAGAAGCCAAAATTTTTTTTCTTTTTTTTTCATTTTTTATGCCTTGTCGTCCTGTCTAACGGTTTGTTGCGTTGGTTTTTATTTAATTTTTTGTATCCGTGTTAAATCCGTGGAAAAATTAAATTTTAATATTTTCTCAATTAAATTGAGACGAATTTTTAAAGAAAATTCTCTATACGTTACAAAATTTAGTTTATGGTTTTACCACCACTTGCTTTATTTATAAAATTAATAAAAAAAAAAATTTTGCAACCCCAATACTCTTCAATTTTTTACTTCGCACTTTTCGACAGGTTTTTTTTTTGCTGTTTTTATTAGAAATAAAATTATTTTTGGTCCACCCTTTTTAAACATCTATTTAGCTATGCAACAATTAACACTTTTAGTTTAATTTTTATATTTTATGCTTTCGAAATTAGAATTAGTAGAATGAAGGCGTAGAAATTAAATAGAAGTTTTATATTCGTTTGCTTGTATTGGGTTCGTTATAAAAAAAAAAAAAAAAAAAAAACAAAAAACAGAAGGAAATTGATAGAAACAAGAAAAAGGAAGGAAAACTATTAGGAATTTTTTTTGCTAGATACAACAAGGGCAGTTGATAGACTGATTTAATGTGTATTTAGGGGGAGGTTTCCTTTATATGTATATGCTGTGTTGGGTATGTTTTTTTTTTTTTACAGTATTTTTATGTTACTTAACATCAAAAATCTTTATTATAATACTTAACTTAAAAAAAAAAAAATAGAACAAAACAAGATGACGAGGAAGAAAATGAAGAGTGTAAAAATGAAACATCGTTATCGCCACGTGTGCAACATCAACTAAATCACATTGACACATACTATGTTGTTTTTTTTTTTTCGTTATAGCATCACCCTCGCTACATATAGGACATGCTGTTATCCTTAACCTTAATAAATAACAACAAAACTATATACTAAAAAAAAAAAAAAAAATCATTTATTGAATTGTACGAAAATAATACTGAAAAATTTAATACTGAAATTTGTCACCAAATTTTTATTATAATTATTATTTTTTTTTTTTTTTTATTATAAATATTAAAACACGTTAAATATGTATATAATTTAAAAATAATATTCATCATGAATTAAACGAACAATAAATTACAAAAAAAAAAAAAAAAAAATAATAATAATTCATGAGATAAGAAAAATTCTTTCAATTAATTGGATTTTGTTTGTAACTAGGATAATAATTAAAAAAAAAACAGACTATATAAATCTTTGTGAATTTTATTTAAGCATTTTAACTATAATTTTACTCTTTTGTTATATAAATATTTTAATAATCCCAATGTTGTTTGGGTTTTTATGGCGCGCCATTCATGTAATAAAAAAAAATGTAACATAAAACAATAACTGTGCAAAATTTTTATAAACTAAAAACAAACTAAAGAATAATTAAAAATATAATTAACAGGAAATTAATCACATTTAATTAAACAAGTGAAAATTTTTCATAGAAATGTAAACAAATCGTAAAAAGTCTTTCGAAGAAATTTTTTTTTTATCATTTTGAACTCGTTGCCAATAATGTTTTTTTTTTTAATCAGAAAAAATTAATGAAGAACTTTAAAAACACTAAATAAAAATAAACAAAAAATGTGAACACGTGTAACAATGAATGAGAAAATGATAAAATTAATAAAAACAAAAAAGGTTTTCATTAAATAAAAACGTATGAAAATAATATTAACGTATGGTATTAAAATTAATGTTAATTGTTTTCTAATAAATTATGAAAAAAGGGATTTTAATTAAGAGAATTTAAATCTAAAATTAACTTAAATATGAATCCTTTAAAGTATAGTAGCAACAGAAGGTTAAATGTATTTACAAAATTATAATTTTTGTATAAAAATAGATGAACGAAATATTTACAACGAAACATAAAATTAAAAAAATATACACTTAACAACCGGCTTAAGTATGTGATTTATGTTGGTAATAGGGTCACACTTTTAACATTTTTTTTTTTTGTTTTTCTAATTTTTGTCACGCTTTTAATGTTCATTAAAGATTTTATTTTTATTTTTATTTAAATTATATATTTTCCATGTACTAAGCTATATATGTATAGTTAGTGTCATAATATTAACATGTTTTAACATTTCAATAATGTTAAGCATTTATAATTATAAATTTGTTGTAATATATTTTTTTAATTTTTTATTGCATCATTATTTTGGAATTTCAATTATTTTGATTTTATTTCCCATATAGAAAATATTTAATAGATGAATTGTGTTAAATTCCTTAAATAATATTCAAACACACTACAATATATATTATATTGTATGTTAAACAATGTTATATATAATAAAATAATGTAGAAAATTATTAAATAGGATAATTAAACAAGTGTTTAATATTTGTACAAAATAAATTAATCAGATACAAAAATTTCATGTATTTACAACACCATAGTAGACAGAAAAGGAATGCATATATGATTAAGTCTTAATAAATAAATAAAAAAAAAAAATAATTAAAATTAAAATTACGTCAATTATGCATGTTAATTAAAATTTATAACTTATTTTATTAAAATTTATGAATATTTTTGAATGTAGAATTAAAATTAATATTGTTTGTTATTAATGAAATAAATAACGTTTGTGATTGATAACAAATTTACAAATAACTTAATGTTATATCACGTATCAAAACTATTTAATTGTTACAAGATGAACATTTTTGTTAATTATTAATATTTAATAATTAATCATAATAATAGAGAAATATTATTTAAAAAAAAAATGTCAAAATAGTATTTGCCAACTGTAACTTAAATAAAGGAGAAATAAATCAATCATCTGTAAACTTTTATTTTGCTATGTGTGGTGGTCAAATATGGTATTTATGTTTAAATCAACAATTAAACTATTGTCAAGTAATCATCAAAAGTACTTCAAATTTTCCACACAGTCATACATAATTAAGTTCTTACATTTTGTCCCTTAAACATTTCTTCTTCTTCTTCCTTTATTTTTTTTTTTATAATTTCAACTTTAATAAAAAAATTACAAAAGATTATTATTATAATTTAAAAAAAAAAGAAAAAAAAAATTAAAAGGACTAAAAGGAATTCAAGTTTACTGAAGTGAACGCTAAACAATTTTTTTTTTTTTTTTTTGTTGCCATAACACACTGCGGGACATCACAGCTAAATACAGCGTGCTGTGCTTTTTAACATCTTTTTATTTTATTTTTTTTTTCTATGCATAAAATTTACCTTTATTAGGTTGAATTTCTTTTATTTTTATTTAATATTTAAGAACACGTTAACTTTTATTATTATTATACAGAAATATATAAAATAGAATATCATCTTGTAATAACAAATAATAATAATAGTTTTGACTTTTATTGAAATTAAGTTAAAAGATTTATTTCTGGTGACAATTGCATGCTGGTGACAATAAAAGAACTGAAACGGGATTACATTAGTTGAATATCCTTAAAATTTAACTCTGCATAACTTCTGAGTACTACTTATTCAATGTAACAAATAAGTAAAAATTTTCTTTCCTTTATACATTAAAAAGGAAGAATGAAAAAAAAAAAAAAAAAAAAAAAAAAAACAGTGAATGAAATTTCTTCTACACAGATGCATTGATGACATTTATCTTATGAAAATGTGGCATAACATTAAAATATGTCATATAAAGTGGTAAGTAGCATTAAAGAGGTAAACAAAAATTTTCTTATATTCTTTTATAACCAAAAAAGCTTACAACAGAATTTTTTTTTTTGTACAAACATTTTTTTTCAGTGGCTCTCAAGAATTTTCTAGTTTATCCATCACTTATAAGATAAATTATACAATTTTCTTCTCTAGCATAGATTGAGAAACACTGAAATTGCATGATAATAGTACTTAATAGAAACTACTCGACTACGCCACTGATCGTTTACAATTTGCACTTATCAACCACTTGATAATAAAATAAAGGCAGAGAATATATATAAAAAAAAAAAAAAAAAATTCCAGTTAAATTAACCTAATTTACCCCATTCTTAAATTTCACTTACTTGAAAAACAATCGTAAATATTTACAACAATTAACAAAATATTTTTTTTTTTTAAATGTATAAAGGAAAAGATAGAATAAAATATAAAAACTAAACTCATTGACATAAATGTCCTTCAGAGTATAAACAAACCAGGAATAAAAAAAAATGAAAAGGAAAAGGAAAAGCTAACAATGCAAAATGACAACAACGTAAACAGTCAACGTAGAGTCAGTAGCTGTTAAATCCGAAGGGATATTCTAGTGTGAACGACAAAATTATTATTATTTATGAATATCACAACGGGTGGTGGGTTTGACGTGCGCTACTTTTATTTATAATAAAATAGAAATATAAAATTTTAGAAAATCATCAACCAACCACTTTTATTATTAAGATATATATATTTGTGTTCCTTGAGAAATTAATATTTAATAATTTTCTAATCAAATTTCTAGGTGATTGTTAAATTACTGCAACAAAATCTGTAAAAAAAATCAAATGACAGAAACAAAGAAAAGAAAAGAAAAAAAATAATCAAAACATTTGTCTAGACTAGTCTAGAAGATTTTAGAAGTTAAATCGTATGTGAAATAGAATGATTTATATAAATATATTTTTGTGTGTACGAAATAATTAAATTACCAAGTAATCTATGTAAATATTTTAAAAGCTTAATATTTTTATCTTAGAAACATTTTTCTTTTAAACTTTAATTGTATTCAAAATTTTCTTTTTTCTTTTATGTATGATTTATTTAAAGGTACGGAAATTATCCCCTATTTTGTATAATTGATAATTTTCTACAAAAATAAGCTGCAAAAAAATAAAAAAAAAAGGCGATACAATCATTTTTTTACATCCCTTAATAAAACTATTCACTAATCTGAACAAAATATCGTATATATTAAAATCGAAAGTATCAAAATTATTATATGCCACGGTTGTCAAGATCTATCCGATTTGAGAGTTTTCGTTATTTTATTTTTTTTTTCCACATTTTGTGGGTCAGAAACACTCGGCAAATCCGAAAACAATACGGAAAATTTTTATTAGTAAAAATAAAATCGTGGTGAAAACTATATAATACTTTTGTGGGCTTGAGGGTCGTGTATTTTGGTTCACCCTTAATATGTATATATATATATATATATATATATATAAACCCTCTTTATGTATTTATTTAAAATCATCAAAATAATATATATAAAGAATTATAATGCAGCCAGAGCATACGCATCACACTTTTTGTTTTTTCCTCTTTTTTTTTTTTTTTTCTTTTTGTTAAAATATGTTTTCTATTTTGTTTATTTATTTGCTTTCATTCATTCCTTTTATTTTATTTATTTATTTCATTGTATATGAGGCTCTTCAATGCTTTTTTCTTTATTTTATTTTCGTTATTACGCCAAAGTTAACGTGCATATTATCCTTCTTTCGTAATTTTGCGAATTAAATTTTTTTCAATGCATACAAATATCTACGTATATGTGCGTGTGCTACATGAATATGTTTGATTTAATACCATGCTGCTTTCACTCCCTTTAAATCGCGCCCTTTTAAAATTACTCCCTGCAAATAAATTCATTTTCAATAAATAATAAACACAAAAAAGGGATGAAATCTCTGTTGTTGTTATTGTTGTTGTTGTTGTTGTTGATGTTGTTGACATATCATTCTAGTTACAAGTAAATTTTGATTTTTTTTTTTATTTTTGTTAAGCTTATTTTAGTTAAGTTCTAGTTTTATTTTTTTTTTTTTTATTTTTAATCTTAAATATTATTTTTGTTATTCAACTTTCAACAAAAAAAAAAAAAAAAACATATGGTCGTGTAAAAATTTTCATCGAAATTCAAATTATTAATGCGGTTAAATGAAGGGAAATTTATTTTTTTTTTTGATAAAAGGCATAACGAATTTTCCTGCTAAATAATTATTATATTTGGCATCTCTTACTTACGACGTTGACAGTTTTATACGATATTATAAATATTTTATTTAACTGACAGAATGACGAAACATTGAGAAAACTATTTATGTATCCTAATTTATCCTTCACAAATTCTTTAAATTTATCTAACGCCTTTAATCTGTTAAAGATGTGAAAACAAACTAATTGTGATATTAAAATTTTAAAATATTTATTGAAAAAAGAAAAAAAGTGTGTGTTTTTTTTCATTCATATTCTAAAACCGATTTAATGAACCAGAACATATTTGTTAATGTGTTACATTTAATATTTATTACGGAAGGTAAATCGAAACGTAAAAAGGAGACGAAATATCGAAACGGTTCCCAATGAAGATATCATCATTAAAATAAACAAAAAAAAAAAAAAATCGTCTCGATGACATGTTTATCTCATCGCAAAAAAAGGTTTGAATGAAGGCTGTTAAGCTGCTGTAATAGGTAAAAATTAAAATCTTACTAACAATTTTCTTTATAAGTAGTTAGGTAGGTTGGTAGGATATGCGGTAGTCTATTACCAAAACAACAACTTAATTCCAGGTAACAACCAACCATTATTTTTAAAAAAAAAAGTAAAAGCCGAAAATAAAAATATGTAATAAAGAAATTGTTATTGTTACAAATAAATAAAAAAAGAAATCCTTGTTCCCTGATCTGTTGTGTTACGTTCTATGCACGGGCACCCTTATGTCATTTTTCTTTATTTTTTTTTTTTTTTTGTTAAACCATCATACCCTTGTTAAAATGATACGGTTTGTTATTTTGCATTTTTTATTTTGTAAAGGAATAACAATTGTTACCATCATGAGACTGATCGTGATTTTTATTATTTCATTATAATTTCTATTCCTGTACTATGTACGTGTGATAATTGTTTTTTTTTTTTTGCAATTTTTTTTCTCTCCTATGATTGGTTTTGTACACAAATTTTAATAATTATGATTATCAATGAGAGCATAAATATTTTTGTTTTTTACTTTCGATTGCTTAATAGAAAAATTTAATATTCATTCTGCAATGGAAAATTTTATTTAAGAAAAAAAAAACATCTATAAACATCAAATGTAATGTTTCAATTTTAACGCGCAATTGATTTTGATAAACAAAAAAAAAAAAAAAAAGGGATGGTGAAGTTTAACGAATCTATCTGTGATCCTATGAAAGTCACCCTATCGTTTAATATAACAGAAGAATTGATTTTTTTTTTAATTCCACAACAAAAAATCACTCATGGGATTTGTGATATGAACACGAAATAGTTTTTTTTTTCTTTTTAAATCAAAAAAAAAAAAAAAAATTCGTACAGAACAAAATCCTCGCCTCAAAAATTACATTTGGTGTTTGTTCGTCTGCCACCACATATGTAAAATTATATCTATAAAAAAAAAAATAACCGTAACCAAAAGAAGGAAAGACAAAAATAAAAAACAAAAAAGACACCCTTTTTATTCCTTACATAAGTTAGAATGAGATTTAAAATAACTCCAGGAACAAAATTAAGCTACTTTTGGGTTATTTATTTATTTTCCATTTATTTGTTTTATGTGACAAAAAAAAAAAAAAATATGGAAAACTGTCTTCTAATGCCAGTCACCAACATAAAACATGTTGAAAATCCATTTAATTCGATATCATGTTATTAAATCAAAATCATAGGATATAAAAACGTAATGAAGATTTTTTTAATTTTTTTTTTTTTCATTCTTTCTTCTACTTCTTATATGGATTGGGGGCGCCAAAATCCGTGGCGCCACAAAAATAAAAAATTATTTATTTACAAATTTTTATTTTTTTTATGTCTTAATTTTAATTCAATTAACCAGACGTCCAGGTTTTCTTTTTTTTTTTTATCGAAATATAACGCTTGTCTGCTTTGTTTTGTTTATTCCATTCAATTTACTCCATTAAAAACGTGGAGTCGTAAATTTGATTTTATATTATTTTGTAATCATAACAAGACGATTCATTGCATTCTTGCCTATTTCATATATTTGTTTTATTTAAAACAAAACAAAAAAAAAAATTCTATTCAATTTATTATCAGTTTGACGATAGAATATAGAGTTTACTTTCCTTATATACTAAAAAAAAAAAAAACAATGTTTTTTATTGGTAACAATTTTTCCTATCTATCCACAATTTTAAGATTCTTATCAAATAAATGTGGAACCATGGAATATTTGAAAATAAGAAAAAAAAAAATCCTTTATTTTTCAATAGACTTTCACCATAAGACAACAAAATAAATAAAAATGATACTCGGTTTGGTGATACATAAAAAAAAAAACAAAAAAAAATGAAAAAAGTGTAATAATAGACGAATAAAGATGTCACAGCTATAAAATCTTGATCGAGTCTATTTAAGGAGTTAGAAGAAAAAATCGACACAATTCGTGTTTAAAGATCGAATCAAAATTGTGAAAAAGAACGGAGTAAAAAAAAAAAATATCAAGAAACCGACGCAGCAGTCTTTTTTGTGTGCTATCAATGTCTTTAGAGGATTTAAAGAAAAAAAGGATTCGGATTTATAGTAGGTGGGTTAGGTGGGTTAGGTGGGTTAGGTGGGTTAGACTTTAGTCTTTATTTTACAATTTTTTGTGATATTTAACATCATTTGATTCCAAATGGTAAATCGATTTCACATTATTTCCAATCTCTTTTGTGTTAAGAAAATATTCGAAAAAAAATAAAAAAAAAAAATACTAAATAAATAGATAAAACCGTAAAACGACGCCAAAAAGTGGTGGCATCGCGGTGCTCCGCGAATCTTTGTCATGTTGTTTTTTCATTTTTTTTATTTTTATTTTTATCTTTCGATGAGATTGTTGTTATAGGATGTTATTCTTGGTTTTTTGGGTGGTTAATAGATATACCGACATTTATTGGTATTGGATGTGGATTTTTCTCAAGAAAAACATTTCTAATGTTTAATCTTGTGACCGTGTATTCCTTGCATTCTATTTCATTCGTTACGTCTCAAGTAATAAAAATTGATTTTTTTGCTGCATATCTATTTTTTAGCTTGAATTCTTTTACGTTATTTAGGATTTTTCAATGAGTTATTGTTGCGGCTAGGTTGTTGTTACTGGATAATAATATTATTAAATTTTTTCTTTTGTAAAAATTATATCGTAATATTCGAATATTCCTTATTGAATTGCGAATACAAAATTGTTAGCTAAGATTATTATTTATTGAATGCCGCTTCACGTTTGAGTTATTTAAATAAATTAATATTTCATACATTATGTAAATGCATCGTTAAATATGTTTATTTTGTACAAATTATTTTTAACTAATATGAAGACATCTAACAAAAGATCTATAAAAAAAAAAAAAAAAACAAAAAACCCCTTATCCCTTGTTTATTGAAACATTACAACCAAATTAACCTGGAAGCGAAAGGTATAACAAATTATTAGGGTAATTGGTATAGTTTATTTATCCTAATTTAATTTAAATTATTTTTTATTTTAATTTTTGCCCTCTTACGCCACAGGTAATAAATAAAGCAACAATTTTTTGTTTTTTTTTTTTATTTTTGCTCTCTCTTGTTAAGTTTAATCTGATTAAATGAGGCCGACGGAATGAGATAATGTTATTTTTTATTTTTTTTTTTTTGCTATTTGTTTGTTATTTATAAAAATAAAAAAAAAAAAAAAAAAAAAACTGCAGACAGAAATTATTTTCGTAATAGATAAAAAAAAAAAACACAAAACAATCAAATATATTTCTTGTTTGAAGAAATTTTTATTATTATTTTCTACGCTTAGTGTATTTATACTAGGATTTACTTATACCTTTTTTTTTTTTTTTTTTTTATTTAAGTTGTCCCTTAAGTTCTTTCTATGTTTGATTAAAAAAAAAGACAATTTATATAAGTTTTAAAGATCGCATTAAATTGTAAACAATTCAAGTAAATAATCTATTAAAAAAAAAAAAAAAAAAAAAACCGATTATGATATTAAAAAAAAAAAAAAAATGAAAATTGAAATAACTTTTAAACTTAAAAAATTTGTGAATGTTTAGGATGACAGAGCGGGCAAAAGGTTAAAGATTAGATGAATTAGAAGTAAAGCATTTTTTTTTTTTTTTTTAATGTTTATTGTCTATTAATCTTTCTCAAGTATGTCCTTTTCTTTATTGTGAACAATAAGGATTATTGAACACTATTATTACTGAATATTTTCTAAAGATAGGTTACATGATTAATCTAAAACATTTCTTATCTATAATTACCGAATTTATATAAATTAAATAAATTTACCATTATATTAAATAGCATAAACTAGTAAATAGATGTTTTTATTATTAATATAGAGCAATATTATTGTAAAAAAAAACTTTAGAAGATTGGCTATAATTATCTAAAAAATGAGTTACTGAAAGGCATATTTTTGCTATAACTATTATAAAAATAACATAATAAACCGATACAACCAACGTAATATATTTATGATGACTTCATCACATTGCTTTCTATAAAAAATTTATAATTTACATGAAATATATTAGAAAGTTTTGCAAATCTAATAGAAAAACAGGGCCAGAGTTATATATCTTCTGGCTGCTGAGCTTAGCAAAACAGAAAATATATAAATAATAAGAAAAACTAAACAGAACGAGTTAATACGATTACTTACCACAAAAGAAACATAAAATAAATAAAGAATCTAAAAAAAAAACTTCTTAAAAATTTTAATCATGTAACAATAGTAAATCATTAAGCCCATCATTTTGCAACCCTTTGTTGTTGAGAATAAAAGCTAAAGCTAAAGCTAATAATAATAATAATAACAACAACAACAGCATGTTATAAATTAAAAGAATGCAAAAAAGGAGAAAAACGCAAGAAAAACGCAAAAATGAAAGGAAAGGAAAGGAAAATTATTTATTACTCCCATGTGGCCAATAATTTATTTATTTTATTTATTGTTTTGTTGTTTTTTTTTTTTTTTTATCTCATCATCATTTTATTTTTATCATTAAGTATGATCATCGTTATCATTGATGCGACGTTTAAAATTGTTTTCATTAACAAAAAAAAAATAAATAAGAAAAAATTCAAGAAAAAAAATCATCAAGGGATTTTAGCCGTGCTACTTAAATTTGTTGCTATTTTAAACATTCAACCTCTTTAACATAATTAAACAATTAACAAAATCCGTGATAACTGTTTCCACCAAAGAAACAAATTGTAAACTAAGGAGAATTTCTTAAGTGTTAAAGACAAAACATAATAGAATTGAACGGTGGTGTGACTTTAAAAAGTAAAATAAAAAATAATTATAGAAATAATGAAAAGTTTGAAAACTTCGTTTAATGTAAAATTTGGTGCAAAATGTAAAATATTTCCTTTTACTTTGTTCAAAATTGTATACTTAGGGTGGCATAACGATGCACAACGTGGTAATTATATTATGGCTTTGTTTAATTAACGAAAAACATTTAAATGCAGGCTTTTTATGTAAAATTGTTTACTAGTCAGAAAACATTTTCGGTTTGTTTTTATGTTGAAAAATTTAATTGCACCACCTAGAAAATAATAACTAGTTTCACTTTAAGATGAAATTTAATTGTATGGGGTGATATGATGCTTTTATTTTGTATTTGTAAATGTTTGTTACATTATTAATTAAAATTTATGCAAGTTTAACAACGTTTAATTAAGAAAATCAATTTACTGACATTTAATCAGGAATTTTAACGGAAAATGTTAATAAGTAATTATGGATTTTATAAATATTTTATTTGTTTAATCAACCGTCAATACTATTTCGATGTATATAATATAAGTCGTAATTATAAATTATTATAAATAATCGTTATTATGTAACGATAACGATACATTAAAATTGAGTTTTAAATCTTCGGTTGTCCTTAAGGATAATATACTATGAGCAGTTTTAATTTATGGTTTTATTTTCATTGAATTTTAATCGGAAATTAACATTTTATATGATAACTTAAATTATTGACTAAATTTCTCCATATTATGAATTATTTTTCAATATTAATATCGAACGTAATAAGTATATCGTTATTATTATACTTTGGATATTTGAGTTGTTGGCAATAATTTTAAGAATAATTTTAGAAAGAACAATGTTAACATTAACATTTAACTTAATCTTATAACAAAAACATATGAGAGCATATAAATTAAAACATTTTTTGTCACGGTTTTTGGTACCTAAAAAACAACAAAAACTATCAAAAACCAAATTTCATGTACTCACGTAATTAAATACTTTTTATTATAAACAGTGTTATTTTAATATATGTAAAAAAAAAAAGCGTTCTAGAAATTCTTTTTCACCATATAATTAAATAACAAAACTGTTCACCGACAGTAAGAAAATGCCAAATGGCTTAATTTTTCTTCTGAACAAACATCAAAAAAAAAAGAAGAAATTCTTCAATTAACAAAAACAAAACGCCCTCTTAATTCTCCCCAGAAAAATCATAAAAGATAATATAAACAAGATTCTTTTTTTTTTCTTTTTTTTTATCATAAATCACAAAATTCTCTTTGTTTTATTATCTAAAAAATCAAAACAACAAAAATTAAAGTCTTTTTACAAAAAAAAAAAAAAGAAAAAAATGAAAAACCTTTTTGTTTGCTTGTTTGTTTGTTTGTTGCCTATTTTTGCCATAACATTTATACAATTATAACGCGACAAACAAAGTCTAAAACTATATGAAAAAAAAATAAAGTAAAAATTCACTTGAATAACTTCAGTTAGTCGTATGTTATAAATAAAATAGGATTGGGAAAAACAAATAAATAAAGGTGAACAAAATAAGGTAAAAAAAAAAAAAAAAACGCGACCTCTTGCGCGCCTTTAAATAAACAATTGTTCTTTTTATTTTGTTAAAGAAAATCTTTCAATTGTAGTTATCACCATCATCATCATCATCACCCCTACCTTATTTGTATTATTTTTTTTTTCTTTTTCTTTTTTTCTTTTCCTTTTATTGGTAATTTTCTCGTGGTAATACTCAACAGTATCTGTTGCGGCCGATGATCTGCTGCTGTTGCTGTTTGTCGGTTTTTTCTTATGTAATTTTTTTTTAAAATTCTAAAGATTTCAAGTACACAGCATGCGATTTTTGGACTTTTAGTTTGTGTATATATTTCATAAACAATGGAACCTACAATTATGGTACTAAAGAATAAAAACATCAAATAATGTGTGTAATGTTCAGTAAGTAATTCGTTCAATGCGTGTTCTTCTTTCTTTCATTTTTTTTAACAAAATTTGTTTTAGATAATTATTTGTTTGTATATGATTTGAATTTATTTTCTATTCTTTTTTCAATAAGATTATCTAGCATTATAGGAGCACCGAATGATTAATGAACAACGAATATAAATCATGATAATAATTAATTAATAATTGTGATAATGTGTTTATTAATTAGTAAAAAAAAAAAAATTTCATCTAATTCAAAATTCGCAACAGAAATGCAATTCAATTAATTTTATACAAAGCAAAAGGGAAAAAATGTTAGCAAATATCAAAATTTTTGTTTATAATTCTTAGAATTTTCACACCGTAGAATTATCTTTTGTTTATTTTATTTTATTTTTTTTTTTTTTTAAGAAAATATTATTCAATGAAAACATAAAATATGTTATTGTAAACATAAATAAAATCAATCAATACGAAAAAAAATGAAATAAATGAAATAAATAAAAAAAAATCATCTAATTGTCTTGTAAACATCTTTTATGCAATTTTCCAAAACTATTTTCGGCATTTTATTATTTTTTATTTGAATTAACAATATATAATTGATTTATTGATTAAGACATTACATGCCTACAATATTTTCTTTTTTTTTTTTGTCAGCCGCAAACACAAGAAAACAAATAAAAATAAAATCTATTCAGGAGAGTTTACGTCATTTTTCATGTTTTTTCTTTTTTTTGGACTCATTGTTGTCACAACCAAAGTAACAAATTTATTTAATGAACAAAAAAAAAAAACAACGAGAATAAAAGTAAAAAATGTACCATGGTGGACAATGGATGGACATTTGGTTATTTAAAAAGAAGAAAAAATAAAATAAAAAAAGGTTTGTTGTGTCAATAAAGAGGTGATCGCATTTATGTCCTTTTTATTGTCACAAGAATATCTTTGACTGTTATTTACCATTAAAAAAAAACTATACAGAATGTTATAACACCTGAATTATCAGTTGATTTTTTATAATTAACAAATATCTGTTATTGCTGTTTTGTTTTTTTTTGTTTTAACTACGTAATTATGTCAAAAATAACACGATCATTGATTATATAATTAAATTCAACTGTAAAGCGCCACAACAATACAAAAAAATTAATGCAACCAATAAACGGCCATTTAAAGTAACCGAAATGAAATATTAACGCAGTGAATATTCTTTTATCTTAAATAATTAAAAATTAATAAAAAAAAAAAATTAAATTCTTTTAATTCTATTGTCGGTTAAACGCCGACAGTATTTTAAATGACTTCATAAACTAGAAGAAAAAAGAAAAAAAAAACAACTTTAATAAAATCGAAATTCAATTAAATGATTAAAGAAAATAATAAATTAAACAAAAAAAAAAAAGAAAACGAGTTAATTTAGGTAGAATACACTTAATCGATAAACATATGTGTCTTAAGATTGACTTATGAAAGACACGAGAAATCAACCTTAGCATAATAATTGCTTTTTTTTTTTATAATAAAATGCTTGAGCAGGCGTATTTATTATAAATTTTCGGAAAAGGGTTGACCACACTGAAATCAATTAAATGGTTACCTATTTAACCCTTTTTTTTTTTTTTTGGAGAAATTAATTAATTTACAATCAATAAATGAAGTATTTTTTATTTTATTAATTTACGACTCAATTTTTACCCAATTTGAATGCAACGGAAATTTTGTGTAATTAAAAAAAAAAAAAATACAAAAAAAAAAACATGGCGACCGTACACTTTATAAAAATTTTTTTTTTTTTTTTTTTAAATAAACAAAAAAATCATTTACGATAAATAATTTTGTTCGACAATAAAAAAAAAAAAAAATTGCATTTCTCCTAATAATAAAACATGAAAATTGCACAAAAATTAACCGGAAATTAAAGTTCATTAAAATTATAAATAAAAAATTCAGGGACTGTCAATTGTGAATAAAGAAAAAAAAAAAAAAAAAAAAAAATTGCAAACACTCCCACAATTGATGTGTTTTGTTTTTTTTTTTTATTTATACAAACAAAATATAAAATCAATTCATGAAATGCAAATATTTGTGCAAAATGAAAGAAAAAAAAAATGTTTTGTGTCTGTAGAATTGCAACAGTTGCAGCATTGGTAATTTGTTGTTAAAAAAAATAAATAAAAGAATTGGCGATTTAACCACGAAGCACGTGATTAAACAATTCTGTTATTACGGATTTAATTCGGATTTAATATCGTAAGAGAATTAAAAATTTAATTCGTCATTAAAAAAAAAAAAAAAAAAAAACGATTTTACTTGTTTTCTAAAGACATATTTCTGATAAAATTATTTGAAATTTTACTTAAAAGACACTAATGAAGTAATTAAAAACGTTAAAACAAACGGTATAAAGCGGACGATTCGTGTACAAAAGAGAACAATAAACATCAAATCAATAAATAAGAAAAAAAAAAAAAGCAGAAAACAAAACCAAAAGAAAAAATTTATTTCATTTTTAATCACACAAAAATTTTTCAGCTAATAAGCGACCACTTTTACGGTTGCACACAATTTTTTACCATTTAATTTAACTCTTTTATCGTTGTTTAATTATTTATTTGAAAAAGAAAAAGAAAAGAAAAAAGAACAATAAAACCGACTGACTGAATACAAAACGAGTGTAGAACTCTAGCCAACCACCCGGCGCGAAAACGTTTAAAACAAATTACACGGTTTTTTACTGTCCTGTTTGAAATATGTAATAAAACAAACGAAAACAAAAAAAAAGAAAACACCACACATGGTGTTATTTTATTTCTGTGTGTTTTTTTTTTTTGTTTTTTAAACTTAATTCTCTTGTTTTTATTAAAACAATAACAATAATTTGATGAGAGTAAGAGAAATGTAGATCCCACACCCACTTGGTAATGTCACTCAAAAGTCACGCAACCGCACATTTTTAATCGATTTTTTTTATTTAAACATACATTTGGACTTGGAAAGAATCCTTTTCTGTTTTAACTTTTTAATTGCATTAACACATCATGGTACTTTTTAAATTATTTGCAAAACGTTTTACGTTTTTTTTTTCC
The DNA here is from genome assembly GCA_961205885.1 of Ptychoptera albimana. Lineage (NCBI taxonomy): Eukaryota > Metazoa > Arthropoda > Insecta > Diptera > Ptychopteridae > Ptychoptera > Ptychoptera albimana. The sequence goes on along the minus strand of OY540802.1, from coordinate 27,918,067 downwards.
AGTTTTGTAAATAAAAATAAGCACACGTGTTGTTAGCATTCACACAGCGTCGCCCTCTTTCAATTTTTTACTGCATATCAAAAAAAGATACATTATTTTTGTACAAGCAATTACCGTATGTGTTTTTTATTTCATATAAAATTTCATCTCAGGAATACACCAAATATAGCACCATCTATTGTAGAATTGATAAATGAATATTTTTATAATGAAAACTCCCAGATTTAATGGGCGGCGTGAATTTCTTTCTATTTACAAAAAAAAAAAAATTTTTAAATGTTTTGTTTGTAATTAAATTAATGAAATATTAATAGTTTTGTTTATTATTTTTATAAGTAAAATTAATGACGTCTTTAGACATGTCATATATTATGTTTATTTTTCTGTTAATTTTACAAGAAAATACCTAAAGGCTCCTTAAGGTCTAGTCGATATTAATATTTTTCTATTTTTTTTTTTTGTACTAACAAACAAATATTGTAACATGATCAGGATCGTGTGCTGTTGCATTTTCCTCATCTTTCATAGATGAAAATAATAACAAAAGAAAAACAATTTGTCAAAATTGTTAAAAAGCGAAACTATTTTCTTTTCGACATCAGGCACGAGATCATGTAAACTTAATTTAGGGAACAATGTAAATAATATTAGACATGAAATAAATTATACTCGTAGTAGCATCGAACCCAAAAAATTAGAAAACGATGCGGTAGACACTCTGGCGACTGCATATTTAGGTTCTATTGTTTTAATTTTTTTTTTTTTTTGTAATTTTAGCAACTGGGAGGGTGTCCTGGACCTCACACATTGACCAACAAATAGAAGATTTTTATCAATGAATGCTAAACCTTAAATTGTTTCATATTACAATATTTCGATAATACTTAAATATTTTTAAGACCTTTTATTGTGATCAACAGATTTAATGGTTTTAGTCACAAGTTCAGAATAAGAAGAATGAAAATATTGATCATGGCATCATTTAAATAACAAATCTGTATCGGTTAATGATGATAAACCTTTATTAAATGTGTCACCAGATACGTTTATTTATTTTAGTAAATCTAAATATCCGATTCAGCTATAGCTGAATCAATCAAAGCTGTTTGTTTGACATCAAATAATTTACACGAAAACAATTATTATCTAAATACCACCGAAATTATGAAAATGAATCAAGAAATTTCTGCATGATTCTAGTTACAAAAGAAATATTTTTTATTTTCTTAAACTAAGAAATTATAACTAAATACCAACTAAATAAATTAAAATCGAGAAAATATTTTTTTTTTTACTCAAGAAACATAAATGGATTGGCATAGAAACAAGAAATTCTCTCCGTATTTCTCCGGTTTTCTTGAAAAATACAAACTCTATTCGGAAGTTGACATTCGATACATGTACGCAAATTTGCTGCTATGCAGATTAAAAAGATTAAAATGTTAGTTCTCGAACAATTTCGGATGTTAAATGATATTGATTTATGAAAAGAATTAATAATTAATTATTTAAAAGTGAAAACTGGTGCCTAGAAAATTTACAAAATATTAATTTTCCCTAATCAAAAAATGAATAAACAAAAAAAAAAAAACAAAAAAAAAATTAAACATTGATGGATCGCAGTCAGATATAAAATTAAAAACCCGTAATTAGATTCTTTTTCTTTTTTTTTTATTATCTATAAAATTTTTAGTATTAGTAAATGTCTTTATTGTTGTTGCTATTATTATTATTATAATTATAATTATTTAAAACGCCCCCAAAAACAGCTCATCTTCGGCATAAGACAAAAAATATAAACAAAAGACATGAACAAATTATATGCTCTATTGAATAAATAATAAATGTTTTAAACCTGTGTACGTACCCAATGTATTTATCCGCCACACTGCATTTTTTTTTGTTTTTTTATTTCTTATGGAATTAAGTTATGAACAGAAAATCTCATCTTGTTGCACATTTTTATTTTATTATGACCACACACGATTTGTGTGTATGTCTTAATATTACGTTTAATGTTTTTTAATTTTGGTTTTTATTGTTTTTCTTTTCTTTTTCTTTTTTTTTTTTTCACTCATATAACATCAAAAAGATTCAGATTTATTTCTTATACAAAGGAGATTAATTATTATTATTATTATTATTATTTATTTTTAAAACAAATTAAATATATTTTCTTTGTTATGATTTTAAAATATAAAATAGGCTAATTAAATATTTGTTTATTTTAGATAAAAAATTTTTTTTATGATTTTTTCATTATTTTAATTAATAATAATTATTATTATTATTATTACCGAATATTTTCGTAAAACCATTTTTTTTTGTTCTTTTTTTTGCTTATTAATATTATTTCTTTAAGGATTTGTATAAAAAAAAAAAGAAGAAAATGACATTGAGAGGCCCTTTTTCCGTCAACACATGCATTCCCATTACTTCTAATGATTGATTAAATTGATCAATAATTGATCATTGATTAATAATTAATTGGAAGATGATTTACGAACGTAAAATTTAATGTATAAAGTTCCATTGTGTCTAATACTACGTGATGCCATGTTACCTGCCGTTTTATTTCCACACGAATTTCATACATCGTTTATATTTTATATTGTTTCTGTTTAATTTAAATTATATTAAATTTTTCTTTTAATAATATCTAAAATAATAAACATTAAAAACAGAAGTAAAATATGCAAAAAAAAAAAAAAAAATAAATAAATTCTTTAGATAATCCTTTTGGTCAAACAAAATACAAGTTGGAAGAGAAACAAATTTTACATTTCATTAATTTCTTTTTTTTTTTTCTTTTTTATCCTTAAACTTTAATAAATTCATTTTGTTGTTGTTGTTGTTGTTGTGTTATGTCATGCAATAAAGATAAACTGCCTTCCAATTTTTCTTAACTATTTAAACTATTTTTTTTTTTTTTGTAACCCTTTTTCTACCTAGACCATCTATTAACAACCTGAACTATAACTTTTCGAGTAAAACCTTTCGTCAACTGTCCATTTTATTAAAATACAGAAAAAAAAAAGAAAAAAAATATTCCAAAGTAATTTTAATTTACAATTTTCTATCATTTTATTAAAAAAAAAAAAAAAAAAAAAGAAAAACAGTAAAAACTCAGGGCGTGTTAAGGGATTTTTCTTCTTTTTTATTTTTATATTAACAACCCTAAATTGCTGATTAATTTTCGTAGCATATGCAGTTTTTTTACTCGTTTGACGTTTATGCGATAAATTAGAACAAAAGAAACAAAGCTTATTTGTTGCAAGGATAAAAAGGATATTGAATTTATATTCCTTTTTTTTTGTTATTTTGTGCTTTGTTTTTAACCACCCTCACTTGTTTAAATATTTTTCTTAATTTAAATAATAAAACAGGTTTTTGTTTTTGCTAAAAATGTGAACGAAATGCATGTAAGTTGTAACAACAAAAAATAACAACACTACCTAGTCTAGAGCGGGGGTGGTTGCTGATCGATTCGTATCAAAAAAAGAGAAAAATTCTTCGTACCTTTTTTGTCAGTAGCCAGCCATTTGTTTTTGTGATTGGAGGAATCTATATGTAATTTATTCAATATGTTAAGTTTACAAAAAAAAAAAAGAAAAAAAAAGGGGTTAAAATTATAACAACACCAAAACGCTTCAACACTCTATCCGGAATACGTCCTTTTATTTATTTTAATTTTTATTTAATAAAAAATTAAAATATTTTCTAAAAAATTCATTATTATTGTTAAGTTGTTGGTTGGTTATCCTTAAAATTATCATCCCTCGATACATTTCGGTAATGAAAATTCCATCCTTGTTTATATTTATTTGCTGTATACGTTTTAACCCTTTATTATCTGTATTTTTTTTTTCTTTGGATATTATTTGTCCGGTTAGGTCAAATATTAGAAAATGCAAAAAAAAAAAAAAAATTTTTCCCTTTTCCTTTTGTTTTATACAAAATAAAGCAGAAAAAAAAAAAAAAACTACAAGAATAATTCATTTTAGTAAAATATTGTGCGTTTGCATGTGAGTGGTTTAAAAAGGAAAATTATTTCTATATTGCAAAAAAAAAAAAAAAAAACCAGGTTGTCTTCATTCTGTAATAGTGATTATGGATATAAATCGTAAAGTAGGAGTAAGTTATGCATTACAAAAATAAGGGTGCTATGTTGTAAACAAGAACTATGAAAGTGAAAAATAAAAAAAAGGGGGGTTTTTATTTTATTTTTTTTTTTTTTTTAAATTACATAAAATTATTTATAACTAAGGGTTGGTAGTTGCTGGTTGGCCGTTTGGATCATTTCATACTTCCAACATAATTTTATCTTTTTTTATTATGTTCATCTATTTTAAAGTCTAGTTAACCTTTGTCCTTCGTAGTTTTACTCATTAAACGTTATGTAGAGATGAGTTTTTTTTCCTTTCAACCCGCACTAAATCTAAATGGACAAGGATAATAACAATCTAAGGATAATGTGAAGAAATTTATTTATTTTATTAACATTAAAGAGGGATGATATATAAATTCATCAGGATATTATTTAATTATTTTAAGGATTTATTAACAAGATTTTATTGGTTTACTTTTGTGACTATTGTTATTTAAATAAACTTAACCTTATTATTATTATTTATGTATGAATCCGTTTTTTAAACTTGAATCATAGAAAGGCACAAGTTTATTTATTAAAAAAAAATAAAAAAAAAAATATAAAAAAAAAAATAATCATTTAATTAAATTATTAAGAGTATAAAAAAATCATTAAATATTTAAATTGATTTATAATCTTCTAAATATTTAAAGTGTTAAAATTTATTACCCTATGTCAATTTTAGTTGTTTTATTTGTTAAAGGATTTATCCTTTATATGTGTACATATAAATATTAATACACAACTATACAAAACTAAATTATAACACAAATATAACATTAAATTATAATACACATATGCGCACTTTAGACTCCCTATTATTTAACCCTATCTAGTCTAATGAATTTTTATATTTTAATTTGAATTTAATAATAATAAAATTGAAAACTTATTGAACTCAATGTCTTATTAATATATATATATACATACACCTTAACAAAGGGCTACCGTTCCATTTGAATACGATGTATAAAAATGAGTAAAAAATTTTTTTTTTTTTAAATAATTTATATACAAATATTGAATCTATCTAATTTAAGTGCGTAAATATCAGTTCAACATTAGCCTAGTGTTAGTGAATAAAATTGATATGATAAGAATTGTGTCAATTTAATTAATATATTTTATTATGTTACATAAGTGATCTATAAACAATAATATGATCCTTTATTTTTTTAAAATTGTTTATTTTAGTACACACACACACACACACACACACACAAATGGATACCAGACAACAAAGTAGCTACAAATTATTTTTGATTCTTTTGACAATAATTTAGAAATATTAAATTTTCAAATCACTACATGAAAAAATATATTATTATCATTATTATTTTTTTTTTAAAACAATTATGTTATAATTATAATGCCTAAAACTAATTATCATTAGTCAGTACTATTGTTTGGTAATAAAATAATTTTTTCACAAGAATAAAAGACAAAAACTTTAATTTGTTTTCGTTCAACAAATTTACTTTTAACGAAAAAAAAAAAAAAGTAATTAACAATAGTAAATTGTGACAATTAATGTTGATTAACAATAGCTGCATTAGTTCATTAATTCAATCAAATGGAAAAACAAACAAACAAAAAAAAAATAATAATAAAAACTTAAACAGGTAAAGTTGACTCATTCTTTCAATTGACTGACAACAAAAAACCAAATTTTCAAATACGGTTTTTGTAATTTTGTGTGATTGTGGTGTGTTTTTTTTTGTAGGTGAGAATTTAATAACAAGAAAAAATCTGAAAATGGAAACAAAAAAAAAAAAAAAAACAACAAAAGGTTGATGGGTGGTTAATAAAACAAAACAAAACAAAACAAATCTAAAAGGCAAACGTAAAATAAAACAAAAATAAAGGAAAAATCTTTACCGATACTCGCGGTACCACTAACTGGACCGCACGATCAGACCTCAGGATGGTCAACCGTGGTTACCATTTGTTGGCACATAACTACTTCTCTTCGGCTTTTTATTATTATTTCTATTAATATTATCATCAGTCAAAGTAGGATTGTGTTACAGAATTGTTAGTTTTTCCTTTTTGTCTTTTATCTCAACACATATACATTGATACGCAATTAGATTGTTATGTATTAAAAAGAATATAATACTACGACTCCGCCCGTACACGTGTTCGCTGTCCTTTTCTAACTGGTCACATAGTAACTTTTATAGAAATTTTGCAAATCTCCAATGAATTTTCCATCTCTGTGTCATATGTATATATATATATATATATATACATATTAAACATATACAATTTTCCTATAAAGGAATATTAGTAGATTTTTGTACACAGAGAAATATATAATGTATAAATGTATCAAATAATGAAAACATATTTTGAGTATTTTTGTGTGGGTGTTTTTAATAAGCAAGCAATTGCATTTGTATATACTTGATAATGATAACGCCCAACCCATTTTGACCACATCGCATGTATACACAACTGTGTAACTGATAATATAACCATGCATACCGTAATACATCGGCAACATTTTCCATTACAATGTAGTACCACACACAACGATAAATATTTAAAAACAAAAAAGAGCCGTTATACTCTATAAAAAAAAGTTCTATATTAAATATTATACATATCGTTCGTTTTAATCAAATTATCACACTATCTCACTTGCGCTAATTAACTCGATATCGACAAGTGTATGCGTTTTATTATTCTATTTTCTTTTTCTTTTTGCTTCTGTTAACAAACATATGTTTTTGTGCGCACATACAAGCATATTAAATTATATACAGATCTCTTGCTTAGAGAAACATCACATAGTAGCAATCGCATAAACAATGTACATACGATCTGGAAATTATTAGAGAAAAGGAGTAGTTGAGATACGGGAAATCATGTGGTACAGCATATTATCCTCTACTCAAAAATTACAATTACACGACTGTGTATTTGGGGATTATTATCCCTTATTTTGGTTACAAGTATCACCCTATCAGAGCATCTAGTTACCAAAATAGTACATCAACCCTTTTTCGCTCTTATGTTTGTACTTTTGGGGTTTACAAAAAAAAAAACAAAAAAAAAAAAAACGTTTGGTTAGTAAACTCTCCACTAAATTTTTCTCCAAACTATTATTATTATTATTATTATTATGTTTGATTAATAAAAACCAATAAGGAGTAAAAAAAAAACGTTACTCGTTTTCCATTGTTTGTGATTTAACTAAATAATATGTTTTGTAAATTTCAAAAATTGTCTGTTGAATTACAAATGCCATTTTTAAAGATTTTTGTTTTTCTTTTTTTATGAAATCAAAATCACCCTTAATGATCCTAGGACATGTGTTAATATAACCAAAACCGGTTGGTTTTTTTTTTTGTTATGAATAAGCAAGTAATACGGATGGATAGTACGTTGTCCACTTCCGTAAAATTTAATTTTTTTTTACCCAAACCTTATTTTGTATTGTGTGTAAATTATTTTTGGGTGATTCAAAACCATATAAATGTATATATTGTTACTCTCGTTTTGTTTTTAGTTTGATTCTGCTATAGTCAGGCAGTATGAAAACAAAAACAAAAAAAAAAACAAAAACAAAAAAAAAACCTCCCCCCCAAGCCACGTGCATTTTAAGTTTTTAAAGTATATACTTGTGTATTTGTATGTGTTTAAACACAATATAATCGGTTTTATTTTATTTATTTTTTGTTTTTTTTTGTTTTCTGCTTATATACATTATGTGTTATGTTATGTCCAGACACTAGAATTTTACTCTAAAATGATATAACTGGGCGTCCAATGTTTGTTATCTACGATTATTTTTCTGTTTAAATGTTAATTTTTATTTATACATCCATACAAGTTTATAACCCCATTTTCATTTGAACAAACGTTTTTGTGTGACGCGTGTGCTAAAATTTTTATGCCTTTATTTTACGTTAAATTAAATTAAAAAAAAAAAAAAAAGAATAATTAATAATTACGTATAAAAAAATTAATTAAATAAAATAGTGACACAGGAATTGGAAATTGGATTTTACAAAAAAAAAATTAAGGTTTTTTTTGTGTTTAAATTTAATTAGTTTATAAACGATTATTTAGGATAGGAAAACTGTGGTTTGGTCAAAAATAAAAACCAAAAAAAAAAAAAAAAAAATAATCACAAAACGCATCTAATAAATTTTTTATACAAATATAACGAATAATAGAAAAATAAAACGACAAGTGATGTGTGGTTCAGCTTGTTACCAGTTCAATGTAATTATTTGGTTTGATGGTGGATTTTATATATATATTTTTTTTTGCCATTTATTATTCGGTTTTTGTGAGAAGTATGTTTGCTGTGCGGTTAAATTTTCGATTTTATAATTTTAATTAGTTTATTTTTATTATTTAATAAATTAAGTGATAAGATTCCTTTTTTTTTTTTTGTGCTTAATCATAAGTATTTAAGAAAAAGAAAATGCAATGTCTTGTGTTTCTTAAAACAATAAAGGGACCCTTAAAGCAAACAATTTTTTTTCTTCCAAAATTTATTTTTATAATTATAATAAACGACCCTTTAATAAACAAGCAATTATCTTTATTTATTTTTCTTTTTTTCCTAATCTTTTGTCCTTTAAATATTCGTTTTGGTTCGCTACTCTATTTTCGCACATAAAATGGAATTATATTTTATTTATTCAACACATACTAACAACTGCGGATGATTGCGGTTAGTTTACTTATTTACATTTAAAAAAAACATTTAAAATAAAAAAAAAAATCAAAGAAAGGCCATGGAGACGCCTGGTTATATGAATTTATATAAAATTCTTATTATTTTCGTAATTTTTATTAAACAAAACACAATTTCAAATGCATAATTAAATTATTTTAGTTTTTATAAAATTAAAAACTTGTTAACACATTGTCTTTACCAAATAGCAAATATATTTATTTATTTTATTTGTTTATAAAATTAATTTTGTAATTATTATAATTTTATTAGAATAAAGATAACAATTTTATTTTATTTTTGTTTTTTTTTTTTTAAAGCGACCACACACAGTTTAGTTATTAAATTATATTTTAATGAAAATATAAAAAATAACCATAATAAAAAAATAAAAAAAAATAAAACTGAAAATTAAACAAAAAAATAAAACAATAAAAATGAAATTAATTTAATTATTTTATTTTTTTTTATAAATTTTCATTTTTCTGTTTCTAAGATCGTTAATTTTTTTTTTTTGATTCTTACATACGTTTGTTGCTTATATGACGATGTTGTTGTTCTTGTTCTTGTTACTGCTAAGGTTTTAAAATGCTCATGTGCATGATTTTTATTTTGTTTTGTTTTATTACCGAAATAAACTAATATTTAACACACATATATATATATATATTTATATATATAAATACTATTGCCATCATTATAACAACTAGTAAGCAACAACAATCCCACTTATATCCACATTCGTTAAAGTTACCGTCATATACTTTGTTGAGTTGTAAAGATGAATAATAATTCAATGTATTAACCCAGCACTTATGTATGAGCAAATGAATAAGGAATATATATATATATAAAATTAAAAGTAAATGTTTGAAAAACAAAACCATGCTCTTGTTATTGTTTGTGTAATTTTCCTATATATTAATTTTCTTTATATTAAAAAATGGGTTGGGTTAAAGCTTTCTCTTACATTGCTACACATAACGAAAAATTTAAAATAATTTTTTTTTTTCAGTTTTATTTGATAAAATTTAACAGAATTGTGTGGCACACATATTATAGCTGTGTGGCAATAAATGGTGGTAGATATTATTACCCACTACCTTTATAATACACGATAAATATATAAGCATATATCTACAATGCTTTTATATATTGTGTGGTAGTGACGCGGTACAGTGTTGTACCAACATCAACATATATAAACCTGATTAGAACATCGACCGCATAGCTAACAGCAACAACTAAAATAAATATAAATAAAAATAAAAAAAAAAAAAAAAAAACGAAACTAATAAAAAACTTACCAAAAAATCCTACAATTAATAAAAAAAAAAAAATTAATTACTTAAATGATTTTCTACCAAAAACACAAAAATTAACGAAAACAAAATTATATAGAGTAATCAAATTATGTCAAATATAACATTTTGGATTAAAAAATATTGAATATAGTGTGTAAAGTGTAAAGGAAGTGTTTGAACAAGTGTTTTTAATATTAATTCCAGAAAAAAAAAAAAAAGAAATCGTTACAAGTGGAGTTGCCTGGTTAGTTGTTAATTTACTTGTGGATACATAAAAGCTTTTTATTTTGTTTTGCCAATTATTTCGTTTGTTATATTTGTGCATGAAAATATAATACAAAAAAAAAAAAAAAAAATCACACAACTCTAGGCAAGAGAAATTATTTAAAAGCCAAAAAAAAAAAAAAAAAAAAAAAATTCACATTAGTGATAAAAGTGTAGAACACAACCAAAATGGTTTTGTTTTTTCAAAAGTTTATCGAGTTAAATGCAAACAATGAATAGTGGGCAATAATTGAATAATAAAAAAAATTTAAACAATCAAAATAATACTACAAAAAGGATTGTATATTACACAAAAAAAAAAAAAAAAATAAATAAAACGAGCATGTAAAATTAAACACTGGTGATTGATTGAAAGTTTTATTATTATTTTTTTTTTATTTTCGTTTTAGTTAAATACCATCGAAAGAAGAACAATTTTTAACATAAATATTTTATATTTATAGTTCGTTTAACTAGTGCGTATAATTAATTTTTTTGTAAAAGATTGTTAAATAGAATTTACAGGCTGTTTGAGCTTTATATATTCTTAATTTTTTTTTTTTCTAATTCATAGCTAAATTGAATTATTTCTCCATTTTTATAATATTCTACGTTATTTTCTAAATAATGGATTATTAAAATCAGCTAGTAAAATAGAAACAAAAAAAAAAAGTTTTTAATTTTATTAACGCTACATAAATTTATTTATAAAATCCTAAAAAAAAAATAAAATAATTTATTAGTTAATGGTTTTTGAGGTTATGTTTCTAATAACATTTTATTTGAATTATTTTTGTCGTTTGTTAGTAACTTATTTTTATTCGTCGATACACTTTAAACATAAATGTAGAACATGGTCGATAAGTTGTTAAATTTTTGGCAATTGCATTATTTCACAATTTATTATGTTAATTACATCATAGAACAATTCTGGTTAATTATATATTTATTAGATGATATTTATATATATATATATATTTATATATCTATATTTTTTTTAGGTTTTTGTTATTTGCAGTTTGTTTAATAAGTGACTTGAAATTCAATACAATATAAAAGTTAACACTTAGTCTACAGAAAAATTTAATAGTATTGTTGTAAAAACAAATAACGAGATTTTAAGTGTTTAAGAAAAAGTGCATTAAAAACAAACAAGGAAAAACAAGTGAACATAAGAAAGAATAAAAATTTCTGGCAAAGTGTTTAAAGAATTATTAAAAATTGATACAAAATGTCAACAGTGCTATATGACAAATGGGAGTTGTCAAGTGAATGATAGTTCGCCAACTGATCCGGTAGAAAACTTTAGTCCAAGTTGTGACTTTGGATTAATTGATTTTGTTGTACCGGAGCGGCGACCAATTAAAGTGTCACAACAGCATCATATACATTCGCATCATCAACAACACCACCAGACACCTCTGCAGCAACATAATCAACAACATAATCATCCGCAAAATCAATCACAACAACAACTTGTTCAAGAACAAAACCAATCGCAACAGCAACAACATATTCAGCAACCACAACAACAACAGCAGCAACAACAACAGCATATTCAAAACGAAAGACGTCGTAGAAAAGCGAGGAAAATGCATCTTACGGCAAATACAACCACCCCATCATCAAATAGTGGTACCGGTAATAATGCATCCAATGGAACTAGTGGTACAAACACAACCGGTTCCAATGGTAACACAACAACTGCTGCAACAACAAATACAACCGATAACAGTGGCCCGCCAACAGCCGCTACATTACTTAATGAAGCTTATACAAAAATGACTTCCGATATTTTAGCGGAAAGAACTTTGGGTGATTTTCTATCAGAGCATCCTGGTGAATTGATAAGAACCGGGAGCCCATTATTTGTGTGCACTGTGTTGCCACCACATTGGCGATCAAATAAAACATTACCAGTTGCCTTCAAAGTTGTAGCCTTAGGTGATATCGGTGATGGTACTATGGTTACTGTGCGTGCTGGTAATGATGAAAATTTCTGTGCAGAATTAAGAAATTGTACGGCCGTAATGAAAAACCAAGTGGCTAAATTTAATGACCTACGATTCGTTGGACGCAGTGGTCGAGGTAAGAGTTTTTTTTTTTAAATTTATTGTATTCCAAAAAAACGTTAATTAATCTTGAGCTATATAATTCACTACGTAGGAATGCGGTATGACCACGATTGTCTAATAAATATCTAACAAACGTAATAAATTAAACACTAGATTTCATTGTAGAACCGTCTAACCCTTAAAAATGTTTTGCTTTCTTTATTTTTTATATTCCACAAAGATTTTATTCTTTCTCTTAGGAAATTTATAAGATTTTGTTTTACTTAAATTTAATGTTTTAGATCCTCCCGCATTTTTATTTATTTATTTATTTAACTTGTTATAAAACCACCCTTACTTGTTAGATATCTTTAAAACGATCAACGACTTATATTCCTTATAATAAACAAAAAAAAAAAAAATTCTCACAGATATTTTCCATTTAATAAAATATTCGCGCGTGCCGTTTACTTTTTAGCCAGTCATTGACTAGACAAGAAAAAACAAAAAAAAAAATCTCACCCCTTTCAACCGTAAAGTAAACATTTATTTAACGCATGAAAGACGATAAGAAGGGTTCTACAAAGAAAAAACATTTCTTTTGCGTTTTCTTAAGAAACTGCGAAAACACTAAAAATACATACGGACCTACCTCACCGTAGTATTATTTTTACATTTTATTTTTCCAGTGAATTTTTAGGGTGCACAGGAATTTCCATAGGTATATTTTTAAAAGAAAGATTAACATTTTTATCGCTATGTGGTTAGAAAGATGATAAGTGATAAACATATAAATTAATAACGAATGATTTGACAGTTTTTTTTTTCGCTTATATTGAGATTATTAGTTAAGTGTAGAAAATACAAGATTATTAGTATTATCAACAATCAAAACAATAACAACATTATAATATCAATGGTATAGAATTTCAATAAATATTATGTTCGCGTTACAATTAACAAACATGCTAAATAGTTTCTATTATATTTTCTACTTGGTATGATGTTAAATTATATATTAGACAAGGTGATAGATATAAATTGCTATTAAATCACCCGTCGAGAGACCAATCAACCATTGGACAGTAGACTTCGTTCAATTATAATTGCCTCTCAACAACAGGATGTTTAACATTTATATAAATTTTCTATAGCTTATACCAATTCTACCTTTCTATATATTAATAATGGTATGTATGTTATTGCACACATTTCATTATGTCAACTTTAAACATCGTAATTATTAATAAAACATCCTCTATATAACAACATTCTACTTATATACATACAAACATACACACATAATGATTATGAAATATTTATAATATCATTTTTGTGGTTAATTTTAGTGTTTGCTTTTGATTTTTCATTTAAATCAAGACAACAAATTTTATGCAAAAAATAAATAAAAGCAAAGCAAAGCAAAAAAAAAATTGATTTTAAAACATTATACCAGGTGACATAAAAAAATATATATATTTCAATGTGTTAATAAAAATCTTATTATTATAAACTAATCACACTACTTGTTTAAGTTTAAAAAAAAATTTTTCTTTTTTTTTAGTTTTTCTAAAACTTTAAAGATTAAATTGTTATATTTTATGCAGTATTTTTGTATTTAATAATGGAACAGTAAATTTTATTTAATCTTCATTCAAATTTTAAATCTTCTTAACAAAAATTACGTGTTTACTATGTATGCAGATAGTAAATAAATCTCATGAATTAATAAATATTTATAGAAAGCTTCTTTATCGTTCTGGCATTTAAATCTAATAATTTTTAACATTGTTTTGTTTTTTTTTTTTTTTTTTTCTCTACATTTTAACTTTATTCCTACTTTTGTCATATTTCTTCGTGCTTTATTTTTTTGGTGGTGTCTGTCTGCCGTTTATAAAACAATACGATTTTGTTGAATCTTGATTATGTATATAGAAAAAGTTTAGTGGGCGAGCCATTTTTCATTTGTACACAAATTTTCACATAAAAAGAAAGACCTGCGCGTAACACAAAGATAAAGGCTAACTTTTTTCTTTATCTAGTCGCTAAGAGCATCGCAAATCTTTAAACTTAGCGCCGACGGTAATTAAATGATTTAATTCATTAAACGAATAATAAATTTAAAATAAAAAAAAAAATGTAGCATATAGTTAATTTATAAATAATAATAATAATAATAAAAGCAATTATTTAAAGAAATTCTCGTTTTTAATTAAATATAGAAAGTAAAGAAGGGATTAAAAGTGTCATACCTTTTTTTTTTTTTTTTTATTCATGTATAAATTATTATTATTATTTATCCTCTTTGTATGAAGACATGAATAAAAGAAATTTTCTCTTTTTTAATTAATGTATATTTGTATATTTATTATGTAATAGAATTAAACAATTTAAAGATGTAAACAAATAAATTTATTATTTATTTTGTTATTTAACTTAATTAAATTGTCACATACGCACTACGCTAATTAAACATCTGTATAGATCAAAAGAATAATAAAATATAATCAACTTATTATGTTACGTTGTTTTATGTTTTTTTTTTTTTCATTTTTCAACATAAACAACATCGACATCATCTTATTTTTGGAAATAAAACATCTTTACCATCATCTTTTATTTTTTTTTTTATTTTTACTTAACAACAGGACGTGTAAGTACGATAAACTCGATATGGGTGGCATTAGTGTGAATGTTTTGTTTGTGCTTGATTTTATTTAATTTAAAATTTTGTTAGCCCTTTTTTTCTTTTTTTTTTTTGTTGGTGTTTTAAAGTGTTTGAAGGAAAACGAAATTAAAACGTAGAATCGTGCATGTTTTAATTAAACATGAAGAAACTGGTGGAAAAAACAAAAAAAAAAAAAAATCAAATAACCAACCATGTTACATTGGCATATCTACCCCATAATTTAAAAACATATTCTCACACTCTTCCATATGTGCTGTACTTTTTAAGACGTTGATAAATTGCTTTTATTTCTATTATTTTGTCTATTTTTTTTTTTTGTTTGAACGTACAATCATTTTATTTGTGCTTCTGTTTGTTACTTGTGGTGTTACTGCCACCGTTGTTTTATTTTTCTATTTGTCACCTTGATCCCCTATTTTAATGTCAACTAAATCAACATGTTTTCAACAATGTGTTGTTTTCTACAATATCACCTTCTACTTAGAATTGTTGCAATATTAAATATAATGTGAGAACTTGATTTACCTCTTAGTATTTTCATTATTTTTACCCGATATGACACGTCCATTACTTTATTATTGGTTAAAATTTGCGTTAAACTTTAAAAGCTAATTATTTGCGTTAAATTTTTTATCTATCTAAAACAGATATTAATAAAAAATAAATAATTTAAAACATTTTTGTAACCAACCCGGCAAAACTAATAAAGAAAAAAAGAAAAGAAATTTCTAAAAGGTTTATAATCTATTTTATTATTATTACTTCATTTATTTATTTATTTCTTTGTTGTTGTTGAAATATTTTTGCAATGTGGCTTCAATTTGTTTATTAATTAAAATAACTGAAATACACATCCACACAAACGTATAAAAGAACAATTTATTGAATTGTTAATAATTAGCTTGATTATTTTCTCTATATATATATGTATATAGAAAATAAAAAATCAAATCCATATTGGTTAGTAGATCAACGAAAAACCCTTTTTATCTGAATTTAAAATTTTTGAAAAAAAAAAAAAAACAATTTTTTTTTGAAGGGTTTTTTTTGTGTAATTTTGGTTGAATATTTTCTACAATGAATTATTTTAAACATTATACAAATGTGCGTATACAAATATTATGCATAGAGCTTTTGCTCTTAATTAAAATTTTCAAATCGATAAATCAAATTACGGCCGTATGAAAAACCATTTATTTCACCCCCGCAAATTGATTGTGTTGTATACAGAAATTTTAAGGGTGGTTTATAATTAATTTTTATATAGATTAAAAATAAAATAAAAAATGTTTTATAATAGAAAAATAAGCATAAGTAAAAAAAAACAAAAAAAAAAAACGAATAATAAGGGTAGACCAATGTATGGTAGTAATTTATATTCTAATCGTTCTTCAAATTGTGCGAATTTATAGGTACCTTCATTGTATTGTTATGTTTAAAATGTAAGAATATTCTAGAGTAATTTCTTAACTAATAACACTTACGATCGCTATAATAATAATAGTAAGATCTCTTGGCTACATTTAGACTTTTGACTAATATGACGAGGTTAAACGTTTTACCATTTGTATGGTGGCTACTGGCTCTAAATGGTATATATTTGTATTGCTATAAAGCTTTGTAATAATTATAAAGTTAAAACTTAAATAACTCTAATAATATTATATTTCCAGTAGTAATTCACAATTTTTATAAATAAATATACAATTTTTTTTTTTTTTAATAATGTTTAATCAATTAATGTTTGATTGTTAAAAGCTTACATTAGCTTTCAATAGTATAGAATATTTTACTACCTACTAAATGCGATCCGTTAATTAAAGTGATCTGTGATCTTTGGTTTTTTTTTTTTTTTATTATTATCCATAATTTAGTGTGTTAATATTGAATGAAAAAAGAATTTTCTATTATTTATAATTTGAATAAAAAGTGAAAAAGTTGAAATATAGCTTATTTTCGATTAAATTATTAAAACCGTACTTAAATATATATATTTAATACGAAAAAGGTATAACAAAATAAAAAAAAAAAAATACATGCTTTAATGTTATTTTAATGTTACACAACAGAACTAAAATGAAAATACAATAAGTGATGATATTTATGCATATATATGTATCTATGTATAGTCAATTATATGTTTTGTAGATTTTATATTCAATGACGGTGATTTTATTTTAGTTTTTTTTTTGTTCTGTTAGAAAAAGAGAAACGAACTAACTAACTATATTCTGCTATTACCTCAACAACAACAGTAACAACATATAAACATAAATCCATAATATATGTATATATATATATGAAATATAAACACAACTGTACTGATGATAACAATTGTGTATTATGTTTATTTTAGTTATGTGATCACTGCAAAATGTCTAAACAACAATATTAACTACTCGAACTAAAATAAAAAAACAAAACAAAACTGAAAAAAAAACCAAACATGGGAAAAAAGAAATTAATTTCAAATTGTTGAATGGTTAAAAAAAATCTATCTATACGCGGTTTGAATAAGCATGGTAGTAAATTAATAAAAACAAAAAAAAAAAAAAACTTGAATAAACATAACATAACAACAGAGTAAACTTGGTTTTATATTATTATTATTATTATTATTATTATTATTATTATTAAAATATGCTTTTGATAGTGTTTTAAATTGTTTCATTTTTTAACTCAACGTTTATTGTTTGCATATCCTTTTCAATGATAATCTCCACACATTGAATTTATTCAAATAAATTCAATTGAAATATAAAGTTCTGTTTAAAACTAACGAAAAAAAAAAAAAAAAAAAAATGTATTCATAATAACAACACATAAATTTGATGCATCACACATATATCTTTAATTTATTAGAAATATTATAGAATATATATGATGAGAATAATTAAAAGAAATCATAAAAATATATATTTACTGCTAAGATCGCCTTAAATCACTTAAAAGATCACTAATTGTCGATATTTTTAAAGCACACAGCTATTTTATAATGAAGCTTATAGTTATGGGTTATTCTAAGCTTATAATGAAAGTAAGCTTGGTTTCTATAAAATCCATTTTAAATTTGTATAAAATTGTTATAAGGAACGATCGCTACATTTTAATGTAATTAAAATTAAATTCAAGCAATTTAGATTTAAATAAAAATCTGTATTTAAATTAAATATAAAAGGAAACTGCATAGTTTAGTATAATAACAGATATATTTGCGTATAAAAAATTAACATAATAAACTGCACACAAGTAATAATTGTTATTGTTTATTAAAATGCATTTAATAATTTAAATAAAAGCTCTGTATTATTATTTTTTAAAGATTATTAAATAATTTTATATTATTTTATTTTATTTTATTCACGTTTTTGTATCATTAGTATGGTTTTGATTTTTTTGTTTTGTTTTTAAATGAATATGAAATGAAACGAATGAATTATAATAATAATAATTATTTTTATTAATTATATTTGATTAGTTAATTTTTCCTCTATTTTTTTTTTTTTTTAAATTAATTAGTTTTATTTTATTAAAATTAGAATAATAATGTATTTGTTGTTTGTTGGTGGCGAAATAAAATTTTTGCTTGATTATTGTTTGTTTTTAATTTATGTGTCTGCAGTAACTTAATATGCTTCTAAACTGTTTTAATTATTATGATTGGTTGTCATTTCAAATGATTTCGGTAATATTTATGAAATAATTGTGTAAATAATCGACTGAATAGATTAATATATAACAACCAATGTTGTTAAGATATTCTTTTTGTATTTATATATTCAATATATAAATCTATCGCGAGTATCAATTAACGTTCTTGCTACTTAGGACAATAAAATGGTCTAATAGCTCATACTGGATAGAAATAATATTATATATTGTGTGGCTTTTCTTTTACAATCGAATAGTAAAATATTTACAAGTTTAACTTTTAAGATTACATTATGTTTTAACAATTTTATTCCTCAGCTTTAGTTGAAGCTTTTTTAATTTTCTCTTATGTTTGGGCATAAGTTGGGTCTGGCTGCTTCAAATTGGTATTTCTATATCATAATTACTATTTAATCAGCTACCATTATAACGCTAGCAAATGCTTAATTTGAATGATAGCTTAAAGCATTTTCATAACAAAGCAATTGGCTTTACATTTTAAACATTATCAGTAGTAAAATAATTATTTATAATGTTAAAATACATTTTTATAAGAAAATAATAATTGTGAATGAAAACTCTTAAGAATTCTAATCGTTTTTACACTTGGTACACTGAACCTTTTTTTATATTTTAGATTTTGTTTAAAAATATTACTAAAAATTCATCCATAATCACGATATTCAATCATGAACAGTCTATGTCCTTAATCTATGTCATTTTACTAATTTTTATTATATTTATACATATTTAGATAAATATATGTTTTGTTTAAAATTAATTTTAAAATTGTCCTTGTTTAAAACATGTTTTAAAGATGCCAACCCTGTCAATAATAAAACTTTCACGTAAGAATAAACCACAAATAGTTAATAACTCTACTAGACAAGTGTCCAATTTTTGTTTTACATGTACGGTTTTTAACCAAAACTCATATTCATTATTTACCATTAAAAAAAGAAAACAATCCAAAAGCCCATCATCTTTCTCTGTTGTTTAATACAAAAAATAAAACAGAAAAAATCAAATGATTAATAAAAAGTGTTACAATATAATAATACGATACAAAAAAATAAAAAAATTAAAATAACCAGAAAGAAATAATTCCTATATCTACAACATTTAGATTTTTTGACTGTCGAGCTGCCACTCTTGTTAATCTAACCTAACCCCAAAAATAATAATAATAAAAAAAAAAAAAAAAAGTTAACCACACTTTTCATAGCTATTTCGACAATTTTCTTCTTGTTTTTTTATTATTCGTGATTATGCTTTTATTCTGAATTTTATTCAATGTGTGCGTTTTTTTTTTTTTTTTTTTTTTGTACATTGCAAAACATACAAAAACTTACAGGATGTTTCCCTTAAGTAAAACAAAAACAAAAAAAAAACCAGAAAATGAACAAACAATAACAAGAAAGTATAGCACATAAAACGCATCAAACAAAAATCACATGTGATGTTTGTGTTTTATGTAAATGAATTAACGATAAATAAAGCAAACGAAGAAAAATAAAAAAAAAAGGAAACTGAATAACCATGTGGCCATCAGTTCTACCACTTTTTTTTTTCTGTGCTGCCAAATGTGGGCAACCATATTAGGCTTTTGTGTGAATACACAAAGCACACCACTAACGAAAAATAATAAAAAAAAAAAAACAACAAAAAACAAAAATGTAAACCAGTAACAGCAGCAGCAATAGCAGCAGCAGCAGCTTTTTTTTTCGTTGATTTTCATTTTTTCCATTTTATTTCTGTTACGTTTGTCTAGTAACAATTTTTATTTATTTTTTTGTTTTCGTTGTAGCAACAACAAGTCAATAATTTACACTACAGAATGCAGTTGGTAAAAAAAAAAAAAAAAAAAAAAAAAAAACTACATCACAAACCAGTAGAAACATTTTTTTCGGGTGTTTTTTGTATGTTTTCGTTTTTGTCAGCATTGATGGGCTAACCGCGATTTATTTTTATTATTTTTTTTTTTTTTCATTATTTCAGTTTATCACTTTATCGATTGAAAGATTTTGTTTTTTTTTTTTTTTTTTTTTTAATTTAAATTTTTGATTCTGGATAATTCAATTAATAATTAAAAATATGCATGATGACAGGTGTTTGTAATGTGATGTTTTGTTAACATAATCATGGGTAGATGAATAACACTTATCGAATTAACAGAATTGAAGAGATTTGTTTGTATAATTTTTTATTTATTTATTTTTTTTTTTATGGTGTAAGGACATGTGTTGTAGCTTTTAAAATTGTTTACATTTTTTTTTTGTTTTTTATGTAGCTGTGTTGTTTATGGTTTACACTCAATTCTGTATACATTTTGCTTTGCTTTACTTTACTTAAATTCACTGTTCACAGTTCAGTTGTTGTTATTATTATTATAATAGTTATTATTGTTGATGAGTAAAGTATCTCTAGTAAAGTATAGTGTAGTGTAGATTGGTTTGATATTTTGAGGTATTGGGGTTCACCAATTATGGGCACATCATATATACACATATTCACACTATAAACCAAACAAAATTTTGGCATCATCTAACAAATATCTAAAACACAAAACATCATAATATTAACACAATAATATTGAGAAGTAACAAGCAATTGCCTTTGCTATACCAACAAGTAATAATAACAAAAAAAAAAATAAAAAAAATAAAAAAAATAAAGAAATCCAGAAAATGACCACAAAATGCAATTCACTCGTATTACTAAAATTATCGTTGTTTTTTTTTTTTTTTTTTTATATTTTGTTGTTGTTTATAGTTGGGGATAATTTTGTGTAAATTAAATAATGACACTAGAAAAGTATTTTCAATGATTACTATATAAAAATATTTTTGATTTTAATTACATTTACCAATAGTAGTGTGTTTGTCTTTAATTATAATTAATAAAATAATAACCAACCCGGTTATTAAAGTTGTTACAAAAAAAAAAAAAGAAAAAAAAGAAAAACCAATAATAAAAAAAAAATATTAATAAAAAAAAAAACCGTAACAACGAACTAAATGACATGATAAGGGCAATATTCTGGCTAACCACGGCGCCTCCACTATATATTAAAAAAAAAAAAAAAAACACACACACACATTTTTTTATTGCTGTTGATTTTTCGGGGGTGGGTTTTTTTTTTTTCGTTTTTTTTTTGTATAAATGTTTGTTTAACTATTTATTGAATTGTTTTACAATAAATTTATTTATTTTGTGTTTTATTGCCTTTTTTTTTCTTTTTTTATGTTTATTTTACCAAATATTAATAATACGAAAAATTATTGTTGAATGTCATGCGATTACTTTTGTATATCACACAAATTTTAGATTGCATGGATTTAAGTAAATAAAACTTTTATATTTTGATTAATTTTCATAATTTTTATTTATTTATACAATCTATGATGTTCTAGTTTGCTTTTATTTATTTAAAAAAAAAAATAATAATAATAATTGACTGGTTATATTAGCACAGAATTATGTTTCTTAGATTTTTTCTTGATGCCATTTCGTCGTTTATTCTTTTGTTTGCTTTGTCCCTTTTTACTTTAAATGTATGTAAAAAAAAAAAAAATTATTTTATCATTTTTCAGTTACATGAAAGTATTTTTCTAGTGGCTCTAGTTTGTTGACCTTTGACCGTCAGAGCTTTTTAAATTAACCAGACCAACGCCGGTTTACACATAATACACAATAACAATCACAGTGTTATAAATATTATTTTAATTAAAGTTATTTTCATCAGAGCAATTCAGAAAAAACTTCAGAAAAAAAAAAAAAAAAAAGAAAAAATATTTAACAAACGTTTTGTAATTTTTTTTTTTCTCCATATTTAAACAATTTATTTATTGATTATATTATATAGAAAATAATAACAATAATTATAATATATAGAAAAAAAAAAAACTATTTATACTGTATTATGGTTTTTTTTGTCTTTTTTTATTATTACAAAATAATAAATAAATTTTATATTTGTAGACAGAATTAAAAAAAAACATTTTATATAAATATTTTTTATTGTATTAACACGTAAACTATTTAATGTGGTTTCAACAACAAAAAAAAAATTATTTATTAAATTTTATTGTTGATTTATTTATTTATTTTTATGGTGTAAATGTCTGGGGATTATATTTCCTCATCTAAAAAAATTATTATTTATTTTTCATATATAAATTAATTTATTTTTTTTGTTCTTGTTCTTGTTCTGTGTGATTGTTATTTTGGTAAAACAGATGTCAAAATTGCTTTGTTTCACTGCTATTGCAATTCAAAATAATTAATTCAAAATAATTAATTTAATATAACACTTTTATTCAATTTACTATAGTTACATTCTTTAACACAAAGTCTAATACAAGATTTTAGCATTTTTAAGGAATCTAATAAGGATAGTTACTAGTCTCTTTGATTCGATACATTTAAATGAAATAAAAATAATAAAGAAAAACTATTCTAAAATAATGTGTGTTTTAATTTAGATTATTAAATAATTATTTAATTACAGGTAAAAGTTTTACATTAACAATAACAGTATCAACAAGTCCACCACAAGTTGCAACCTATAATAAAGCAATAAAGGTTACTGTAGACGGTCCTAGAGAGCCAAGATCGAAAACAAGTAAGTATTATTTCCATATATTATTTATAAATATTTCGTTATTTATTAATAAAGCTAATTAAAAAGAAGTGTATACATAATATTTTAATTAATTTATTAAAATTAATTTAATTAATTTGTGTTAAGTGGTTTTAAAAGTTTTGCTAAAAAGAAATTAAATTAAATTAAATTAAATTATCGTAACCACAATATGACGTTATGTGTGTGCATTCCTATTAATAAATTGTTTGAATTTAGATTAAATGAAAAACAGTAATTTGCTCTGATTACATAGAAATAAATACGTTTGAAGAACAAAAAAGAACTAAATGAATCATCTTAAAAAATCATCAAACTCCCTCAAACATGATTAATAGAAATGTTAGATATGGTTTATTTGTAGTATTTGCTATTGTTGAATAAATTGAGACCACTTATTAATTTTATCTATAAAGTGGGTAAAATGGACTGAAGATTTAAATTCTTATCCACATTACGTATGTTTTGTTAATTAATTTAAACCCTTTTTACAAAATTTGTTAAATTTATTGTTTATACAATTGAGTGGACTCTATTTTATGTGTTATAATAATTTTTCCATTTAATTTAATTAATTAATTTCTAGGTATTTTCGGTATTTTAAAAAATTTTTTTTTTTTTTAAATGCTAATCACATTGTAACCAGATTATTGGTTAGTAATATTTTTATTTTTAACAATCGATTTCAGTGTTATTTTGTTAGATAATTTCTTTTTTCTAAATGGCAAACATTTTCTTATTAAATAAGTTGAAAACATGACGACATTGCATTATTATTTTTTTCTTTTCTTTTTTCTCTGTTATGTTGCTGAATTTAAGTTTGATGTGACCATCACAGCTGACGTAGATCTGTGGTTATTGTCACTGAACACCATTTTATTAATTTATATCTTTTGTAGCTAGACGTTAGTATATGTCTGTGATTTATTTTGTTATTTATATATTTAGTTGAGACAAAGTTAGAATTAAAGTTTAGTTGATGTTCCCTATCCATCGTATCCACATCGTTTGTTATATATTCAACAAAAAATAGTATTTCATGATATATAAAAAGATAAAAGTATATATACTATAAATTTCTATATAATTATTAGTGAAAATTCTTAAAAGTTTCATCAATGAAGCAGATGTGTATTAGATGTGCTTTAACTTTTTCGTTATAGAAAATATTCATTTCAAAATATTAAATGTTTGCACGCTTTAATAACATAAATAGTTTACATATAATAAATGTTAATCAATAAATTTATCAAGTGAATTAATACACCTAATCGTAGATCTCAACTAGATCACAGAAATTAAACTCAGGGTTTACGGACGATTAGTCTCCGGACGATTGATCATAGGACGATTGGTCACAACAGAATTTAGATTTTTGTTGCAGCGCTGTATAATTTTTAGTTGTTGTGATTCAATCATCCACTGTGATCAATCGTCCGGCTACGATTTAAAACACCCATTGGCCACTGCGATAGATTTATTCCTAGCCTATGTACTATTTTATATTCTTGATTTTTATGTTAGGATTTAATTGCATTTTTTTTTTCTTCTTCTTCACGTAAATGAATAATGGAAATTGCATAACTTATTGTTGTATATTTAAAAGCTCTTAAACAATAGAGAGCAACATTTTTAACTTTGATTTTTCTATTGATTTTTAACAAAGTCTTATAGTTTGATGATTTCTCTAATCTCATGAATGAATAGTTATTTTATTTTATTTCATTTCCTTTATAAATATATAATGAAAAAAAAAAAAAAAAAAAACTTTTAATTAATTTGAAAATGAATAAAATTATTTTGATTATATATTTTTTTTTTAATTGAAGAAGTTTTCCTAAAAATACATAAATTTCTGTATTAGCAAGTGCTGAAAGTTAAACTGGTATTCTATTAATAAATAATTCATTGTATTAGAAAATGTAGCTTAAGATATAAAAGTGGTTCGTAGACAGATTACAACAATATGACACGTAGTAAAAATAATTTAATTTATTTCTATGGATAAAAATGTTGATATAAACAGAAGAAGAAGAAGAAGATAATATATTTGCCTTAGTTGGTTAGGAAGGACAAAATTTTTGAATTTATATATTTTCAGTGTTATCTCTTTTAGGACAACAACAACAATTTCATTTTGCCTTTGGTCAGCGACCATTTCATTTTCCAACGGATCCATTATCAGGATTTCGTATGCCACCAATTGGAAATTGTCAGAGTGAGTATAGTTTTAATAAATAAATTATTTTTTATTTTACTAGCTTTAAGCAAAAAATTACTTTCTTTTTGCCAAATGTAATCCAAATGGCTATCATAAAATACTTTACGAATAAACAATAATTTTATACTCAGTGTAAAAAATAAAAAAAAAAAAATAATTAATTCAAATTTAACATTAATAAATTAATAATATGAATTATTCGAACATCGAAATTTACTGTAAATAAATAACGAAAAAAAAAAAAAAAAAAAGGCATTTCTGTTGATGTTTTATGTTATTTTGCATATTGATATTTTTTTTTGTTAAATAATTAAACAAAAAAAAAAAAAGTGTAGACATAACCTCACAGTTTTGTTAATATGATTTTGATTTATATTCAAATGTTTGGCGATTGACCAAACCAAGCCAACGTCAAACCACAATCCACATTTTGTTTTGTTGATTTTTTTTCTTTTTTTTTTTTATATATTTATAAAATTTTTATTTTTAATTTTGTGTTAAAATTTGAAATTTATAAATTGAAAATTTATTTATTTTAATTTTTTTTTTTTTTTGGGTTTAAAATATAAAATATGAAAAATTTGTGTGGACCCCAAAGTGTTGCTATGCTATGTTGGATAATATTGGAAAAACCATCATAATTTTTCTTTTTTTTTTAATGCTTTAGCCATTATTGATGCGGTTTTTTAGGGTTTTTACCCCTCTATTTTTGAAGGTGTTAATTTTTTTGTATGTTTTATGCTGTTGTTGTTATGTTTTATCAATATAATTGTAATAAAATTCGTATTAAATTTATGTAAAAATTAATTTATTTAATTTAACTTATAATTTGTATTGCATCTAGATATGTCC
This sequence comes from Ptychoptera albimana, assembly GCA_961205885.1. Classification (NCBI taxonomy): domain Eukaryota; kingdom Metazoa; phylum Arthropoda; class Insecta; order Diptera; family Ptychopteridae; genus Ptychoptera; species Ptychoptera albimana. The sequence continues at coordinate 27,891,547 of OY540802.1, read as the reverse complement.
CAATTTGGTTTGAGCAGCGCCAATTCTCATTGGGGGTATGGCACTGCTGGTGCATATTCACCATACCTAGCTGGTGGTGGATTAACATCTTGTGGCACTCCAACTGCGGCACAATTTAATAATCCAGCTTTAGGATTTTCATGTTCGCCAACTGATCAAACAGTAACGCAAGATTTTGGTGGTGGTATTGTAAATGGTAATAACGGTGTTAATAATACTGGGACAGGAACAAATGGAAGGGAGTGTGTACCTAGTAAGAAATGAAAAAGAAGCAAAAATTCTTATTATTAAGAAAACTAAGTACATGTTGAATTTCAGTGCTGCCAGATTCAACAGCGACAGACTTGGATCAACATTTGAGTAATTTGGTTGGAACTCCGCCAGGATCACAAATGACGCATCCGAATTTGTTGACAGCTGGAGCTGTTACTGGGAGCCAAACGTCATTGTCATCTACTAGTAATGGATCAAATGGGGGTGGTGTTGTTGGTGGTGGTGTGGGAATTAATGGAGGTATTTTGGTGCCTCGGTATCATCCAAATGGAAGTGCGACAACCGGTAATAATGATTACGGGGTGCATTCAAGTCAAAATGGACCGAGAAGCCTGAGTGACTCGTCGCAAGCTGAATCACCTGTACAAGATGACCTATTAACATCTAATACACCGAATTTGGGTGGCAACAATACAAACTTCTCAGGAATTGTCGTCAATCAAGCAAATCAAAACAATTACGGAAGTGGACCAGGTTCTTGTAATGGTTCTCTGTATCCTGTTCTTCCTGCGAGCTTACTTTACACGCAACTATATACAGCTGCTAATCAAACGCATGGATTTCATTCTTCGCATTCATTGCAACAGCATTCAGGTTCTGGTGTCGTAGGTGGTGTTGTTGGTGTCAGTGCTGGTAGCGGTGTAACTGGTGCACAAAACTTAAATGCACATGGCGAATTACAAACGGTAATGGATCATATTGCAACTAACGGTAGTGTTGGTGTCAATAGTTGTTTAGGTATCGTCGGGGGACGGCATCATCAACATTTAATGGGAGGTGGTGGGGGCGCAATTGGTGATCTTACATTAGCCGGAAATTGTGGCAATACCGCACGTGTAGGTAGTGGAAGTGGTAATGTAGTTGTTGGTGGTACTGATGAACAAACAAATCGACAAGTTAGTTTAGCCGGTCATCGTAACGTTCAACAGCAACAGCAACAACAGCAGCAACAGCAACAGCAACAACAACAGCAGCAGCAACAACAACAAGGACAAAATGATAATGGCAATTCAGTTTGGCGACCCTACTGAGGTCGGCCTAATATTTTTTCATTTTAAGTTTTTATCCAGTTTTATGAATATAAAATTTTTCGGTTTTAATCTTCTAAGATTTTATACATTCAAACACTGAATATATAATTCCTTAAATTATTTGTAAATAAATTTTTATCAATACTCTTATATATTTTTAATTTATAATTAATTAATTTTAAATGTGGGTGGTGCAATAGATTAATTATTTAATTAAAAAAGAAAAAAAAAATTTTTAAATAAAGATGAATAATAAAATTATATATTAATGTTCCTTGTAATAATGAATTTAATTAAATTAAATTAAATTAAATTAAATTAAAATTTACTTCTAATAAAAAAAAAAAAACAAAAAAAAAAACTTAATTAAATTAAATAAAATTAAATAAAACAAATAATGTAAGTATCGACATACAATTAAAAACAAAAATTATTTATTAATTATTAAACAATTTTTCACTTTTTAAGCGATTAACTTTATAACGAATTTTCTTTCTATTTTATTTTCCCATTATGTTTTATTTATTTAATTAATTAATTAACACTTAATTATCAATGATTAATCAATGACTCGCAATAATATATTTAATTTTTTTAACAAATAAGATAAATATGTAATATAAATCATTTTTAAATATCACGAAAGAAAAGAAAGGAAAAGAAAGGAAATTAAGTATATTCAGCAAGTAATAACTTTATTTATGAATACAAAAAAAAAAAAAATTAATAAATAAAATTAGCCAATTAAAACACAATCAAAACCTTCAAAAAAAAAAAATAAATAATAAATAACTAAATAAATAATAAAAATAAAATATATATCATTAAAGGATGTTGATGAATAAGATGACATAGTATAATAAATATTGTACATAGTTAATAAATATATAATAAAAATAAAAAAAAAAAAATTATCTGTAACTAAATATAATTATTAAAGATAAAAAAGAAGAAAATTTTCTGTATAAAAATAAATAAATAAAAAAAAAATTGTAAAAAAATATGAAAAATTGTTTATTAAAATTAATCCAAAAATTTTTTTTTTTAAATTTAATTATGTTATTAGTGGTGATTCGTGATAATATATTTTTTTTGTTATAGAATTGATTAAAAAAATTTCTCCTTTTTCGGTACTAATTCGGTAAAAATTGTACAGACAAATTAATTAATTCTATATAGTTATTGATTTAATTTCTCTCATAATTTGCTGGTTAGTTAAATTTAACAATCCAGCATTGTCGTTTACATTAGAATAATAAAATAAAATTAAATACAATTGACCACCTTTTTTTTTTTGCTGTGTGCTCATTCCTTATCAACAAAATTCAGACAATCAGATTTTAATAATCAAAAAGCTCAAACCAATAATAACCTTTTTCCATAAAGTTAATTAAACTCACACCTTAGACGTACCGGTTAACCCTTTTTGTTTTTCTTTTTCTTTTTACGAGTTTAATTTTTTTTTTTTTTGTTGTGCTTTGACTGTTTTGTCTATGCTGTTAAAAACGTATTGAAAATTTAACATTGGAATACTAGAAACGTTGGAAAATTCTAAAATTATCGTAATGAAATTTGTAATGCGTGACAGATGCATGTCATTGCTTTTACCCCATATTTTTTGCATGAACAAAACTAGTTACACACACCTTATATTAGCTACTGATTAATAAAATTTTGCCCAACATACAATTTTATTATATTTTTTTTTGATCCACCAACAATAAAACTATAAAATTTATACACAATTACTGTACGTTGTTGTTTGTTTATTTATTTAAAAAAAATTTTGATGCTAGTTGCACATCAGTGATTTCGATTTTCTAAAGTTTCATATATAGAAAATACGGAATTGAACTTTATAGATTTGTCGAAACTATTACCCTTCGTATATATTATACGTCGATACGAAAACTGTTAATTATCATTCAGTAAATTTTCATTGTGTTGTTTAATTTTATGCACATTTTCCACATATAACGTAAGAGTAGACGTAAAAAAGAAGCTCAATTAAAACAATAAGCTACAAAAATTAATTGCGGGTAACATTTCGACATTGTCATAAACTCATTTTTAATGTTTTTTTTTATTGAATTCAGATGAATTTTACATAATTACATTTTTTTTTTTGGTTTTATTCAATAAAAATTAATGAAATTACGGTAAACACTGTAAAAAATTAATTCACAGGTAGGCAAACATTTTTTGCTATATTTTTAAAAAAGAATATTATTTATTAATTGGTTATTATTTATATATTTCCTACGTTATAAACTAATATAATATTATATATATATATAAAACAAAACTATGTTCCATGATTATTTACATAATTAACATTATTTTTATTGTTTTAAGTCACTTTAATTAATGTAAATAGCATAAGTTCTAATAGTTCTAAGATAATTTAGAATTTACATTAAACGAAACTTCTCTTAATACACGTTTATAATTTATATTATTTTAATGTTAAAAATAAGAAATAAAATTAAATCACCTTTAAACTTACCATCTCTCATACATTATGATTATCATAAAATTCCAAATGTATTTCTATATAATTTCAATTACATTTATGGCTATGAGTTTGAGGTTAAAAAAAAATTAAAAAAAAAAAAACTACACATGTGCTTTTGACACTAATTACAATATACTAAATACTTCACTAGTCATTAAATTACTTTCGATTACACAAAACATTTAAATATTTATTTAAACTAATGTGAAAGGGTTTTTTAGAGTATAGACAACTTTAAATAATATTTTCTACGTTTAATCTAATAGAAAGTATTAACAAAAAAAAAAGAAAAGAAAAAAAAAATAAAATAATAATAATTTTTTTTTGATGGTTTTCCATTCACATTCCATACACAGCTATATGAAAAATATTTCTCAATTTTTTTTTTTACCACATAAAGGAATTTTATTACATTTTAGTGCCTAGTTTTGTTCACTATTTATTTGTTGTGTTAAATAATTTATGTTAGGCAAAAAAAAAAAATAAAAAAAAATTTACTTCACCCGCATAAAACTATTTCGTTTTTTTTTTTTTCAATGTACCAAAAATGCTTTTGTGGTCGCGGTTTATATTTTATTTAGTTTTTTCTTTTGTATTATTTTAGTTAATTGGAATATTTGATTGTTTTAAGATGATTTTGAAATTAATTACCTATAAATATTATTTTTATTTGAAGCTACTCAAAATGTTATACAGAAATATATATTAAAAATATGAATAAAAATTAGAAGGTAAAGCCAAGTAAATACAAAAGAAATGTTATAGTAAAATGTGGTGAAATTTTGAGTAGCATAACATTACATGGTTAACCTCTAACACCTATAGACAGATAGGTAATAGATAATCGGACAATGTGGTTAACATTTATATATTTATCTCTACACTTTTGTTATTTTGTTTTTTTTTTTTTTTTTAATCTTTTCATTTATAAATTAATTGATTTTGTTATTTTCCATCATAGCTGATGATGTCATTGTTTGACCGAAGCTAATTACGCTAATGTGTATCGACCCAAAAAATGTTTTTGCCACTCAATTTTAATAATAACATAATTATTAATAATAATAATAATAATAATAATAATAATAATAATAATAATAATAAAATCAATATATTATTTATAAAATAATGTGATTTCTACCCCTAAAAATATTATTCAACCCCATTTTTATATATAAAAAAATAAATTTCTAAATATAAAATAATAATTTTTGTAACCATTAATGCCATCTATAGAGTAAAGTATGCTTGAAAAAAAAAAAAAAAATTTTTACTTTCCAACCATAAAAAGTTTTGCGTTTTTGGTATTTTAGAATTTTTGTTTTTATTTATTTTTATTTTTATAGAAAGAAATTTTCCGTAGAGCGAAAATTTTCTTATTTTTTATTTCTTTAAGAAAATGTAAAGAATAAGAAATGCAAGCGGAGAAAAGTTTTTCTTTTTCGTTTTTGGCAAAAAAAAAATAAAAGAGAAAAGGATATAGTTAGAGATAGTTTGCGCAGTACAATACTACGCAGCGAAAAGAACCCTTTTTTTTTTTGTTTCATGTTGAACAATTATACGTTAAAGAAATATTAGAAGAGGATAGAATATTTTAACCCCTTTTCATTTTTAACACCCGCTATTATTATTTTATTTTTTTTATTTTTATTTTATAATAAAATAGTAGAAAAATTAGACAAGGAAAATATAAGGAAAAAATACGCCATAAAAAGTCGTGACACAATCTGAAGGAAATTTTTAAAGAAAAATTTCTTTCCTTTAAGATACTTTTTTTTTTTTGTTTTACTAGCAGAAGTTTCTTTTTCAATTTGATGCTTTTTTTGGTTGTTGTTGCTGTTGTAGAAGCGTGTCTTGGATAGCATTTCTTTTAGTTTTTCGCCTTTTTTTTTTGTTGTTGTTGTTGTTTATTTTTTATTATTTTATTAACAATGAAATTTATGAATTCCTTTAAAAGACGGCGCCAATATCGGTTTAGAGTATCTATTGAATTTGCATCGTTTCACATTAATTCCTATTATAGGTTTTTTTTGGTATAACATTTTCAAATGTGTTTATCAACAAAAAAAACCTTCATTTTGTTATAACACATAATTCTCCCAGTTTTTTTTTTTTTTTTTTTGTCTTATACTAACTAATATTTAACCGCAAAATCTGCACCCTCATTTAGTAAAAATAAGAAATTCTTTACTTTAATTCGTCGGAGAGAAAATATTGACAGTTGAATAATTTTTCATATTCTATCATGCGCGAACATTACATAACCACAAGGAAAAATAACATTTTTTGTTTTATATTACCGTTACCTAAACAATAAAACCACAAAGTCACGCCCATTAATAATTTTTTCATTCTTCTACTATTTTTATCATTTGTTTGTACGTTAACCACAAAAACCAACCGCAATCGAAGAAAATTTCCTAGTTTCATGTGGTTTTCATATGACGATTTTAATTCTTCTGTATTTTCATTCGTATTGGTCCACCAATACGAGCAATTGTTGTTTTATTTTCTACAACTATCCGTATAGATGATAAATGAAATTTTTCCTTAAATTTTTATATGAAAATTTGAGCAGGGGGATTTAATTCTATATTGTGGTTGATTTGTGGTCGTGATATTTACAAAAAAAACAGACTAAGAAGGGAGAGCTAACCGCAAACACCAAGCAAAAAAAAAAAAATGAAAAAAGTAACCAATCAAATGGCCACGAATTAGTGTAATTTTATTGGAACAAAAATGAAACTTCTTACAAAATTTTATTTCTAGTAAAGGAAGTAAAGGAAAATTATGATTTAAAATTTACAAAATCGTCGTTATGTTACAATCAAATTACAATTAAGCCATTTCTATATTTTCGATGGACAAAGGCAATGTTCCGAAAAATCTATTAGTGAAAAAAAATAAAGAGATTACCCTGTAATAACTACGTAATGAAACACATTTTATAGTATAGCATATACATACAATATTAAAAACCTATCTTTCAAATGTTTCTATTATTGGTCATGCTCGAAGAACTCTAGAGAACTTTTAGAAAGTGCACTTTTCAAAAGTGTCTAATAATAAAATTAAAAATATTTTACATACAGTCTTCTGAAAAAAGATTTCATCTTTCCTGTCACGTTTCTGAACATTTCTATTAAACTACTTTCTACTTATGTTTCGTTATGATAGATCACAAATAAGTTTTAATCAATTTTCAACTTCTCAAGTACAGGAATAATTACTAATATCCTGAAAAGTTTCACACAAATTTTTGCCGGTACTTTTGTAAAAATTATTAACATTCAAAATTGTTTTTGTAAGTTTTAAAATCGTTTCACATCGAACGTAATTTAGTAATTTAGACTATTTGCTTTGAAATATTTTCAGATATTAATATTAGTATTAGCACTGAAGATTATGATGTTCGCGATTGCGAAGTTCTTGTAAAAATCATTCACAATTGGTAAAATATGATTTCAACATAAATGACTAGGAAGTAGTTTGTGTGTAAAAGAATTAAATTAAATAAAATTCATTTCGATTATATAAAATAAATAACAAAAAAAATTATATATTTTCTCAATAAGTTTTAAATTAAATATTTTTAATAAACTTTAACAAAAAAAAAAAAAAGCCCCAACATAGTTAAGCATAAAATAAAATCTAATACAAATCGAGACGTGTTTCGTGTGTTTTTTTTTTTTTTTTTTTCCTACAACAATAACAGTGGTTGAGTAGCAGCAATAATTTAATGAAATGACAAAAACCACCCGAAAAAACAATTGAAAAATGAGTGTGACAGAAAAACAAAATCTTAATAAGATCTTCAAAAAGATTCGATGTCGTCAACACAGTCAAATTACAATTTACAACAATCTAAGGTTTTTTTTTTTTTCCTTCTTCTGTGCCTTCTTCTGTGCCTTCTATATTATATTTGTTTAATAAGAAAATGAAAAAAACAATGAAAAAAAAAAATTACTTAAAGAATGATATTTTGCCTTCATTTCGTTAAACGTAATTTAACTCCAACCACCGAATGGTTTTCGGTTTAAAAAATGTAATTTTCACCATGGTTCATTTTGATTGTTGCATGCGTACACAAAACACAAAAAATTCCACCCACAAAATAATCATTCCTAACCTTGTTTAAATATACTTGATACTTTCAAAATAAAAATAAGGAAAAAGAAAAAAAAAAAAATCATAAACTAAACCAAACTCATTCCATGGGCATTTTTTTTTTTCTCTATGTTTTTTTTTTTTGCTGCTGCTTCAAAGATGTAAAAAATTATAAATAAGAAAGAAAGGAAAAAAAAAAAACACACACACACACACAAATAAATAAATGAACGAAGTAATAATGATTTTTGGCAGTCTAGATATGAGGGGCTGCAAACAGCTTATAATGTCAACACAGTAAGCGTCATAAACATTGACGCCACCACCGTTGTCAATTTTTTTTTTTGTTTTTTTTTGTTTTATAAAAATAAAAAATAAAATAGACGAGGAAATTGATGTTTTGTTGCGTATATATATATTTATTTTTTAAATAGTATAATTTTATCACCCCAAGTTAAAGGAAAAGAAAAATAATAAAAAAAAAAAAAAACAAGAATTTTGTTCCCTTATTATATAAAAAAAAAAATCCAAGATTAAGGGAATTTTTCCTTTTTACCAAATAATGTAACTGAGTTGTTTGTGTCATTTAGGAAGTGAACACAAAACAAAATAAAACGACATTTAAAATCCTTAACTTTCCGTCAAGTATTTTCTACATTTTTTTTTTTTTTTGTTCTATTTAAAAGAAATTTTGTTTTAAGCTTAAGGCTTTTAAAAAAAAATTGATATTTCGTTGTTTTCTTAAAATATCATTAAAGGATTTTGTGGTATTGTTAAGTAATCATCACCGATAAAAAAAAAAAAAATAAAAAAGAGGAATATTATGTAAAAAGTAGAAACGTTGTGATTTTTATTTTATGTTTTTTTTTTTGTGGTCAAATTTTAGAAATTCGTACGCACAGATTAAGATAATAAAAAATTAATTTTTTTTTTTTAACAAAACAGTTTTGTATAAAAACTATTTTACATATTTAAATACTAAAAAAAAAAAAAACAACCAATACGTAGATATGACCTCAAAGGAATCGTATAAACAGCAGCGTATTCAAGACTAGATACATAAAATATGTGAATTTCCAAGAATTATGAAAAGTTTATGAATATGTTTCATGCTTTTGTTTGTTTTTTTTTTTTTTTTTTGTTAAAGGAAGTGGGGGTGGCGTGTGGTCTCAACGGGGCTGTAATACTAATTAATGTACGCTATTTAAGCTTTTAAAATTCTCAACTTTGCTGCTGCTGTTATTATTTATAATAAGAAAAATAAAGCTGATGGCGCTTAACGAAGATGATGACTAAGTCTAATATATTATGCCAACCCACATGTTTTTGTTATATTCATTTTCGTTGTTTTAAAATCCGTGTGTGTTGTATCCTAAGTAGCAGGCAATAAAAAAAAAAAAAACAAATACGATAAAGGGTTAAAGGTTACACTGTCAAGAATAAGACTTTGTTGGTTGTTTATCATCTATATTTTGTCTTCGTTAACAGTTAAATGGTATGAGTGATGAAAGCGTAAACCATAAATAAAAATAAAACTTTCTTTACTACATTTTTAATAAAAAATTGTTCTAACCTTAGTTGTTGTTAGTTTAAATTAATTTTTATGTTCGTATAAGTGATGAGTGTTCGTTATTTCAAATAGAAAACTATATGATATTTTATATGATATAAATCTTACTGGCATTTGTACAGATCATTTCGAAGTAAGAAAACCATCACGAAACACTATTATAGCGTCCATAATGCCAATTCTTTATTTACTCAAGTATTGTCAAATCATAGGTATGTTGGACCGGCTACAATAACCTCATTAATAACTACTATTATAATTTCTAGCACCATATCTACCCCAATACCATATAAACCCATAAAAAGATGAGGATGAGAAAAAATATTTCCGTTGGTTTTGCTTTTCTTAAAACAATTTATGGGTAAAAAAGGTTTCTCCTCATGCAAATATTTTTAACTGTTATTCACGTAATACGCAGATTGTGAAACGAAAACAAAAAAATACGGCAAACAATGGTTAAAGTAAAAAAAAAAAAGAAAAAACACAAAAAAAATTATTTTAAAATCCTGAAAACAAACGGCAGAGTATTTTATTTCTCTTTCGTAAATACCACGACACCACTAGTTATAGCTACGTGCAAGCGTCTCGTATTTTTTTTTTTAGATGCCTTTATGTTATTAATTTAAATTTAAAACACGGAGAAAAATAGAGCCTAAATGGGTTTTTATTTGAAATAAAAAAATAAAAAAATTCTAGAGTAACCTTATCTTCGATCGAAATACCTCGACATTTTTCACCACCTACTCATACACAGAGAAAAAAGAAAAACAAATATTTGTAAAAAACATACCAATAACAAAGAATAACCGCCAAGCAACTGGCACCACAATTCTTAATTAAAAGTGCACACGGTGTTCAGTGTTGGCAACGTTTCAACTTGACCACGTTTATTTCTTTTATTATTATTTTTACGATTTTTTACTGCAAATAAAATTTTCTAAAATACTTTGGTTAAATTTTTTTTTTGTCATCGTTGAATCGGTGTTTTTTTTTTTTTTTTTTTTGTTTTCCTTTCGTTCAGTTATTTAAAGTAATTTTTGACTTTTACACTTCCTTTTACTTTATTGTTCTTTGTCATTTTTCTTTTCCTTTTTCCATGGTTTATTTTACGCGACATCAAAAGGACTTTTTAAATGCGGTGGAACATTTTTTTTTTTTCAAGAGTTACAACGATGTGTAGTAAATTTCTATATACATTTATTTATTTTTTTTTTTTTTATAAATATAATAAACATTAAAGGGTTGCCACATGTTACTCTTATAATATTTTTTTTTTTTTTTTTTTTTTGATTTTTTTTATTATTATTCACAATAAATTGAAGGAAATACAAATAACAACAACACTGCCATAAAAAAAATATATATTTTCATATCATTTTAAATATTTAAAAGTATTTTGAAATGCTTTCCAAAAGGGAGACTTAAAACATTAAAAAAAAAAAAAAAATCATAAATAATATTGATTTGAATCTTTGAATAAGTTTGATGTTAAATTTATACATTTTTATTATAAACCAGGACCAACTTTTTAATGCTGGAACAGAAAAAAAAAAACAGAAACAGTAACAGAAACAGAAACAACAAAGAAAATATCGTTAAATATGCAAAAGTTATAAAAACAAAAAAAAGTGCGGAATGAATGAATTCTTTCGTGGTTTGGGTTTTATTCTTAGTCTTTAACTTTCTTCTTTTTTTTTTTGCCTTTTCCGAATATAAAAAATTCATATTTTGATTGAAGAACTAAAAAATATAAAACGTATCAGTTGAAGGTTTTCCCCTGCGTTACAAATATATAGAAACACATAATAAAGTATATAAATAAATAAAGAGTAAAAAAAAAAGAAGAAAAATCCTATACTGGGTATGTATTAACAAAGCTTTTAAAAATGAAATTTTTAAATATATTTTTGACCAAGGTGTCGAATTTCAATAGCGTATCCCGGAATCAATGTAAAATCACCAAACTTTATTTGAAGAGAAATATTTTCAATATCGTAGATCGGAACTACCGACTTAGACTCTCAAGACGATCTAGAAGAAGTAAAGGGTAGAATTTGGTATCAATTGATAGATATTAAAAAACGGTTGATGAAAAATTTCCATTACTTTTCCGCCAATCGGAAAAACCATTTTTTTTTGTAAGCCTTTGGGAAAATCCATATTAAAATTATAATTAAGTTAAAAATATGCAAGAAAAAAAATTAATTAGATAAAGGATAGTCTAATTAATAAATTGTGATTAAAATTTTTCCGATTTTCTTCACATTTTCCGCACAATAAATCTTTAAAAATAATGTATATTTTAGAAAAAAAAAAAAAAAAATTCCATCCTCTACTACTTCTAGATTGTCTTGAGAGTCTAAGTCGGTATAGCCATAATATTTTTATTCTTCATGATGTAAATTGAATTAATAATTTAATCACAACGTTTCCATATTGAACATAATGCGTGATATGAACAAACAAAATAATTTACTAATCTCTAATGCGTGTTAAAATAAATTTTCAAAATTTTAAAATCATTAACAAGAATGTGAACATCATCCTATCTCTACAGTATTAGTCTTATGTATAATATTACCTTTATTGTTATTTCAGCTATTAAAAAGCGCAAAAAATCTTAAACAAGATAGGTAACCAGTAAACTCTTGAGTATTATTAATATGAACAATGAAAATTAACAGCAGAATCAAAAAAAAAAAAAAATATTTCTCTTATTATAAAATTAATAATAAATGATATTAAGTAGATAAATACGCAAAATAAATAAATAATTTAACATATATGTGAGTCAAGGCTTTTTTGATGCTCTTAGCATAAATAAAAATAACAAAGTTAAGTAATGTAAGAAAAAAGGAAAAGCGAATCTATGGAGGAGGATTTTTGTGAAAATATTAAACTTTTATATGTGCTTTCTTTGTTTATTATAAAAAAAAAAAAAAAAATTAAATAATAATAAGTATTAATGTAAAACGTACAACAAAGGATAAGAAATCGTTTTTATCTAAGATCTCTCAGCTGTCTGTGGTGCTGAACAATTAAGAACTTTGCCAAACACCTCTTAGCCACCTCTTATTACACTTTTTCACAAACACGACAAACTAGATGTGGTATGCAAATATAACATCAATTGCAATGCAAATATAGAAAGAAAAATAATCGTTTTTTGCAAGACTTTATACTATTCTTACCAACTTTTCGGCTCATTTATAATTTATTCATCCGGCCGTGTATGGAAATATTATTGCCATGTTTGGGGTGATGTGTCGAAGAGTTTTTTTTTTTAATTTATAAGATAGAGGGTGCAAAAGAATTATGTGATCATGAAATCACAAATTATCAAGATTCCCTAAAACATCGCGGCGTCTTACACACAAAGCCGAATGTCTGTTTTTCCTTCCAAGTTCGATATTCCAAAATTCCTTTATATCAAAAAATTAAAAACATTATATGTGTGAACTTAAATAAACTTTGAACTATAACTCCCTTAGCTTTTAACCTAATTCCTATCCAAAGATAGGAAAAGAATTAGTAATGGAAACCGTTCAATATTTAATAGAAGTCACCTTGAACAGAGACGACCATTCAAATGGATCAAAGAATCAGAAAAGCCAGTATCAAATCAAACTAATACGTTTTCTTCGTAAATTTCATTGTTACATTGTTACCTTGGTAAATAATCAAGAAAATAAAATTGTACAGAATCAGTGTCTTACCTTAAAGTGCCTTTAATTTTTTTTTTTTTTTGTTATTTTTCGATTAAGGAAGTAATCTCCTTTGAACATTTCTATTTCATTCTTATATATATTTTATTCTTTTCTTGTAGAAAATACCAATAAAAACCGATTCGTTATTTGTTGTCTCGTGTTTTGAAGCTTAAAGTTAAGTTTAAATAAGTAAGAAAATTTGTAAAGCTTATTGGAGGGTATTCAAATATGTTTATGGTATATCACAACTTTGGTTGTCAGTATTAACAGAATTATAGAAATAGGCCATTAACGTATTAACAATGATTATTATATGATAAGAGGTCTTAATATTATTGTTATCAGTAATAGAGGAGTAAGGGATCTATTTAATTAGTTACATTTCTATTATATTATGTAATTTTGTTGACTAGATACATTACGCTGATAATACAATGTTAATGCGATATTGAGACGTTATTGTGACGATAATCTTAACCAGATATCAAATAACTTTTTAGCATTAAATTAGATGACCGCCATTTGTACAAAATTTTTCGCGTTTTTCACAAACTTAAAAAAAAAAAATTAGAATACAAAAAAAAAATATAAAATAAAATAAATTTTCTAAACATAAGGAAATAGAGTAAAGGTATAATATAAGCTGGTTAGAAAATTACAAGAACCCTGGAAAATATAATCAACGATAGATAACAAGATGGCAAAATTGTTTTTTTTTTTTTTGTTTTATGTTAGATTCTAGTTTTACCACGATGAAAATAATGGCGACAGTAGCCAACAAAGTTAAAACAATAACAATAATAATAATAATAACAATGATAATAAATAAAGGGGTGAAATGAATATTATCTTCTTTGTGCCTGCAGCTATACTATTTGTTCACTTTTTCAATGTTTTTATTTTCTCTGAGTTTTTTTTTTTTTTTTTGTTCCTTTTTTGTTATTTTCTTCTATTTTTGTTTCAAACAACATGAAAAAAAAAAAAAAAAAACTACATCTGTATGTGACTATAATAAATCAAGTCTTGGTTTTAATTAAATCTTGCATCGAAATAAACGTTCTTGTGTTCGAACATCCGAACAGTAAACGAATAGGAGAAAAAAGCAAAACAAAAAAAAACCAACTTACCCAACTCGCTTCATTTAAAATGTTCAAACGGCATACAGACTGTTTTTTTTTTTTTGCTTTCCTTTTATTTTAATTTTTTTTCTATTTTTCAGATTGAGATAAACAAAAGATATAATAAAGAGCAGAAATTTTAGCGTAAAAAGAGAAAAGAAAAGAAAAAACTCTCCTTATCAAAGTTTATCATTATCGTGGTCGAAACGTACGTGAAACCGAGAAGAAATTTTTTTTTTTTTGTTTGTTTGTTTTCTTGTTCATCATCGAATGTAAAATAAAATTTGTCACCCGGTGTGTTGCAAATGGTGCAAAAATCGAATGTTATGACTATTTATTTATTTTTTCTTATTTTCCTTTTTCATAAACTACGATGGGGTGTTTTTTTTTTTTTTTTTCATTTTATTTTTTATAAAAAGAAAATTAAACATCTTAGTTATATTGGGAAATAACTAGAAATATTTCGTTAATCATCAGGTGATAAAGTGAAATAAAATTTTAATTTTATTCATTTGATTATTTTAATTAAAGGAATATAAAATCCTTTATAGTTTACTAGAGATAGTAAAATAGTAATAATTTTACTATTTTCCTGAAGGAAGGTAATTTTTTTTTTTTTTTTTTTATTTTTCTTTTAATTAATTATTGTTGTTGTTCGGAAAACGTATAATATGAATTATTTAAAAAATTATTTTATTTAGAAAATAATTCATTTTACTTTGGTCTTTATAAATTTATATTAATTTAAATAATATTTGACGTCATATCGTTTGCCATGCTTTGCTTTAGAAATTAAACTCAAGTAAAATATAATCTCCTACTATGTTGCTATAGCAAATATGTATTAAAATTGTATATAGATTATTATATATATATATATATATTATATGTTTGAATGATTTTGTGACTTGATAGATTGGCTACCAATATAGTGTTGACTGAATAAATTGATATCGGGTGGGTTATACGTTGTAGTTAGTCATCCTTATTTCAAACAAACTACAAATATTTACTTTTAATAACTTTCTCTTATAAGGTATTTGGAAGAAATACGAATTACATTACGTTTAACAAAAAAAGGGTTAATAAAATAAAAACAAATTTTATCTATTAATTAATCCTTAAAGTTTGTATTCTTTATTTAATAGTTTAACACAGTTTTAATTTAATAAATTAATTAAAAAGCAAAAAATACAAATAAATAGTTTTAATTAAATAGAAAGCAGAAAAATAGAAAAAAACAAAAAAAAAAAACTTTTAATTAATTTTTTTTTTTTCAATTATGGTTTTATGTTTTTTATTTAATTTTGATTTAATGCTAATAAGATTATTATTATTTTTTTTTAATGTTGATAAAAGAAATTTTGCATTTGTACACTAGTCATTTGTCAACAAACGGAACACATTTTAATGATATAGAAATAAAAAAAAGGAAAGAAAAGAAAGTATACTCATACTACTAAAGTAAATACACGTAACAAAGATAAATTCAACACAAATTTTTTTGATATATTAGGTGAAACGGAAGAAGAAGTAGAAGAAAAACTGTCCACATAGGATGCTAACTAATAAATCATAAACTTATATAAAATATCTTGTAAGTAAAACCAAAAAAACCAAAGCAGATTTAGTCTGTTTAGAAAATATTTACTATTTATATAGTTTCTAGTATATTCAAGGATACAAATAGGAGAATATTGTGCGTCTTTTTCCATCTATTGCCTATTGCTGTATTCTATTATGAGAATTTAAATGTAACATAAACGCAACAAGGGATATTATTTAACATTTTCTCTTTAGTAAATCATTTTTCCCTTCATTTTGAATTATTTTTTAGTTTTTCTGAACTATTAGGGTATGGGCTAAAGGATTAGGCAAGAGGTTACCATATCTGTACAAAACAAGATTTATATCCGTTTGTGTTGCTACAATTGTATTGTATTACACACTCAAAATCCTTAATACGAAAAAAAAAAAAAAAAACATCAGCAACAAATCTACACATATTTGTATGACCCTTTTCTTGTTTTTTCATCTTTACGTTGTTCAGTTGTAAGTAAAAATAGTTGTGTCTTGTTTCGCCCAACCCAAGTGCTTTCAAGTAAATTCCTGTAAAAAAAAAAAAAAATAACCCCTGGTTAAGTGTAAGAGAAGGGGCTGCTATTGGCAACACGTCAGGTGATTTTTGTCAGTATTCTCTTTATGATTTTCTTATTTTGTTAGAAAATAAGAGAAAATCATTTGTAAAAATTGTATAACATTCAATCTTTCGCTGGGTTACCCTGTAACAATTTAATTTAAAATTATAAGAAATTAATGAGAAAAAAAAAATAAATTAAAAGACTTGTTACTTTTTGTTCACTCATTATCAACATCATCATCAGCATCAGCATCAACATCATCGTCGTCGTCGTGACGTACTTTTTTTTTTGGCTGCTGCTTATTATTACTTTTATCACCGCACAGTATTTTTCATTTCTTACCTTAAAAACCGAGGGTCGCCTAACTAACTGAAAAACACATAAGTTAACAAAGAGGGAAGTCATTTTTAGCTGAATCTTATTATGAATACAGAAAAAAAAAAAATAAAAAAATAAAATAAAAATAAACAAGAAGGTAAGATGTTCATTAAGACAGTGGTTAATTGGGCCAAGCCTTAAAAGTATCTTGGTCTTCAGCATTACACAATTAAAACCACTCAAACCATTTATCAGTGGTTGCCTTTTTGGCTGCCGTTGCTGTTATTTTTGTTGTTGCAGTTGCTACAACAGTTTAATAAGAAAAATCGATTTTCCGTCCATTTATTTATCAACAAAAGCACCAAAAAATAAAAAATAGGAAGGAAGAACTTTAAAGAAAATACTAAATAACAAATTGGGTGGGTGCTGAGTATTTTAATTAATTTTTCCACAATATAGAGCGTATATAGTAAAAATATAAATAATAATAATAAAAATAAATTTAAAAGGTGTCACACTTGGTTTAATGATTTTTTTTTTCTTTTTCTTTTTCTTCTCTTCGTAATTCAATATATTTTTCTTATTTAATTAACGATTCATCATAATTTTTACTGTTTATTATTTAACCATCCCTTATAAATTAAAAAAAAAAAAAATTCCACTTTGTTAGTATAATATTGAGAAACATTAAAAATATTCTAACTACCCCTATCAACAGTATATTTATGCTACTTACACAGACACTTTTCTCCCTAAAATAATTTTTTTGTGCTCTTTTTTTTTTTTTTTGTTGTTGTTGATAAATCTTCATAAACATTTTATGCTTTTCAATTATATAAATAACAAAAGTACCATCATCTACTAATTCATTCTAAATAATAAATATAGATTTTTTTTGGTCAACTCAATCCACATTTTGTAAAATAATTTTCTAAGAAACAAAGATAAAATTAATGAAAAATTCTTTTATAGAAATATTCTAGCCCGCATAATCAATTAAAATTAAAAAGAAAAAAAAAAAAAAAAAAAAAGTGGCCTAAAAATTCTAGGACATCATACTTAATCTACGTAAAATTATTTTTTTTTAATTTTTATTTCATATTTAAATATTCTCATTTGCTTGAGTACTAAGATGTTAATATTATTAAACTGTTAATTAATAGAAAGATTAAAAGCTTTAACAAAAGATAGAGAATCACTCGATTATAATTTATAAGGAATTAAATGATTTTCTGGTTAATATATGCATATAGAAATCCATTTAAAATTAAAAAAATTATTATTATTTCTTTTCATGCTCCACCGTATTACAACAGATTTCTAATCAAAATTAAAGCGATACAAATATCGTTTGGTTCATCTGTAAATAGATAATAATTTGTAAAATGCAAAAAAAAAAAACAAAACAAATTTAAGTAAGTAACGCTTGTCAATCAAAATAAGTAACAAATTCTAATCGATTAAAAAGAAGAAAAAAAAAGATTTTTAAAAGATAAAAACTTTTCCTTCTTCTTTTTTTTTTACTAATTTATTTTAATTATTTATCCCTTTTATTGTGAATATCGTGAATTTTTTGCTTGTGAGAAGTCGAACACACATTTATTTATAATTTTTGTTGTTGTTGTTCTTCTCGGTGTACATTTTGTTGTTCTTATTTAACATCATCAAAAATTTATAAGTAAAAATATTTGAATAATGTGATCGTGAACAGAGATTTTTTTTTTGCTTATTTTAAACATTTATTCCTATTTTTGTTTATATAGATATATAGGAAACGTTAATAAGCGCAAAATAAAATAATAACAAAAAAATTAACGTGGTTTGGTTTGGTTTCGTTGCTTTTTTAGGTCTAGACAATAAAAATCAGAGAGAGAGAGTGAGAAAAAAAAAAAGGGACGAAAATTGGTAAGGAATCTTAATTAAAAATTATCTATTCAAAGTAAAAAATAAAAAAATAACACTACGAAGCTTTCCCTAACTAGCTGCTAACAAGGGTAAGTTCCAACCGTTTCTACTCCATCTATACAAAGTACTTTAGCGGGCTTACACTGCAAAAATATGGGATTGGGTTAAGGCTGGACTTGTTTAATCGCAAGTTGTCGCTTTTAACCCGATTAAGATTTCATTTAGAAATAAAAATTGAAATTTACACCAGGATAACAAGATGAAATTAAAAAATGCTTTTAGTAGGATTAAAAAAAAAAAAATAAAATAAATAAAGTATCGTTATTTCTTTGGGCATATTTTTGCTTGATTAGTTATTAAGGGTATTTTATTACACACATTTCTCATTTTAAAACAGAAATGAACAAACATTTAATTATTCATTATTTTTATATAAAAATTAATGTTAATTATTTTTCCTACTGTAAACCGGCAGACAAATAAATATTGATTATTTTAATATCAGTTTTTGTCATTAAAATTCTTATCACATTATCGTGATTGATAATATTTGATTGAGAACATTTTATTAATTAAAATCCGTGCATTAAATTATTTCAGAAATTTATGGAATGTTGTGCTAGAAATTGTTTAATAAATTTCTAATTATTATAATCGGAAGTTCACGTGCATACAATCACTTAACATGTAATTGTTATCATTCTTAATAATTTTATATTAAGACTCGATTTTGGTTTGATTATCTAAGAATAATAAAATAATATAATTCCATTTTTTTTTTATTTTAATTTATTAAAAATCAATAATTTTCTATATGGCAAAATTTTGTGTAGCCGATTTTTCTTTATTGTTTCCACTAAATAACGCAACCATAGATAAAGAAGAATTCTTAACTATGGAAAAACAAAGAAAAAAAAAAATTACACATCGTTTAATGTTAAGTGAGTATCGCGAAGGGAAATTGAAGAAAAAAACAAACAAGTATAAACTTGGGGAGTAAAAACTAATAAAATAATTTTTGTGTACTGCTGCTTGAAATAGTCCCCAATATTTAATCGAAGAAGTACAAAAAAAAAAATATATATATAAAACATTCACAAAGAAAAACTTTGACAATCAATCGAGTAGAAAATTTAACAGAAAATAAAAGAAAAAATCTTTAATAGTTCCAGTTACTCTGTATATGTAAAAATTATATAATCTAATGTAATTGGGCGACACAAGGACATCCCTTTAAATAATTTATATCATTTTGTCAACATTTATCTAAATTAGCTAAAGTTTAAAAGTGATAAAAACATACAAAAAAAAAAAAATAGGGAACTTATTTGCATCGTGAATAGGAAAGAAATGAAAAGACAGCCTCTGTCCACTACTAACTGCTTGTGACAAATATTAATAAAATACCAATAATCATTGTCCACTTGTATTTGAAGAAGTTTTTTTTATTATTATTCTTATTATTATTATTATTATTCTTTTATGTTACATGTTGTTGTTCATTTGAAATTATGATAATAAAAAATCAAACATCCAAACCATGATCAAACCAACATAGCAAGACATGAAAACATAATGTTACCCAATGGGCGCATATGTGTAATATAATAAATTCACCCACTTTATAATAAAACAAAAAAAATAATGATTATAATAAAAACAAAAAAAAAAAAAAAAAAAAAAAAACGAATGATGGCATTTTAAGCAAATGAAAAAACAAAGAAATATTGATTGGGTATTAGATTATAAAATTGGCAACATTGTTATAAAAGAACTTTTTCTACTTAATTAATATTTATGAGTGTTTTTGAATTCAACACACACACACACACACAAAAAAATGGCAGGAGATTTCCTACACAAAAAAAAAAAGCAAAAACTTTTCAAATGATTTTTCTTTCCTTTTTTTTTTCAATTTACTTTGTGTGTGTTTTTTTTTTGTTATAAATAAAATTTTAATAGAAAATTGATAGGTAGCCTTGTTAACGAACATCTACCGAACATTTAAATCTCACTCATGTCACTATAATATTAAATTTAAATAAAGGGAACCTTCATCGAAATGATATTAAATAATTTTCAATTATCTTAAGGATAACTAAGATAAGTTTTTAAGAACTGATAGTAATATATGATAGAAACACTTTATCCTCCTTTTTATAATAAATATAAATAATTTTTAAGCGTCCTTATATCAGTGTAACCAGTGTACCTATCGTACATAACCAATACTATCCATGTAAGGTAAAAGAATATTATCGAGAAACGTAAACAATTTACAATATTCTTAAAAAGATTATCGTATAACCATCGATATTTTTATTTCTATAACATATTACTGGATTAACAGATTTTATTTTTCATTTTATCGACAGTAAAACTCAAATAAAAATTCGTCACATTGATAAAACGATTTAGTTCCTATCAGAGTGTGATACAAGCTAATAAAAAAAAAAAAAAAAAAAAAAAACGTTTTCTTTTCCATAAAACCATAAAATCTGCATAGAAAAAAAATTAAATTTACATAAAATGCGTTTTTTCTTTTGTATCCACATCGTTTTTTTTTTCTTTTTTGCATCAATTTTCTTGAATTAAAATTTCGAAATGCATTAAATGTGTCAGTTTTATGTTATTATTATGTTAAGGATGTTTAAGTAGAAGAGATACCCAACAAGAATGACCTTTTTATGTGTTGAACAAACTCATATAAGCGAACCCTAAGGTCGTTAAGTTAAAAAAAAAAAAAAAACAAAAACCTAATACAAGGATATTTCTATGTTTAAAATAAAAAAAAAACGAATTAAAAACGATAAAAATAATATTAAATGAGGGATGAATTGATGTTAAATGGCTAGAACAATAAAAAAGGGTCCATTTATGTTTTTTTTTTTTTTTATGATTTAAATTCTATGTTATTGGCTGATTTAAAAAAAAAAAAAAATAATAATGTTTTACATTAAATTTCATTTGATTTTCTTATTATCAAATTATATCATCTATAATACTACATATGTAACGCATTATTAATTATAATTATAGCAAAGTATAGTGCTTTATAGTGGTTTTTTTTTTTCTGTTCTCCGAAAATAATTTAAATTTACACTTGATCAATATACATTACGTGTGTGTGTAATGTATTTAACCGCCAATGCACCACAATCCAAACAACAAAAAAAAAAAAAAAAAAAAAAAAATGTTTAAATCAAAAACAAATTTCCTTTCATATAATTTCATGAATTTTTTTTTTTTTTTCTCCTTTCCTCTGAATTTATTCATTTTATTTTATTTTATTTTTTTTTTTAAATTTCTATAAATATTTAACATTTACGTAAATTTGAATATAGAAAATCAATCAAACTCAAACTAAAACCAATATTAACAAAATAAACATAGAAATGAAAATTAATTACAACATTATTATTAGTTTTTTTTTTTATATGTTTATCTAAACTAAATCATGATAAAATATTTTTTGGTGTAAATTAAAATCTAGTTTTTAACAGTAGTAAAAGTTGTTATTGTATTTTATTGTTAATAAAATAGTGAAATTAGTTTTGTGAGTTTTACCAATGCAAAAATGGTACAAAAAAGTAACAACAGCAGGAAATTTTGTGTTTTTGAAAATTCGAACAAAAAAAAAAATACATTTTCCAAATAAAAATAAAACATTTTCTAATCAAAATCAATGTTGAACGGTGATGTATTATAAATATCTATGTTAGTATTTATCCATTTAAAAACAAATAAAATGGTTTTTTGGTTATTTTTAAATTAGTGGTTGAAGCACAAAAGTTTTTTTTTTATAATTTTTATTATAATATTCATAATAATTATTAAATAAAGTTCTGTGTGAATAATTTTTTTTTGATATAAAATGATAAATAGAAATAGAAAATATTATCGATTAAAAAAAAAATGCATTATTACTTTATATTACACTGACTATTGAAGTTAATGATTTTCAATATTATTATGAACAAAACACGAACCATTATATGTATTTTAGTATATAGACGTGTCATGATTTTGATTTAACCAATCGTAAATATTATAACTTTATTGTGATATCTGTCTATAGTATTTTTGTTTTTTTTTTAAACTATTATTATTAATAAATTTTCATTTTAACTCACTATAATGATGCTTTAAATTGTGATTCTGTTTCTACAATATTCATGAATCTTTAATAATAATGTTATTCTTTTAATTATTGATTTATAAAAGTTACAACTTTAATAAAATCGATAGAAAAACGTTTGCATTCACCTTGCTTTTTCATTCCTTTGGTTTTGTTTCCTTTGTATGTTTGCGTTTTGCTTGCGGATGCTGTTGCTATTGTCGTTTCCTTTTTAAATTAAATGATCGTTATCAATATAATTGAAAGTCACCTTAATGTTAATCAAATCAACAGAAAAATGATAATGTATAATTTTTTATTCAGTCAATGACTTGATTTTTTTCCACTTTCAACTTCTCTTTCATGATAAATAAAATAAAATAAAATAAAATAAAAAAAAAATAATGCTTGTCTGTCTTTTATATGACAATGATAAATTGAGAATTTTTTTTGCTCTATCACTATCTATTATTCATGGATGTGATAATAAGAAATAAGAAAATAATTAAATTATAAAGAAAATTTTATTTTAAAAATTAAAAACAACAAAGTTAAAGCTACCAGACTGCAAAAATTCTTTTCTTCATTTTTGCTATTTTCTTATGCTTGTTAAGATTAACAATTCTTGCATAAATTTAATTGTTTACTATGTTTAAAACATCTGTGTAACAGTAATGCATCTTATTTATTATTTCATGCTTATGTTAAAAATTGCTAGATAAAGTTAGGATCCGGTGTTGAAAATTTTATATTTTAAATATTATTTTTACTTTTAAAGATTTCAACAAAACTACACCATGGATTTTTATTATTATAATATTTTTTTTTTTATTTAAAATAAAATCTTGTATAACAAACAAAAACAAAAATAATAATCAAACCCTTACACAATTTAGTTTATTTGCCTCAAGGTGTATTTACTTAATAAAAACATATGAATTTTCTAGTATACTCCTGACTCGATGCTCGTCAATATGTTTAACAACAAATCTACTCTCGTCTTGTTACTTTTATTATTTTATTGTTCCTGTAATCATTTTACATCAATACAACAAAAATTCGGTTAATGTTAACAATATATGTGAACAATGTGTATGGTGTATTTTATTTTATATAAATGTGTCTGTGTGATGATAGAAAATCAAACGAAATTTGTGAAATGATGAGTAAAAAAAAAAGAAAAAAAGAAAAAAGTTTAACCTTAAATGTCATGTCTAGTATTGTTTACTATGCTTAACGCTTTTTATACTTTGTATGCTGCTAAATCAAACAAATAAATAAATAAATACCTAGTGCTTCCCATTTGTAAACAATTTTCAACAAGTCAATAAACAAGACAAGAAGAAAAAAAAAACGAACGAACAAACAAACAAACAAACTAGCGAACAACGCTAAATTGTTGTTTAATTTAACAAACAAACAAAACCAAAAACGAAAAAAGAAGAAAAAAAAAATATTAATTTAACAAAATTTAAATCAGATCCTAAGGGTTGATTTTATTAATTTCTCGTACAATCATTACATTCCTCACAATATCTAATTATATTTCTATTTTCTGATATTGCACCACTAAAATGAAACAAGAATCAATCCTAATTCCTATTCGGTTATATTGATTCTTTACACTTCTATTAAAAGGGAACAAATGAAAATATTTTATTTTTACATTTTCGAAAATCTCGTCCAGTTATTTTTTGTCATGACTGACACCAATTTTTGTTGCTTAGAAACTCCCTAAGAACAATTTATATTCTTTTGTTATGCTATGTTTTCTCATTTATTTGATTTGTCTTTAAAATTATTTGACTTAACACATGACAAGTGGTTTGCCTTGTATTACTTTGCAACCATTTTAAATAAATAATAAAATAACAAAAACAAAACCGAATTCCGTCTATTCGTCTGCTCATTTTTGATCAGTTTAACACACAAAAAAAAAAAGTGAATAATACGAACGTGACTGTAAGTCCATTTTTCATTTGTTACAATCCACCATTACCACCCTAGTTTTGCCTACAATATGAACATTAACGATACCAACAATATATATATATATATATTTCTAATCTTTTATTTTTTTTTGTTTTGTTTTGTTAAATTCAATCGTTTGGTCGGCTGGTCCTTTTTCTTTTTTTTGTTGATATTACAAGGATACGACAGGGTAGAAAATGTAACAAAAATAAAAAAGAAAAAAAATCTAATTTGCTTCGCTAGCCAAAAACTCATTTGTTCACATTATTTTCTCACACTCTGTATGTGTCAATTTCTTTTACATTTTCGTCCTTTTTTTTTTTTACATATTCTTATCATTTATCTGGGTTGTGTTTATGATTTTATATACAAGAAATGTTAGAAAGCATAAATTTATTTACTTATTTCGATTTCTTGACAGGAGCATCAAAATTTAACATTGGCCTCGGAAAATCTAAAAATTAATAATTAACAAACCATAGGCGAACACAAACTCAAAACAATTGAATGGATGGGTGATGGTGAAGGTGAATGGAATAAACCAAAGAAAATTAATGACGCCTTTTATTTGATAAAACATAAACGAAGCGAAAACAAAACACATTTTTTTTTTTTTATGTTCTATTTGTTTTAGGTTCTGTCGTGCTGAGTCAAAAATAAAAAATAAAAAAATTTCCAATTGTTAAAACAAAACTCACAGCTATATAGCAGTCACTAACAAAATTGATAATGTTTACTTGTGTTTTGCATCTAACACAAAAATTTTTATTTTTAATGATGATTGATTTTTCCTTTTATCTTAAAGTTGATTTTCAACATTTTTCCTTTAGTATTTTAATAAATTAACAATTGTTTTTCATTCGCTGATTAATGAATTGTACATATTCATTAATTAATTTTTTTTTAAGAAAATCGTAGATTTTACAACAAATTCTCATTATAGCATATTTATGTTTAATCACTGTCAAACTAGTTTGTTATTATTATTATTTGAAAAAGTGGTTGCAGAAACATTATTTGTCACTGTAGGGATCCTATTTGTTTTTTTTTTTTTTTTGGTTTCATAAAGGCTAATGTAAGTAACTATAACTTACCGACCTTTTAATCGCTGATGTGTGTCGTCATTTCAACAGTTTACTACAACCAAGGTATAAATATCTTCTTTTTTTTTATATATACATATGTATATGTATGTATTATATATTTGTTGTGTACAAAATTCTTATCATTATTATTAGTGTTATTATGTAAATTTAATCATTTCCTGATTTAAATATGAACAGCAAACAAATCAACATAAACCGGATGACACTGATAAAAAAAAAAAATTAAATAAAAATAAAAACATTATTATATATTATAAATATATTCTTTTTTTTTTTTTTTTTTTTTAATTTTAAATTCAATTTGATTGAAATAGATATTTTATTACATTTTTATTTATTTGATAATTTTGCTCTTTTTTTTTTTTTTTCGTATTATTATTACAAATTTATTTTTGTTGTCCTGTCAATTATTTGTTCACTATTTTATTGAATAAATAAAATAAATTATTATTATTATTATTATTATTATTATTATTATTAAAAAAAAAGAAGAATTTTTTGTGGTTTTAACTTTGTTTAAAACATAATTTACTGGGTGTAAATATAGTTGGTAAAGCTTCTATTATTATTTTTTATTAATTAAATATTAAAATTTTATTTTATTTATTTATTTTTTTTTTAATTTTTATATTATATAGCATTAATTAATTACTAATGTTTTTTTTTTTTTTTTGTAATTTAACGCAAACACGTTTAGATTTTCAGAAAATCAAAGTTAATTAAATGGTGGAGGCGCCAGGTTTTTTTGTTTTGTTTTTTTTTTTTTTTTATTTTAATTTTAGAAAATCTAAAAAAAAATGAAGCGAATAATATAATATTATATTTGTATCATGAAACAATACTACATACATATTAGATATAAAATAAAATAAAATCTATATAATTTAATTATAATTATTTAATTAGAAAATTGATTGTCATTTATTTTAGTATAATTTTTGATTTATATCCTATTTTATATATTTTTTAAATTGATATAGTGTTAGTGACAGTGAGAACAACAAAATCTTTTTTTTTTTTGCATTGCATTGCATTGTATCAGAAGGTGGCTGTTAACTGACCGTCCACAACCATTACGTCCGTCCACAACCAATACACATATAAAAAAGAAAAAAAAAAGAAAAAAAAATTAACTGAAAACCAAAAAATGCATTAAATTATTTACAATCATAAAATAAAATTAAAATGAAAATGAAATGGTAGGAAAAGCTTCAAAAAAAAAAAATACTACAGTATAAAATTTAAATAAAAAAAGTTTAAAAAAAAAAAAGTAAAAAACAACCCAATTGACCACCTGTGTGTACGTCAACATCCAAAAAGTAAACAATTTTATTCAGCAAAATAATTTTTTTTTTTTATATATTATTTGGTGGTTAGTGGGTAGGTCATGCTGTTTTATTTTTTTTTTAATTTTTTTTTTTGTTGTTGTTATCCATTCTCCTCTCTCTGTTCAATTAAAATTAATTTATAAGGGCTGAATATAGTTTAAAAAAAAAAAAAAAAAAAAATATGTAAATAATAAAATTTTGCACAACAATGAATGACGTTTATATTTTATTAATAAATTGTTATAAACTGGCCACGTTAAAAGGTTTTTGTTTTTCTTTTTTTTTTTTAAATATTCATTTTTATAATTGCTAATTCGTTCGTTATTTATATTAATTTTTTTTTCAAAATTAAATTTATTTATAGAAATGACATTTATAATTGACCAGTGATTGATTTTTATACTTCCATATCCCATTAATTGAACACATCAATTGGCATATGTATTGATAATTTCCACACATTCTATTAAAAAAAATTAATAAATATTATTAAAAAATATTATTTTTATTAAACATCCGTTTTTGTTTCATCAAATTAATGAAAACTATTTTATTTTATTTTATTTTATTATTAATTTAATACAAAATTCTGTTATATACATTTTATTTTAATGAATAAATATATTATAAATTAATAATAATAATAATTATAATAAAAAAAAAAAACAAAAAAAAAAAGAAAAAACCATAATTTTTCACGTGAAAAACCATTAAAAAAATTATTGCTTTGCTTTGTTATGGAAAAATTATAATTTTCCAGTAGCATTGCGTATAAATGCTATAAAATTATGGAAAATATTTTGAATAATGTTATAGATGTTTAATAAATTTTTTTACAAGGTGATGATGACATCACTTTATTTAAATAATTTCACAATTAAAAAAAAATTCACCATAATGAACTAAAAAAAAAAAAAAAGAAACACCCAATTGACCTACATTAAACTTTATTTAAAAATAAATAAAAAAAAAAAAAAAACAATCAACTTCATCAACACCACAGTTAACAAAAAAAAAAATAATAAAAAATAAATAAATAATATAAAAAAGCATTTAAAAAACAAAAAAAAAATCCAGTTGTTGCTGTAGTCGTCGGTTAACCAAATCATGGACGCAGTAAAAAAAAAAAAACAAAACAAAACAAAAAACAAAAATTGCACCAAAAATGAGGAGAAACAAAAATAAAAACCAACGAAAAAACCGCGTACAACTACTTGCTGGTTGAAAAAAAAAAATAAATAATTTTTTTTTTTATTTTTTTATTGGTGATTTTGGTTATTTGTAAATAAATCCAATTCCAATTACATCAATCGAATTTAGAGCAGAATGACCAAACACAAATACACATACGAAACACGCAAAAAAAAAAAAAAAAAAAAAAAAAAATGCTACCAAATTGGATTAACTGAGATTTATTGAGCTTATACGTTTTGAACAAATAAAAAGCTTTTTAAATGTTTTTTTTTTTATTTATTTATTTTTTTATTAATCGATTTTACATTTATTTGTTTTTATTTCACTAAATTGCTACTCAAATAATATTTTTTTTTTTTTTTCGATTTAATTTTTCAGTAGTTTAAAATTTTAAATTTTCCAATTAGGTTTTTTGTTGTTTTTATTTACAAGAAATATACACAATTAAATGGTTAGATATGTTTTATTTAATTTAAAACTTAATTATTTATTTAATAAGGACGCCAAACATCAACTTGTTTTGGTGTTCGACAACGTATAGCACCAATGTTATCATCTTTTATTAATTTATTACTATTTGTAAAAATTTCTAACTTTTTCGAATTATTATTATTTGTAAGAAGTGTTAATGGTGGTGATCTTGAATTACTACTATTATTATCATTATCAATTGTACTATGCGTTATTAACTTAACCGTTCGTTGTAATGAGGATGAATCAGGACTGTCAATTGATGTTGTTGTAGTGGTTGTTGTCGATGCTGACTTTGTTGCCGTTGTTGCTGATGTTAATATTGTCGCAGTATTTGCCAATGTTGCTGATGTTGTTGTCAGAGTTAACGATAACATTGTTTTATCAGTTGATGTCAATACATTACTATTATTATTATTATTATTATTATTATTATTATTATTATTATTATTATTATTATTGCAACGTCCAGTAAATAAAGAGTGACGAAACCATGGCAAATCTTGATAATTACTATACAGTTGCGTATATAACCAATGACTTGGCGGTGGTATTAATGGTTGTTGTAAAAATAATTGTGCAGCTAATGCTGGATTAAATAAATTATTGCCATTTGTTGTTATATTATTATTATTTAAATTACTTAGATTGTTATTATTTTGAATTGTTTTATTGTTTTGTATAAACGCTGTAAATGCTCCACCATTTTTTATTAAATTTTTATTTGTATTTATATCAATATTATTTGATTTTTCATCATCCGTTGTTGTTATATCGGTTATAATATCATTTGTTATTGAGCCGGTTACAGATATATTATCACTATCATCATAACTAACACTATCTAAATTATTATTATTATTAGTATCGTCATCATTAAAATGATTATTATTATCATTTTGTTGTTTGGCCGTTAATGGTGTCATTGAAGATGGTCTTTCAAATGCAGCTATATGTGGTGATAAGCGTGGACTAGATGTACTTTGTGGAATTGATATCACTGACGTAGGACTGGTCTCTGTTGTTATTGCAGCACCAATATCTGAAATTTATTAAAAATTAAATTAGGAATAGGATAGTTGAATGAAATTTTTTTTTCCATAATTACCATTATTACACGTTAATCGTGTTCGTTCCATTCGATCTATTGTTGCCAACATATGTGGTCCAAAATGTGTATGATGATGCGGTAAAAAAGCCCCACTAGGTGTAAACCCAACGCTATTACTCCCTACTAAACCAGGACGACCTGGTAATGTACCATTTGTACCATTGCTAAACATACGCCAATCTGATGCAGGATTATGTAAATGTGCCGTCGGCATCCCAGCTAAATGATGAGCAAAACCTTCAACAAATATTAATAAAAATTTGCCATAAAAAAAAATGTTTAAATTAAGAAAAATAAAAATCACATATAATTTTCGATTAAAATGGTAGCAGAGAAAGGTTTGGTCACCTATAAAATCAATAGCATATATTTAAATTAAATGCCAAGTAAAATAGCTTAGTTCATGCCCACAAAAATGGGTAACAAAGAAAAATTAAATTACAATAAGACACAAGAACCCATACTTGGAGCATGACTTTTCCAATTTCTGTTACATACGATAAGATGAAATAGATGGAATCCCAACCAAAAAAAAGTAGAATAGAAAACAGGCCACAGACCTACCACTATAGTTGCCACAATGTCTTTGTACCACTGACGCACCCACGATATGCGGTCCCGTAAAGGAAACCTTCTTGTAGCGCGATAAAGGGTTAGCCACGTCGTGGCGGTAACATTTTTGGTGTGTGTGGCTGCTTGACTATGATTTTGGTTGGCGTGGCATGGTACATCTTTGTTCGTCTTTTGCATTTTTTTTTTGCAGATGTTGTTGTCGTCGCTATATTATCATCATCATAGTCATTATTACAGCTACCAGGTAGTGGGGAGCAACGTGGTGCTATTGGTGCGCCACAAAAGCATAGCCAACAACCAACCACTGCCACAAAACGCCGCCACGATACCTTACACAACAAAACAATTTTCATTCCACAACTAACAAATCCAATCTGTTTTTGGTGTTCACTTGTGTGGTAAAATCTATCTCTGAAATATCTTTCCTGGTATATGTTTTGAGAATACGAAAACTGTCTTGCGCTCTCAAATGTCTTCTCTGCAGCGATTACATAAATTTTCACATATATTTTCTTTTTACCCTTTCTTAAGCATAAATTGTTTTTAATATTATTTATATTAAACGTATTCCTATGCACAGTCACAACAGTAGAGCTTTTTCGTTTCCCACGACTGCTGATTAACTTGATCCGAATCAAAATACGAAGAATTAATTTAAAGAGGCACCAGAAGATGAAGACCCAAGTACGTTGGTACATAGCTCCATTTCATTATTACTCGATTATTCGCTCTTACATCTCGACGACAACCTCACACCACCATGCTTACGATAAGCAAAGAAGAAGAAATATTATGTTCATATCTTAAATCATACTACATTTAATTTTCCTTTATTTATTTTACTATATTCATAGCTATTCATGTTAATACCCTTTGAATCACCTTAAAAGACCCAGTCCCATTAAATACTCCCACAAAAAAACAACTAATAAAAAAAAAATTAAAAAAAGAAAATCCGCCAACAAACGATGCTATGAAGCTAAAATCATTTTAGCTTATTTCCTAAAGTGTATAGTGAAGGCAAAAAATATAAAAAAAACAAAGATTTTTAAAAATAAAAAATTATTAAACCTTAAAATCTTAACCCAACTGGTTTTGTACTATGGTTACAGCCCCAATATTAACCACCCACACTGTTCATTTTTTAGCACCAACCTATAACATTATACGACCTCACAACCAACCACTGCCATCAGCCATGGGCAATCTATGCTTTGGATTCTCATTTCGTCGCTTTTAAATTGCAAACATCCAACATCTGCTAACCATAACCCTTTTATTATTATTTTTATTTTATATTTTTGTTGTATTTTGTGTTGCCTTACATAAATGCTAGCATACAAATTTATCCTACTAAACAAACAAGCTAGAAAACATTAATACCCAGCCTCACATACATATTTGTACATAAGCGGACACACATTTGCACACAAGTCGAACGCTCCTTCTTTGGTTCTGAGATATATAATTTCAAAAGCACTACCAAGTAAACCCAATCCACATTAGCAAATACTTTACATAGGAAAAGTGCAATTTTAAAACGCCTGCAAGCTATGCAATATAATCATCATTATCATTTTGTTTACGTCAGACTGTTGAAATTTTATATTTTCATATACAAGAAAAAAAAAACAAGAAATATTTTCATTTCAGAATGTTGGTTTCTTGGCTATGATAGAAAAACCGTCTGCATATGCTTTCGACTGATTCAAAATGATTTTTCTGCTACAAACAATAAAATAAGCATGAAGAAAAATAAAAACGGAAGACAACAAAAAAAAAAAAAATTATTTATAACAAGTTCCGTTGTTTGTTTTCTTTATTTATTTATTTTTTTTTTATTATTATTTATATATTGTTCCTTTTTCCCAAACAACCAAACTTTTCGCCCACCCTCCCATTTTTTTTTTTTATTGTTTTTCTTTCAAGAGTAAAAATCCATTCATCTTTTTAAGCGTAAAAATCTGTTCTGGTTTATTTTTCTTTTGGTTTTTTACAACCAAGTTATTGTGTAGCAGAGATTAATGGGTGTTGGCTGCTGAGCTTTTTTTTCATTTAATTTTTCTTCTCTTTAATTTTCCTTTATCTTTTGTCTTTATTATGTACTCTAATCAATTTTCTTTTTCTTTTTCTTTCTCATCATCATTCCATTTATAATAATCCCTTCATTAATAATCTATTTAACATTTCAATTTATTTTAATCACGTTTCTTCTGGTTATTACATCTTTTACTCAGTCACTTCTATTCAAAAACATTTATTTTTAATTATTTCTTTAAGTAATAAATTGAATAATAATAACAAAACACTAAACAGCCACACATTTAAATTGTTTTTAATTCAAAATAATTTTTTTTTTTTACTACCCACTCTAAACGATGATTGATCCATAAAATTATTTTTATTTGTTAAAAAAAATTTTTTATTAATGTGGCACAATATTATCGTTTCTTATATTATTTTGCATCTTTATCACATAATCAATATAGAAAAGTTTCGGTGTTGTTATTAATTTAGGAAATATATAAAACCGAGGCTCAATATGAAAAATCCGCTAAGTACACATAAGAAGCTAAATATGGTATAAAGTATACGCTAAATACTATTAATTCATTAAAAAGGTATCGGCTTATCGTAAAGTACATTTAATATACTATTTCTAATAATAAAGGGTTAAAAAAAACGGTGTGTTATCATTTTGAAAACTTCAGCACACCCACAATCAACTGCTATGACTACACATATAATGACATTTCAAAGGAATTAAAAAGGATTTCATGTGTTTTATTTTCAATATATAACTTTGACTTTTTTTTTGTGTTAACATATTGGGTCTGTTATAAAACTACACAACAACAACAACAAAAAAAATGATCCAAAAATTTATTAATCAATATTATTAATATGCATTTCTATATTTTTTAGTTAAATAAATACGAAATCTCATTTACATTTCATTATTCTAACTATTCTATAATTTTATTTATTTACAAAGTATAAGATTTACTTAAATAGACTAAGACAAATGTGTTGTACTTAAAAATTAAACCGAAAATGTTAATTTTTCATACTTAACAAAAAGAAAATAAACGTTGAAAAAATGTTGTTTAATAAAATGAGCAAGCAGCAATACCGCCCTTTTAAACCCATCACATTATTTAATGATACATTTTACTATATATATATATAAAGTATAAGATTCATACCATTATTTTAATGACATTTCGCGTCTATTTAATTTTAATAATACGAAAAAATAAAGAAAAAGGGTTGAGTACATAAACTTCCTTTAAACATGGGAATGAGGTAACATTAAATAAATAGGGTTAGCTATGTTGTCTTGAAAATATAAATATATTAGAGAATATGAAAACCAGAAAATTGGGGTGTTAACATTAATAGAAACAAAGTGATGATAAGTAGCTAAATAAATAAATAAAAATAAAAAAAAAACATTAAAGAAAAGAAACAAAATCTCAAGTGTCAAAATGTTATTAAAATCCAAAAATACGAATAAACAAATAAATGCATTTTCTACTTATTGTTCTTCAAAAATTTCACTGACAAATTTTTTGTAAGTTTTCAAACTTCTTTAAAGTTTTGATTAATTGATCAGAAAATTCGGTTTGTTTATCGGTTCAATATAGAATGAAAGGTGTAAACCCTTTAGTTAAAATCTTCTTATTTTTTAAGTGAAATCATTAAATGACACATTAAATTCGTTTTATATATATATTTTTTTATATTATTTATATTGAAGTAGAGTCGCGGATCAAATGGAAATAAATAAATAAATCGAAGGGTTGTATCGTGGAATCAACAATGTTTAACCATAAAACAACGATACAAAAGAATTAATCGTAATGTATAAAATAAATATTTATGATTACATACATAGATGAATTATGCACGTCTTTCCGTAGTCCGCCAAGTAATCAATTAATTCAATAAAGAAATGGAGATAATTTGACATTTTTTACAAAAATAGAGAAAAAAAAGAAAAAACAATTTAAAATCGCAATTAAGTAAATTGATTTTCCTTTTGTTCTAGTGCCTGTGCAACTCTATTGTTGTACCTTAAAACTTCCGGATCACTGGATTCGTATAATGCTACATTTTTTTTTTTGTTAATCCTTTTACCCTTTAAAAACATCTTTTATCGCACATCGTTATGATTATTATTATGATTATTGTTTAGCTGAACAGTAAAGCGCAGCAACCCTTCGTCTAAATTTTTAATTTTACTTTTTTTTTCTTTTTTTTTTTTACTATCATTTATTTTGTGTTTTTTTTTTTTTTTATTAATTCGACTAAGAAGTAGAAACAATTTAAACAAGTGGAAAAAAAAATACCATCACCATTAGAATAAAATGTGTTTATTGTTACAGCGATTGTCTTATGCAAATAAAAAAAAAAAATCTCTGAATCCTTTTCTCATTCCTAAACTTTTGTTTTTTGTTTGTTTATTAATCACGTGAAAAATGCTATCACATTAAAGAGTAAATAGATAGAAGGTGGTACACATGTAAGACGTTTATAATCTTAATAAATTAATTGATTCAGTCATTAAATTAATATTTTTTCAGCTAACTTTCGTTACCACAAAATTTTCAATTCAAACAAAAAAAAAAATAAAAAATCGTTACGTTATTATAATACAATTATATTTAATTCATTTGATAAATATAAAAAACAAAAAAAAAAAAAATTCATACCATTCCCTAAAGATAAACCGATAAAAACACCTTGGATATAGTCACGTTAAGAAAAAAAAATAAATAAACCAAACAGTACTAAAAGGAAAGAACAAATTTTTCTGCTTCTATTTATTGAATTTTTAATTTAATTTTAAATAATTAACGTACATCATGTGTGTATCCTGTTTATCTTATTTTACCTGTTACCATTACTCAACGTCATCGTTTTTGTTTTTTTGTTTTTTAATTTATTTATTTATTTATAAACGTAGAAAACAAACAAAAACCAAAAAGGAAAAAAAAAAAGGAAAAAAAACGAAGAAAATCAAGGAAATTTTATTTAATTTTACCATCACATATTTTAATTATGTAAAATTTTATACCTAAAATTAACTACCTTTACATTTATATCATTATATAAAATCCTTTTTATTTAATGTAGAAAAAGGAAAAAAAACAACGATTTTTGGAGTTGGTACATTGCTTTAAATTATCCCTAAGCAAATGAGAAGGAAAGACGAGAGAAACTAAAAAAAAAAAAATTAAAAAAATACACATCACATATGTCAAAGGTAAATTTTCCATATCCACTTTTACACCTTTTAGTTTATATTTTTAATTTAATTTTTCCATAAAACTTTTACTTTGCAATATAAATTTTGTACCATTATTTAAGTATCTGTATCGTCTTAAAATGAATTTTGTTACTAAAATTATGTCACGTTGTCTGCTGACAAAAGGTAGGTACAGCCAAATTGTAAGTCACAGACAAACTAATGTAAAAAAAAAAAAGAACTGAATATACCTTCTTCAAACAATCATTGACAGGTGAAAATTTGGGCATATAAATTAGAGAAATAATAATAATCATTATTATTATTATTACATATTATTAAAAAAAAATTAACGAAAAATGTAATCGTTGAAATTATTGAATTAACGTATATTCAATAATAGTAGCACCACTACCATAAACAGTAGTACAAGAAATGACAGTTGTGGCACCAGTATCAGCAGCTTAATAGTAATAATAATAATAATAGCTCCCCTATCTTTAACTATTCTATATAGTATACAATGAAGTAACCCTACAACTTCCTTCTATTATTTCCACATCAAAAATTTCCCTTTTACACCTTCCATTTACACTTTTGTTACCCATTCAGATCTGTTCAGACTACCTGCTACAAACCACCCTTGTAAAATATCAAACGGCAACTAAGACCAAACGCTAGCTGTGCTACTAACAGCAACGGCAATAATGGCAAAATATTTATATGAAAAGAAACTTTAGTTAGCAGCATAAGTTGGGTTGGAAAAAAAGAAGAAAAAAAAGAAGCGAAATAATAGCAAAAAGCTTAAAATTTTACTTGTCTTTTGATTGTACATCGTCAGCAATGAATACCAACAAAAAAAAAAAATGATCATAATAATAATAATAAAGAAAAGAAAACGAAAAATGAGTAAAATCGAGTTAACACAAAGTTGGTGTCACATGTCACCATCATTGTATGTTTTGTTGTGTCACAAACAAGGAAGCGCAACATTTAACAAAAAGAAAAAAGAAAGGGTTTCATTTAGGAAAATTGAAAATTATACGTATAAGCAAATGAGGGTGTATAAAAAAAAAAAAAAGTTTGCTTTTTCCTTTATTTTCTCATTTATTTTCTTAACATTATTTTACTTGAAAATTATTTTCTGGTAACTTTTCTTTTTTTTTTTTTTACTGTTGTTGTTAGTGCTTAGTGTTAATAACGTTCAAATTAATTAAATTTTAAATTAATAAAATGTTACTTATGACGTTAATAAAAAAAAAACAAGAAACATTATTGCCATCTTTTATCCATATTTATAAATATTATAATAAAAAAAATACAAAAATTATATATATATATATTTATGTTATTTCAATTAGCATAGACACATAACAAATGGTTGCAATTTATGTTTAATTGACTTTTATTATTCAATTAGTACTTTATTTAAACTGTGTTTATTTACAGTTATTTGTTAGTTCCATACAAATATATATTCTTTTAATTTTTAACACTAAATACAGTTCATTAAACTTAAAATAAACAATATTTACATAATACAACATTTTCTTATTTAGTTTTAATATTACCTTTACATTTCTATTTATATTTATTCGATTTCTCCAAACTTATTATTGGATCATGTATTTTATTCAAAGAAAACAATATTTGCATCGAATTTTTTCTTTATTATTTTGAACTAAAAACCAGGAATATAACCATGCAATTTGTTATGAATGAATGATTTTTTTCTATTTTCTTTTTTCTTTATTATTATTTATTTATTTATTTATTTTTCTAACAAGCTTACATTGTAAATAAATAATAGAAAAACGAAATAAAAATTTATAGCATAAGTAAATAATAAAATAAACAAACACATTGTTAAAGTGTCAATTTCTTTGAAGCACGTAACTTATGACAATATAGTTGTGTTTTGCTGTTGCAAAATTGTGTTTTTATTTTTGTTATTTATTTATTGTTAAGGGTGACGTTACGTTTAAATAAAATAAAAAAAAAAAAGAATAAAAATATATAATATTAAATTTACTCTTTTCTACGCTTTTCTATTTTTATACGTAATGTAAAAGTGACAGGTAAGAAAGAATTTTTATTTTAACCCTGTACCATAAATACCATTGTAACGGTTTTACTATTTTGATCAGCAATTCCTTCAATGGCTGATGTTGAAACAGAAAAAAAATTATCTTATTTTTATACACTTTGAAATTAATATAACCAAAAAATAGGTGAAAATAAGAAAAAGCAATGTAGTGTAGAAGAAAATAGAAAATATAGTGAATTTTCCACACATGTACACACATATAACAATACAACGTGTGTTTATGTGTAAACCGTTTATGTTTCAATAAAGCGATGACGGGATGACAACGGGAAGGCAATTTGTAACAGGAAAGGTGTCATTACATACAATAAATTGTCTCGTTGTTATGCTGCTGCTACACTTACTAGACATAGTTATGGTTTAACTAAATGGGTAGGGTAGTGCCTTAACTATGAGTGCTTAGCATGTGTTACACATAGTGCCAAACATTCTTGAAACAAAATAATGATTTCATATCGCACGTTTTCAAAATCATAGTTTTATTTTATCATTTTTCATTGTATTCCTTTAAAAAAATCTATATAATACTTACCACTTAGTTTAAATGGTAAACCACCCATTAATGGGTCTGGTGCAAATCTTTGTGGTCCAAACGCAAAAGGATGAAAGCCTTGATGTCGTATTTTTGAACGGGGTTCTCGTGGCCCATCAACAGTCACTTTAATCGCTTTAGAATATGTTGCTATTTGTATTGGTGTTGTCGATATTATTATTGTTAATGTAAAACTCTTACCTACAACAAAAAAAGAAAAGCTATGATAAATATATGAAAATCCCATAAAAATAATAAAAAAAGGACACGAAACAAATCATTTAATAATAAAAAAAAAGAAGAAAAACGAAAATTGTGACATCAGCATTGTTTAAAAGAATATTTAAACCTATTTATGGTAAGCCAAAGAAATAAAATAACGAACCTTTGTTAGCCACAAACTATAGAACAACATTTTTGTGGTTTTTATCACTTGTTTTTTGTGTTTTTCATTTCTTTTTTAATCATGCTGCTTTGTTGTTTATTAAGCTTAACACTTAGCTTAAGTTTATAGTAAACAAACAAAAAAGAAAAAAAAAACATATATAAATTAATTTTTTAGTGACCGAATTTTAACACAGGGATGTTCGAACCGCACTGCACTGTTGACGTAAAATTGTAAACTTTTAACATTTTTTTTTTTTTTTAAATAGATTGTATTACTCTCGTTCGTAGACTACTTGAACAAAACACCGAGCTACGTCTATTAACAAAAAAAAAAGTGACAGAGCCTACACATTTTTTTTTCTTTAATCAAATAAATTCTTGATTACGTATTGCGGCTTAAATTCCAGCAAGAGTGTTGTCAATATTGTTCAGTATCTTTGATTAAATCCGCGGTATTAATTAATAATTGTACTACGGTATTTTAGAAAAAAAAAATTTTTTTTTTGTTTATTTTCTTTAGATCAAAAGTTTTTGTATTTTGTAATTTGTACAAAGGTCTTTGCTCCCGTAAACAACGAAACCGATCGAGAACTTAAATTAGAACTAAAAATGTTGATTATTTTAATATAAGAATTTGTCAAGAAGTAACCATTTTTTTTTTTTTTTTGGAAATTTCAACTCAATTAAATTCCAGAATAAGAAAAAACAAAAAACAAAACAAAAAATGTTTTGTTCATAATATCCTATTGGACCGAAATAAATCATTAAGATTTTCATCAAGTTAATAAATTTGTAACAGGATTTTCGCAGAGGAAATATTTTTTTTTTTTTTTTTTACATTTTATAGACGAAACAAACACAAGCAAAAAAGAATATTTCTGTATAAATTTCATTTTTTTTCAGATTTTTATCGCCTAAATATATAGAGTTTAGTAAATATTACAAAAAAAATTTATATATATATATATATGTTAACTCTTGTATTATAGGATCACGACCCTAGTGTCTGTTTATGCTTATCAAAAGTACATATATCATTTCATCTCCAAACTCACATCTGTAAAATTTGTTCAAGTTTATTTAATGTTTTTGCAAGGATGCAGTCCCTATTTGTACTTAAAGATGGAAAAAACCAAAGATGTTATGAAAGCTAGAAAAAAAAAAAAAACACCAGCAACCAGTATCATCTTAAGTTTATTTGGTTTTGTTTGGTATTTTTTTTTTACGATTATTCGTTGCTTTCTGTTTCTTAACAATAAAGAAAACGTGCGGTAAAAGATGATGTTATATATACGAAGGGTAGCTGCTTGTTGTATATTATTATTAATATATATATATATATATATATATACAATAAATAAGGAAAATTGATTTATTTCCGGTTATAATAAATCTTTAAATAAAACGTGTTGATTGGTGTTAGATAAGGGGGTGAATTGAAATCAACGAACAATAAATAAATAAAAATAAACTCTAGATCAAAATTTAATTCGCCTAAATTTAAACTAGCTTGTTTTTTATCACTCCAAATTTTTCATGTTATTAAAAAATTCCGACGGAATAATGGTAAAAAAAAAATTGTCACTTAAAAAAAACTCACCCTAAATGTCTTAAAATAACACAATTAAATCTCCCTGTTTTTTTTGTTAATATAAAAATATATATTTTTTTTAATAAATAATAATCAATAGCGATTTTTCAATGCTCTACATTTTTTTTTTTTTTTTTGGCTATATTGACTTCTTAGCGTAATATTCACCCTAACAAAAATCAACAAATGTAAAAGGTCAAACTGAAATAAGATTCTTGCTATGCTACTTAACTAAATCGATATAATTCTTTCTTTTTTATTCTTCCTTTTATAAGGTTAATTAATAATTAAAGAAAGTTATTTTTAATTAGCTTTAAGCTGATGTAATTTTTTTTTTTTTTTTTTTTTTTGAAATTCACCCCCAGAGTTGATTACACATAACATTGTCCACTGTTTTAATATTGTAACATTTTCTTAGCATATAAACTGTAAACAAGATTAAAGATCAAACAATAAATTTAGTTTGTAAGATTAATAAAAAATAAAATCAAATAATTAATTTAAATTATAACAAAATGATGACAATTTATATATCAAAAGATTATTAATATGGGCCATTGGCCAATAATCTTAAACATAGAATAACCGCTCATAGAATCTTTATTGTTTGTTGTCATCAATAAAATACCAAACGTTACAAAAAAGAAAAGAAAAAAACATATTTTTGGCACTGAGTCTGAATATTAAATAAGGAATAAAATGTGTTGAAATGTTGAAAATTGTCATTTAAACCAATTAGATGGATACAAATTTTAATATATTTTCATTTAAAAATATAATAATAAAGTCAAAATTATTATCTTACTAATAATTATATTAATATATTTTTTTGGTTTATCGTTATATCATTAACAAAAT
Source organism: Ptychoptera albimana (assembly GCA_961205885.1). Classification (NCBI taxonomy): domain Eukaryota; kingdom Metazoa; phylum Arthropoda; class Insecta; order Diptera; family Ptychopteridae; genus Ptychoptera; species Ptychoptera albimana. Next base: position 27,850,265 of record OY540802.1, on the reverse strand, counting down.
ATTAAACCGTATTGCAATGACAAATGAAATCTCTGAATAATAAATTTTTTTTTTTTTAATCACTTTGATATAGACCGCCCCTACATACATTTTTGATTTATTATCGATTCATATTTTATTTTTAACAAATTTAACACTTAATTTGTTTGTATGACTTTAATTAATTCGATTTATCTTTTGGAATCAATTTAACATTCGAATTTTATACAAAAGCATTATTTTAATTATTTTAAAGTTTTTACCAAAAAAAAATTATAAGAAATTGTTTCTATGTACTTGCATCGAAATTATAAAAAAAAAAAAAAAATGAAACAAGAAGTCTGTGAAATCTTATAAATTATTCGACCAAATTGGTTCACTTTAGATAGAAAATTTTATTAATGTACACCCGCATCGAAAAAATAAGGAAATTTAATCTTAAGATGTTATGTAATATTAAGGTGTAGAAGTAAAAACAGGAAATTCTTTAACTAAAAACATCAACCTCAAGTTAACAGCATGTGGTGAAGAAGGTGTATTATATTAATTCTAAATTATATTATTTACTGTATCCAACTTTTGTTAATTCATTATTTTGTACATGTATTTTCCATGTAATTGTTTTTCATTATGCAGTATTATTTTTATAAAGAAAATATATTTTTAATTTCCATATGCTTTATTATTACATTAATTTTTAATAATAATTTTAGCGGATTTTCGTGTGTTTTTTTTTTCTTTTCTTTTCTTTTTTAAGAAGTTATAAATAATGTAAAATTGGGGTGTTTTTTCGATATCATCAGTAGTAAAATACTATGTCCAACTATATATATATATATATATATATTTTATATTATATATAAAAGTTTGTTTAAAACTTTTTCCTTATCATAAAGCATCGTTCAACCTCACAAAATACACAAAAATCTAATTAATTTAATTAATAAATAACTGATTAAAACACAATTTTGTCTTATTGTTAATTTATTAATAGAGTTAAAAGGGTTTTTTTCTTTTTTTTTTTTGGTTGTACCTTTAAACTTTTTTAAGTACAAAATGCTTCATTTCTCATTTTGGGTAATTTAATATCTTAGAAAATGTAAAGATGATAATATATTAATTTTCTATAAAAGACTAACAAACAATAAACAAAAAAGGGTGGAAAAGCATAATGAAAATGTTTTTTTTTTTTTTTTTTTTTTTTTTCGCTTTTTGTGAAAGTTTTCTGGTTTTTATTAACCAATTCATTAAATTTATTAGAAATTATTTAATAAATGTATGAATAAACTTTCTGTTTATATTTTTTTTTTTATATATAAAATTAAAGAAAATTTTACTAGAAAAACGAACGTTACGTTTGTAGCTTATTAATATTTAATTTATTGACTCATTATACCTTTGTTTATTACTTTTGTTTAAGAAACATAGTAGAAACGTATTAAAGAAATTGAAATTAAAAATTATTTATTAATCTATAGTGAGTTTAGAAGTTATTGTCAATATCATCATTATATATTTAATGAAATTTCAACAAAGTGATAGCTTAGGGAGTGATAGATAACTCCTAAAAATGACATTTTTCACATTGACAAAAAATATATAAAACAATATCACCCAATCTATTATTACATGTACTCTAAAATTTCTTTTTTTTATTACAATTTTAAATTGTCTTTTCCCTCACAACTTTCGCTTAACACATTTCATGGATGACATACGAGAGAAATGAACAAAATTTCCTTATTAAAAAAATTTTTTTTTCTTTTTTTATTATTATTAATTTGAAAACATGTGATATTGGTATTTATCGGTATCTTTCGTTTATGTTTTTTCTTATAAATTTCAACAAATAATTCTATGATTTTATTTTTCCATACATTAAAAAAAGAAAATTAGATATTAAATGTAATTCGATCAATATGAATAAGTATTTTCTATTTTTTTTTTCTCGCTTTTTTTATTAAAAAAAAATAATAATAAAAATTATGGCGTTGTTGTCATGTTGGTGTTTTTTTTTTTTTTTTGGGGAGACAAAGGGTAATTTTGATTTAAATTTGAAGAGAGAAAAAGTACATCTATATATATATATATAAATGACACCGTTTCTTTTTTACTCTTATATATTATTATAGGATGTTAAATTATTTCTTTTATAATGATGACAACGTAAAGATTTGTTGCTAAGCATTAATTTTTTGCCAGAAAGAATTCAGACAGTTAAAAAAAAAAAAATGTAAAGATCTCAATGAACAAATCAAATCCTTGGACATAAACGTGATGAACTTTGTAAACTCGTTTTGTTTGTCTGATTTTTTGTGGGGTCACAGTTTCAGAGTCTTGATGCTCTATTGAATACAGTAGTAATATAGAAACTATAGGTTGAATAATTTGTAGTTATGGTAATGATAAAATGATTTGAAGTAGAACGAAAAAAAAGAAAAAAAGTATCTTTTAAAATCTTTAGTTTTTAATTTATATTTCTCTTTCCCTATAATAAAAATCAGTAAACTGCACAATTTTGAATGCGTTCATCACGTCCCTATTCACCTATTAGTAATATTATTATTATTATTATTATTATTATTATATAACGAGAAATGACTTTATGCAACTACGAAATACAATTTATTTTTGCTGTTTACAATACATCTGAGGTGTTGAAAATGAAACAACCAAACTCTTGTAAAAAAATAATAATAAAAATAGGACATGAAAATCGTAAACAAAGCGACAAACAATCGTAATGAGAGCCAGTAAAAAGGAAGAAAAATAAACAACAGAATATGTTTACAATATTTCGTTTAGAACAAAAGGAATAATTAAGTAATACAAGGTGATGTTGGTGGTGCTGATGGTTAAAACAGAAATAAATACTTAATGTTACATCGTTAACTAAAGTAAGACAAACATTTTGTTATTTTTATTCGTTGTGTTTACTTTTTTTTTTTTTTAATTGTTGACATTGTTACAAAAAATACTGTGTCACAATTGTCTCTACTACTGTCATTTATTAATAAAATGCTCAAAAATAAAACATAAATGGCATTTATTTTAAAAATAATAATGTTGGTGTTTACCCATTCGTAATGTATCTTTTTTCTTTTATTTATTTTTGTGATATCGTTAAATTAATTATATAGGAAGTTAATTATATAGGAATTATCAGTTTGATTTGATCGAGTATCTTTTTGTTACGACCAATAATTATTTCGTACTGATGTACTGAACACAATACGAATCAATGTAAAAATCAAAAAAAAGTAATTTGATTCGAAAAGTATTTGGCTTTAAAACAGCTGTTTTTAGATCTAGTATTACATCTGAAAAAATTTCTGATTAGAGCCAATTCAATGTCCAAGAACTTTAAGAACTTTTTATTTTTTAAAGTTTAATTTACCATAAACATTTATCGTTTATATAAGATTGATTTGTGCCATACAAAAAAAAATCAATATTCTTTGTACATAAAAATAACGAGAACGTGAAAAATAATTAATTAATATGGTAGAGATGATTAAGAAATGGTATTTATATAAAAAGCATACCACCCACCTACAAAATAAAAATCAAACCAAAACCATTTTTATTTAAAAACCAACACAACCGCACTCGGTTTACTTTTTTTTTTGTTTCATTACCGTAAATAAGAAGCCAATCAAAAGGCCCGACTTCTTTAACATTACAAAACTTTGAATTAAATTTTTTTCTTGTTTGTACGGAAATTTTAATAAACGTTTCAAAGAAAAAAAATAAAATAAAAGTCGTTTTTTAATTCAAAATGTAAACATCCGGAATATTCTGCCCATCATCTAACATAAACCAAATTCACCTCCGAAACATGTTACAGTGAATGATTATTTTAGTAAATTTTTATTTAAAAGTAATAATATTAAATAAATAAATAAATAAATAAAGAAGAAAAATTCACAAAAAAGAAAAGAAAAAAAAACATGATAAATGAATTTGGCGGGGACATTAGGTAGCGCTTAAGCACACAAATATTAATGAGAGTCTCGTGGAATTGAAGAAAAAAAAATATAATAAGGGTGATTTATATGTATATATTTTTTTTTTTGTAACTTAAATGAACAGTCGTCAGTTTTTATATTTATTTCCTCCAAATAAATTTGCTATTTCTTTTTTTTTAATTCGTTACACAAAGTGCTGTCAACCTGTCGGATTTGGTGATTACAAGAAATGAAGAGCGACACTCTTTCTTTATTATTATTTTTTTTTTTTCTTTTTTTTGTTTGTTTTATATAAAATGAATGAATGAATTTAATGATGAATATCTTTTGAATTTATTATCTATCTGAATCTTTGTAGTCTTTAATTGGGCTCCTTGTTTAAATAAAAATTTTTAGTTACTTGCTTTTTGCTAACATCAAAGCCCATTGAAATAAAATGTAATTTTATTGTTTTTGTATAAATAAATAAATAAATAATAAGTGAAAATATAAAAAAATGTTACTTACCACGACCACTCCGACCAACAAAACGTAAATCGTTAAATTTCGCAACTTGGTTTTTCATCACAGCAGTACAATTTCTTAATTCTCCACAATAATTTTCATCATTGCCAGCCATAACAGTAACCAATGTACCATCGCCCACATCACCAAGAGCGACCACTTTAAAAGCAACTGGTAATGTCTTATTTGATCTCCAATGTTGAGGTAACACAGTACAAACCTTTATTGAAATTAAAAAAAGTGGCAAATAAATTTTTTATTTGTAATAATTCAATATTTGTTGGTTATTTAGTTTATTTATTGGTTTATATATGATTAATTCCGTTTAAAACTTACCACATGCGGGCAACCAGTACGCACCAATTCTCCAGGATGTTCAGCCATTAGACCTTCTAATGTGCGTTCGGCTAATGTTTCAGCTGTTAACAAACCCATACTATTTCTATTATTATTTGTATTACTATTACTTGTATTATCACCACTATTTGTTGTAATATTATTATTATTATTATTATTATTATTATTATTATTATTAACACTGTTACCAACGGTTCCACCTTCACCATCACTACTTATATTAGCACACATAGGCATTTCGTTTGTATCCAATTGTATTATTGTTGAATTTGTCGTCGAACTAACCACAACTTCAGACGACGACAAATGCATTTTTCGTCACTTTCTCCTTTGTTGACCAACCACAATTTGATTGTTTCTGCATAACTTTTTATCAATGATATTGAACATATATATTTAATAATCAACTAAAGCACAATTTATTTTCTTCTTTTTTTTTTTTTTTTCGTTTATCAACAGTATAACTTAATATATAACTTTCTATATATTATTTGCCCTTAATTTACACTTTTAAACATTATTACTTTATCTGTTTAAATAAAAAATTTAATTAATTAATTAGAGAAAAATACGTAAAACAACCACTTACTAACTAACTGATACTAATAATGAAAAATATTATTTTCTCAAAATAAATATACCACATAGTTTTTAATAATTTTATTATTTAATTGTTATTGTTAAAAATAAAATTAAATAATATTATTATTATTATTATTATTATAAAAACAGGATGTTAAAATAATTCTGTTAATTTTATTTCACGTGTCCCTGCACAATTTATTTTTACATTGGCGTAGCATTATTATTATTATTATTACAATTATATAATAAAAACATATATTTTGATATATATGCCATTAATGATGTTAAATTTAAACTTTTCTTTCTTTCTTTTTTTTTTTTAATGAAACTTAAATTATAATTGTTTCAAATTTTTGATGAAATTTTACGTAGTTACGCTACTTTTTTATGTGGACTTATAAGCTTTTAATAGTAAAAAAAAAAGAAGAATTTACGGTAAGGGTGTAACCACATTAACCTCATGACTCTTTGTTTGCAAAAAAAAAAAAAAAAAAAATTAATAAATAAAAATAGACAGTGTTTTTCGTTGATAAAATGTTTTTTTTTCTTTTTTTTGTCAAGCAAAAATTGTTCATGTTGTCATGACTCTATTGTTTGTAGCTAATGATTAAGCTTTTAAATCTGTAAGGGTATTTCAATTAAATTTGTTCTCTTATGTTATTTAATTTGTTATTACGTTATTAAAAATATGTGATCGAATTTCTGTTTGAATAAGAAATATAAATTCTCTTATAAGCATGAAAACTGTGCTATACAAAAAAAATAAAAAAAACTAACTTAATATGATATAATTTTATTGCTTCACTAATTTTAAGTGAGGCATTTTTTTTTTTGTTTTTTTTTTTTGTTTAATCTCTTATATAAAACCATTTAACTTTGTAACTGTTTTCAATTTAAACAAACAACAGGTGTATTTACCAAGATAACAGATAGTAGCACTTTAGTTAAGTAAATTTTATAATTGAAATTAAAATTTTACCATAAAAAAAGGCTAATTATTTATTATTAAATTAAAAAAAAAAAAGAAAAAAGTAATTTAATTATATTTATTTAGACTGTGTATATAACGTAATAATTTTTGAATCCAGTTTTGAAACACTGATTATAAATTAAAAAAAAAAAAAAAAAAAAAACTAAAAATATTCACAAACAATTACACAAAACTTTTTTTTTTTAGTTTTAATTTATTTTCACTTTTATTTATTTTAATGCTAAATAATATATATATATATAATAAAATATAATATTATATGTCCATTAATAATAAATAAGTATATATGTAAATAATAAACAAATAATAATTTTTTTTTTATTTTTATTTTAATTGAAATTTTCTTACGAAAACGGAAAATGTAAAAAAATTTTTTTTTATAAAAATCCAATAATGAAAAAATCAGTGTTATTATAGTGGTCTGCTCACTACCAGTGTCTTTGGAATAAAAAAGTACTTTACGAGTTATCTAGCTGTGGTAGGTAGTGAATGTGTCCGTTATACCGCGTTTTTTATTTCACTTAAACATATTACGCCAATATTATCGTCATAAACTACAGCACCCGTCACCCATAGCTGATAATACTACTAACAAGAAAGCCAATGTCATCACCAAACCATAACCATCGGTGTTGCTCTTCTTGTTCGTGTGGCTGTTGTAGTTGGTACCGCACTTCTGGGTGTACCACGACATCGTGCGGTATTCCCACCGTCAACAACTCCGCCACAACCGCACCTTCGTCTTTAGTTTCTTTTTCGATGTGCAATGTTATATTTTACTGATTCTTGGTACTCCTTGCAATTCTTTATCTACTGAATTCGAGGCTGTTCACCTTCTATTTGTCCACCACCACTTATACCGCGACGACACCACCAAAAAAACAACAACATTTGTACCACACCGTCGCCCAGAATCTGTTGATGATAAAGCGCACACCTCTTTCCGATCAACAGAGAGATCTTCATTTTTTTTTTTTTTTTTTTTTTTGCTTAATCTTGTCTGTCTCTTACATGTGGATCAAAACGATGTCGTCAGCGGTGGCGGTCGATCTGGTCTTCCGCCAATGTATTGTGGCCAAAATGTGCGCAATGTGCGGTAAATGTGTAAGAGTTGGTAGTAATTTTTTTTTTTTTTTATTATTTTCTTTAGCAGCTTATAACACTCAAAAGGGCGGGAATGTAGAGACCACACTGAAATGCCAACAGTTGCGAGAATAAAAAAAAAAAAATGAAGCACAAATCTTTATGAACAAGGCGATTCATTTTTTACTTTAACTGTTTTTGTTTTTTTATTATTAGAAGTGGAACAAATACTGATTTTATTCGAAGATGACAATAATAAAAGAAATTGTTACTTCTTATAACGTCCTTTTTCTTCATAATCATCATAGTCATTGTCGTCGTATCATCATGGAGAACAGCTACCGTATGTTCAGACCAAACAATATACTCATAATTGGAGTCTGAAATAAACGAAAGAAGAAAAAGGAAATGACTTTTACGAATATTGTGATGACAAAACAAAAAATAATTTTTTTCAAAAAAAAAAAAAAAAAAAATGATCAAAACAAAAGCCTCAAAAAATTAGAAAAAATGGGCGGAGCTTTCTGCCACCCAACCAAGATGACGACCACACAGCCCAATAAAACTTCAATGGTATGAGTTGCGAGCTTTTAGTACATTCATTTCATAGCCGCACATTTCGACGACGTTGTCGTCACCACGTCGGTCGGTTGGTGGTTGCCTATTTGGTGCACCACGACGTCTTCCACGTTTTTTCGAAATTTTATAAGCATCCCACTACATTTTTTTTGTATTTTTTCCTATTTATCATCAAATATAGTTGAACATCTTCGTAAACATTCAAAGAATACATATACCGTTTTCTTTTTAACGTATTCCGAAAGAAAGAAAAAAAAATAATGTAGTGGTGTGAGCCAGCAATGGAAATATTTACCCAAAAATCATAAACTAAAATTATCTTTTCCAAAGAAAAAATACAAATGTACTGCCACAAGTACCACACAGCATAGCTTGGTTTTCTCTCTTTACTAAAAATAAAAAAAAAAGAAAAGATTTTTTTAACCTCTCATCCTTAAACCACTGTAGCAACGACAAAATAAAAAACAACAAGCATATTTTTCATTATTTTCTTACTCAGTTTTTCTTATAAACGATGAATAGATAAAATTGAAAGAAAATTCTCGAAGGTGTGGTAAGTGTTTTTTTTTTTTTTTTTTTTTTTCGCTTAGCTTTAATTTTTCCTCACTGGCACTCTTCTTCGTTTTTTTTTTTTTTTTTTTCAAAGAAGAAAAAAGATTATTCCCCCCATTTTTTGTCATTGATAAAAACGAAATAAGAAAGAAATAAAATTCTTAAAGAAAATATTATACTGTTATTTCTTTCTTTCCTCCTGCTTCCTTTCTTTTTTTTTCGTTCTTTCCTTCTTTTATACTTATTTTCCTATTTTTTCTTACTTAAAATGTTGGTGTACCACTTTATCTGCCCGAGAACCTCTTGAAAAAAATATATAAAAACTAAACCAACAATAACGCAACAACACCACATACATTTTTTTTTTTTTCCCTATATTTCCCCTTTTTCAATAATAATTTTCTTTTTCTTTTCAGTTTTCTTGTCCTTGGTTTGTACATACACTTGTTGTCTTCTTTTTTATGCTTCCTCATAAACGTTGATAATAAACAAATTACTTTTTGGGTTTGTTTTTAATTGTGCCAAAACACCCACTTAATTATGTCTAATAAATGTCTTCAAAATAGTTTTTACGAAATTTACATACAATATATTAATAATTTATTTCTATAATTATATAATTACTAACCATATACAAAATATGTTATTGTTATTAATACAATCGTACATTTCTAATATTTAATTAACCATTTATTATGCACATAAAAAAAAAATTTCAAAGCTTTGCATATAACATATTACTGTTTTTAATTTTTCAAGTGCTACTTTTCAGCATATATATCTATCATTTTATAATTATAAAAGCTCATCTTTACAATTTCTTTTAATTATTCCATATTATTTTAATATGCATGCATTTTTTTTTGTAAGTCTATTATTACAAAATGTGTA